>CAJQZJ010008773.1:16340826-16362016 GCA_907164525.1 Lophiomys imhausi
TCTTCCCATGGTCCAGGTGGAGATGGAGCCCTGACCAGGAGGGTTGAATTAAATGACAAACATTAAATCTTATCTGATCCAGAGCTTGGAATGTGATAGCCAAAGTCCCTTGTCATTTCCTTGCCATCATCTCTGTGGGAATCTCAGGTGAGCAGCCTGGAACACAAGGTGTTGCATAGCCCCTTACCAAGCACCTTCCAAGGCATCTTGCTCACATGTCTGATTAATCACAAGTGCATTGTGCACAGCTGGACATAAAACTCTCTTACAGTTCTCTTTGTCCCAGCCCTTGAATACAGTCTCTGTATACTGAGAGTATGCTTCTTGGTGAACCAATACCTTCCCTTGAGAGGCCCACAACAGAGAATGACTGTAGGAGTGAGTCGCTGGGTTCAGATGGACTGCTGTGGGAAGTGGGAGTGGGTGGACAGGGAACTGTCCACTGTAGCACCCTCGGAGCCTGGCGTGGATGGGATTGAAGTGTCTCGCTGCTTTGATGATGACTGGGCCACAGAAACAAACCCAGTGATTGTGATACAGCAGCACCTCATATACACACTGTACCCAGCCAGCTGGGTATTCTTATAACTGTTCTGTAGACAGAGGAATTATTATCCAACTTTACATGTAAAAAGTGGAGGCTCAGAGATGCTAAGCAACTTTTCCAAGATGGCATCAGATGGCAAAAGTCAGAGCCAGGGACCTCCTCTGCACCACCCCGCCAGTTGTCCACTAGCTATTTCCACTCTCGCTTCCTAAATTACATGGTGGTCTCTTTGAACAACAGCGTTGTCCTCAAGACCTCCTAGCAACACTTTCTTCTAAAGTTCTTATTTCCTTCTTCCTTTTCATCTCAGGACATTCCTCTAATCTCAGCAGGTCCCCTGCATGTAGTCCCGTCTCCTCTTTTGACCTGGGCCAGAGACACCGCCTGTGTGGCCTCACACCTCCCCAGACATCTCTTCACACACGCTTCAGGGGACGTCTATGCAAGTGTGGGGGTCAAATCAAGAACCGCTGGCCTGGTTGACCTACATCAGGATATGAACAGGACCCCAGCATGGTAGCCCCTGCAACCTGTACCTGTCTCTATCTCAGGGAATGAAACTCTAGCAGCTAAGGAAAAACAGGCACACCCAGTCCCCACAGGCCCAGGAGGCAGAGAGAGATGTGTACAGCTGAGGCCCTGCTGCCTGCCTCTTGTCTTGGGCTTCAACATACAGTCTAAATATATACTTTGAAAATTGAAAAGGGCTCACAGATAGAATGTGTCTGGTGAAGGCACGGCTCTCTTTGAACTTGTCTCTTTAAAGACAAAATTGGCAAAGTGTTTTCTTACCCTTAAGGAGATACTTGAACATGGCAGCAGCTGGGGGATGGAAACTGAAGTGTCTCTCCCAGGCCACCATACATGGATAAAACAGGCACCATCTATTCCAAGCTCTCATTAATAGCTGGTCTCTGAGGCCCCGGCAGGCAGCAGCTAGAGGATTTGACTCATTAAAAAGATGCTGAGGTGGAGTTGCTTCCCTGAGCCTATCACCACTGCTAGGCCCGCTTGGTGCCACACATTGCTCAGAGGCCTTAAATAAACGGGCACCGTGATTGCTGGCTTGGTGCTGCAAGGCCCTTTCAGAATCTCAGAAGCCCTTGCACACCAGGTCCTTTCTGCTACCCCTTGCTCTCGACCTTGCCAGCCCTTTTGATGGTCCTCTTGCCTGAGAGCACTTACCCGCAGTGACGTTTTCCACATGGAGCATCTTTTATGACACAGCAGTGACATTGGGTTCAGGAGTTCTGACTTCTTATTAGCCCATATTAATATATTCGTTACGAATGTTAATAAGTTGGGATTGCTTAAGCTGACCTACAATGACTCAGCATTAACAAGATCTGACCAGGGTGGGAACGGCTGGGAAACAAGGAAATCCATAAAAGTTCTGCTCGTCCTGTTGTTCTTTTTCTCCTTCTCTCTCTGTATCTCCTTCTGTCCACTCCTCCTCTTTCCCTCACTCTGTCATTCTCTTCCTCTCTTCTCCCCACTCCCTTTCTCCAAGGATACCTGACATATCCCAGAAAGACTCAGAGCTGACTACACATGTTCCCACTACAATGGTACAAAAAATTAGCCATTACTGACAACATGGAGGTCCCTCCGTGAACCGAACACGTTGTTTAGCTCACAGGTCCCGAAGCTCAGCAATGCTCTGGGCGACATGGGGCCGAGACAGTGTCTGAGAGGTGGGGGACCTAGCCCAGAATTCCGAGGCACAGTCAAATAGCCTGTGGGAGTTCACTGGGAATTTGAGGGAGTGGCTTCACACAGCTGGTGCCACCCTGTTGGATTTCCCTGGGTCTTCAGGACCTTGTGATATTCCAACAGCTATTCTTGAAGGTAGAAGCGTTCGGTAAATAAAAAGTAAATAATTCTAGCTCCACTTCAGGGATTCAGGGCATGCCACTGGGCACAACATCTGTGGTCTGTGGAAGAGAAGGAAGCTGCTCCATTTGAGCTATGACAAGCTGCAGTCCAGTAATGTCAGGTAACTTGTGACATTTTCTGTTATTACATGTGTGTGTATGTGTGTTGTGTATGTGTGTGTCTGTGTGTCTGTATGTGTGTGTCGGTGTGTGTGTGTGTATGTCTGTGTGTGTGTATGTGTGTGTGTCTGTATGTGTGTGTCGGTGTGTGTGTGTATGTCTGTGTGTGTGTATGTGTGTGTGTCTGTGTGTGTTTGTCATTGTGTGTGTATGTGTGTGTTGGTGTGTGTATGTGTGTGTCTATGTCTGTGTGTGTGTGTCGGTGTGTGTATGTCTGTCTGTGTGTGTGTGTGTGTGTGTGTGTCTGTGTGTCTGTGTGTGTGATGCCATGGCACACATGTGGAAGAAAGAAGACAGCTTGCAGGCATCAGTTCTCTCTTCCACCTTGTAGGTCCCAGGCATTAATCTCAGATCATCAGGCTTGCCCACCAGCACTTTTAATAACTGAGCCATCTTGCCAGCTCACTGTTGGTATTTGACTCTGCAAAGCAATACACTTATCAGTCTGTGTTGTAGCAGTCCGATTTAACACCCTAATATGTGCATCCAAATAGCATCTGGGTGCACTAGTGACATCATGTCAGAACATGTCCCTATGGAAATACGCCATGTGTCATTTTGTCTGGTCTTATGGTTAAGGTGCTGTGTTTCTCAAATTGTTTGAAGTGTAGACAAGCTATGTCATCTCTGAGTTTTCTTTTAGGATAAGAAATGGGTACATACGGTGCTATCTGATTGAACCCCAAAACTGTGTGTAGATCTCAAGAAAGGCTGTATGTCATGGCAGGCAAACTAAGCCAAGGTTAAATTCAGCAGCTATAGTAAGCCACCCACCTAGCAGCACTCGGTAAATTAAGGTGCTGCAAGCAGAGCACCCCACCCCTTGCTGGTGGGCAGAGCAGCTTGCTCTATTCCTGTCTCTGTGGGTCACCTGCTGTTAATGGCAGGCATGCTTCTTCTGGGTTGCTGCTCCACCCGGGCCACCTGCCCATGTTTTATACATTTCTGACTGGCCCTGTTACCTGACTGCTGCCTCAGGCATCACTGTATCTCAGGAACCAGCCTCTCAACCTTTAGACCCCAGGCCAGAAGCTAAGAATATCTTCCAGAGTATTCCCCAACACCTACAGCAGATGTGCCCACAAATTAGCTGGTCCCAGTGGTGGGGTGTAGAGGAGGAAAGGCCACATTGTTGCTAAAAGCATTACATACTTAATTTGCAAATTACATCAGACATTCACACACAGGTCAAATTGGTTCTGGGAATCTCTCTCTTTCTCTCTCTTTTTTTTTCAAAAACAAAGGCAAATCAAGCTCTTGACTGAGAGTGTTTTCCAGAAAGGCAGTAGAGCCAGGAGAGAACCAGAGAGGATCTACCAGGCAGTTGTGTTCGCAGGTGAGGTCAATGTGCTCCTGCTTGAGAAAGATGGATGTGCAGGTGAGCCCCACTCTACACCTGCTGCCCCCTCCACAGACCTTATTCCCTCTCCTCCCAAGTCCAACCACATGGCATGAGTATCACCATCCTCATCCTCTTCTCAAAGGCAGCAACTGGGGTCATGAGGTCCCCTGTGCTCCTCCCCCCACCCCCGTTCCAAGTGACACAGAGCTGCACCTATTCCTGAGCATAGGTGCCCATGCTTTTGACACCGCACAGTACTTGCAGAGGTGGCTTGTAGGTGACAATAACACACGTGTGTATTTGTCCAGTCATGTTTCCAGGAAACCATTAGTCCAGGGTCTGGTGGCTTTATTCTGTATGGGAAAGCGGTGGAAGTCACATGGGGCTAGAGTCTGATTGTACAAAGAAGAGCTTTTAGTGTAAGGTGTGGGGCACACATCTATGATCCCAGCACTTGGGAGGTAGGGGCAGGAGGAACAGGCATTTAAGGCTGTCCTCCACTACATATCAAGTTCACAGGCAGTCCAGGCTACATTAGCCCACAGCTGCAAACAAAACTATGGCCAAGGAGATAACTCAGTGAACTGCGTGCCCTGCCAATATGAGGACTGGAATTTGATCCCCAGAATTCAGGTTATAATTGTAGTGGTGTTGCATTGTATTCCCTTTATTGAGAAGTAGAAATAGGGGCTCACTGTTTAGGCAGCTTAACTAATTAGTGTGCTATAGACCAGTGAGAACCCTGTTTCAAACACACACACACACACACACACACACACACACACACACACACACACAGGAAAAGTCAAAATAAAAACAAGGAAAGAATGATTTTAAGATCTGAATGCTGAAATGGATCAAGTCAGGCTGCAGCTTTATGGAGCATCAGCTCCCCCAATAGCAAGATTTTCTTAATTGATTCCTGCCCAAAGTGTTGATTTGTGTGTGCATCTGGTTTCTTTTTTAATTACTCTCCCCCATATACTTTTAAGTCAGTGTTTCAATGAGTTTGGAGCACACAGATTTAGCCAGACTAGCTGGCCATCAATTCCTAGCAATGCCCCTGTCTCCACCTCTTCAGTACTAGAACTGGTGTGTGCCACCACATTCAGTTGTGTGGGGTGATGAGGTCCCCACTCAGGTCCTCATGCATCAAACTCTTTGCAGACTGAGCCATCTCCCGGCCTAATTTCAGCATTAAAAAAAAAAATTAACCGGAGAGTGATACTGTGAACCAAAGGGATAACTTACAGAGTACTTTGAATTTTCTTTATTAATTTATTTTTTCAAGTTACATCTTGATCAAAGTTCCCTCCCTTCTCCCCTCCATGTACCACCCTTCCTTGTTCCCTCTTTTCCATCTCTATCCTCTCCTTCTCCTTAGATGAGGGGGCCCCCCAAATATCAAACTCCCTCAGTTCATCAGTTGCATGAGGGTGAAGAGCTTCCTCTTGTATTGGGGCTTGATATGGCAGCCCAGCTAGGGTAAGGTGTTCCACTAACAAGCAACAGAGTCCATGATTCACTGCTGGGTGGAGTTTTTCCTAGAATAGTTATGATACGTTTCTGTCTGTTTGGGTCTGTGAGTTGTAGGATAGTTATCATGTACTATATGGCTAAAATCCACTTATAAGAGTGTACACATTATGTGTATTTTTCTGAGTCTGGGTTAGCTCACTCAGGAAGAGCTTCTCTAGTTCCATCCATTTGGTTGCAAATTACATGATTTCCTTGTTTCTGATAGCTGAGTAGTATTCCATTGTGTAAATGTACCACAGTTTTGTTTTTTCTTGTCCATTCTTTGGTTGAAGGGTATTTGGGTTGTTTCCAGTTTCTGGCTATTATGAATAAGGCTGTTATGAACATAGTTGAGACGATGTTCTTGTGGTTTGGTGGAGAATCATTTGGATGTGTACCCAGAAGTGGTATGGCTGGGTCTTAGGTAGAACTATTCCCAGTTTTCTGAGATATTGCCAGACTGATTTCCATAATGGTTGCACAAGCCTTCACTCCCACCAGCAATGGAGTAAGGTACCCCTTTCTCCACACCCTTGCCAGCATGTGATGTCACTTGAATTTTTGATCTTAGCCAAAAATCACATGGAATCTCAGAGTTGCTAATATTAGGTGTCAATAAAGTTAAACCATTTATTTATTTATTTATTTATTTATTTGTTTGTTTATTCATTTATTTATTTAAACAGGGTCTCACTGTGTAGCCCTGGCTAGCCTGGAAGTTGGTATGTAGACCAGGTTGGCCTTGAACTCACAGAGGACCACCTGCCTCTGCCTCCTGAGTACTGGAATCAAGGATATTGCCACTATGCCCGGCTTCTCTTTATCTTTTTAAAATGACTTTTAGACTCGGATTATAAATTGTATTCTTCTGGTGATTTTTTTTCTTTTTATGGTGTACAATACACATCATTTGCATATTCACCATTTGCTTAATTCTCACTCCTACATCTTGGTTGCATTTAGTAATTTACACTGTTTTTAACATTTATATATTTGTTTAAAATGTGAAGAGAGGGCTGGTGAGATTGCTTAGTGGGTAAAAGGACTTGCCATGAAAGCCTACTGACTTGAGTTTGAGCCTGAGAACCCACAGTATAAGGAGAGAATGGATTCCTCAAAGTAAAAAGGGGGGGGGGGGATTTGTCCTTTGAAAACTGCATGCACTGTAGAACATGCAAGTCCACACTCAGATATATACACCATAAAGTTACACAAAATGACAATAATATATGTTGTCATTATAATTATATATGTCATTATGTAGTAATAATCATAATAAATAATCAGCTAAAGTATCAACACAGTATATGAGACCACTTCTGAAAGTTCTAGTAGAACATAGTCAGGTTAGAGGCTTTGCGGAGAAAACACAGCCCTGAGTGCCACTGTGGCCCCCACCTCCATGGTCCAGCAAGCCCTACTCTGTCTGTGATGTACATGTGTGTGCATGTGTGCACGCATGTATGTATATGTATGTGTGTGTGTATATATATATATATATGCATGTGTCTCTGTGTGTGTGTTTCCACCCGTTTGATCAGCTTGCTCCAGCCCCTCATGGTTGGAGGCCACTGAGAGATCCAAGCTTCCTCTTCCTCCTGTTCCTACAAAGCAACAAGATTTACATTTTCGAAAACCCTTCAGATAATCACAAAGTTCCCTCCTCTGAGGTTTAATTAGGAGAAACTGTCTTTCTGGTACTCTGAGATCCTCATTCTAAATTTCTCAGAGGAAAGGAGAGGATCACTGGGAAGGAACGAGAGCTGTGGCAGCCCTCGGTCATCCCCTTCTCTGTCCCCTTCGCTGCCCTGCTGTGGAGAGCGGAGAGGAAGGTGATTGCAGGTGATCGAAGTCACACTGTGAGTGGCCCTGTATCATCAGAGCCGAGAGAATGGGGACAATGGGCCTGCAGATCGCACATTAACAATAGATAATAGTGTCTAAATAAACACAGTCAGCCTTCCTCTCTGTCTCTAGACCCAAGCTTATCTATAAATACTCTAATGACGCCTAGCCACCCAATTACCCACTTCTTGGAAGAGCCCCTTATTAGTGGCGTTGCAGTGAGGGGGAAAAACATTAATTATTGGACACAGTGGGATCTTCTACGTTCTGTCTGGTCCGGACAGCACCAATTAATGCAACAATTATTATCAACGACCGAGGCAGTGTACGGAATGCCGCCACCCTGGGCCGGCTTGATGGAGTGGGAAGAACAGAGTCACCCAGGGAACATCATCCACAGTCTTTCATGAAGCCTGGCTCTCCACTGCTGTGGAAGCTGCTGGAACAAAGCAGAGGGTGGCCAGAGGGTGTCATTTTTCTTTGAAGTTTCAGGACAGTACCCCTGGGGCATGGAGATAGGAGAGATCTGTTACAGTGCATTGCCGAGTAAACCCCACTAAAGGGGAGCTACCTTCAGAGCAGGGTTCACCACCTCTGCCTTAAGAAGTCTCAGCATTTCCAGCTCAGCTGCACCAGGACATTGGCAAAACCTAAGCCTTATGCCTCCAAAGGCTTTCCCTACAACAGTGGCCCTGTCTGTTTCTGCTTTTGGTACGGCATCTATTATAAATCATATCTAACATCTGTGTCTTATTGTTTTGCCACCGCCCCTCTCTCCCACAAGAACACATAAAGGCAGGGATTTTACTTGTTATCCTCTAGAATCTGCCCAACTGTCATGTGGGTGTCAGGGGATCACTAAATAGTTAGTAGACCAATGAATAAATCCTCATGTAGAAACATATTATGCTTAAGAGTGTCCAGACTGCCAGGCATCTCATGAACTAAATCAGTCACTCTTTTAACAAAATTGCACAGGAAAATAAAACAAAATAGGGCAAAACAAAACCGAAGCCCACCCAAAATATGCTATTATTAGCAAGATTCCTTCTGGTAGACTCTGTCCACTCAACTGCCACACTGTAAAAGCAATGACTTGCCTGAAGGGCCCTTGACAAGCCTCCCTGGCAAACAACAGCTTCGGTATGAGACCCACGGTCCAGCACTTTGCGCTGGCTCCAGAATGAACCTGCTCTACACAAGGTAGGAAGTCGTTACAGGAATGCTCCTGTTTTCCCTTCCTGGTGATGAGGGGAGATTTGCTTCTGGGAGGCATTAATTAGACAGCACTTTGGAAAATTGGTTCCACTGAGGCTTATTCCCCAGAGCCCAGACCGTGACTGGGAGAGGTGGGTGTGTTGAGTGGCCCTTCTAGAGGGAGAGTCCAGTGAGAGCCATTACAAGGCTCCCTTTGGGGTGTGAGCTGCTCAGACAGGTCTGACCGAGTCACAGCCAAATGCAGGGAATTTGTCTAACCCCCTTGAACCATAGAACCCAGACAATAGTCAGGGTCTGGCCCATGTGTCCTTGGCTGAAATGAATATCTCCTGAGATTTTTCTCTTTTATTAAAAAAAAAACCATTTGTGTGTGTATGTTTGTGTGTGTGTGTGTGTGTGTGTGTGTGTGTGTGTGTGTGTGTGTGTGCCCATGTACCCGCGTGCTCAAACATGCATGTGTATGTAACCAGAGGCCAACCCGGAGTGTTGTTCATCAAGAACCGTCTATCTTATCGAGACAGGGTTTCTCACTAGATCTGGGGTTTGTGAATTGATTAATCTGGCTGGCCTCTGTGAAATTGGGTTTTTAAATTTGAGAAGCCATGCCCGGCTTTCCAGCATGGGTGCTAGGGATTGGGCTCAGGTTCTCTTGCTTGCTCAACGAGCACTTCATCCACCGAGCCAGCTCTCTAGGCCCTCCCCACCAATCCCTCAACCAAAATCAAAGCTCAGAGGCAGTCATGGGATGGCTTACCCTAGGGCTGCTGTGCAGATGTGGCCACTACAAGCATTCCCATCTCAGGCCTCCTAAAAACCCATCATGTGGGATGGAGCCCCACAGAACACTCAGACATGACAGGGACACTCAGGGTGCCCTGGAGGGGGTTGTCTTGCCTTCATCTCCTGAAGTGACAATGACCTCACCTCACAGTGATCTCATAGCCTTTGCACGTCCCCAACACATTTGGTCTCCGTGGTGCAGTGGGGCCCAGCATTGACTGTCCAGCTTTCAAGCTGTTAGGGACAGGCAGGGTCTGTGATGTCCTCACACCTCCTTGCTGCTGAGCTCAGTCATGCCAGCAGGACAGAACTCAGTCGATTTTAACTCAATGTTTTGATCCTCTTGTGAGCCAGTTGCTCAGTTCCTAGTGCATAGGCTTATGTCAAAAGGGCTGAATTAAGAGAGAGAAAGAGTTAGTCCCCAGGAGTGACTACAAGGGCCCTGCTGCTTATGGCTTTCCTTTCCCCTGTGAGGCACGCTTTGGGTTACTGCTGGCTTCTGTGAACACAGAATAAAAATATGAGTGTCATCTCACATAGGCGGTTGGAAATGGGCAAGCTGGCCAGCCTGGCTTTGGGTCCTGGATCTCCATTCCAGTGGTGCAGGACATGATACTGAATCCTTAAGTGTCATAACCCCTTGTGCTGAGAGAGAAGTGGCAGCCACACTCCTGGTATTATTAGGGTGCCTAGTGTGGGAATGTTGTCTGGGACAATGTTCATGCCAAGGAATATGAGGGTGACTGGCAACAAGTGGGGAACTTCAGAAGGTGCCATGTCCCTGCTCATTTGACAAGTTTATCTCAATGTCCACGCAAGGTGTTCAGAGACTTAGACCTTGAGGACACAGGGCTGGTTGTGTCCCCTTATTGGTCACCTGTGCTCTCATTCTTGAGGTTCTGTTCCCTCCACGAACCCTACTTGGATATAAGGTTTGATAAATGGGAGGAACCAGAGTAGATAGCAGTGTGGGCTGTTCAAGAAGGAACTAGGGCTGTGGTACAAATACTGTAGTTCCCTGGTGTAGAGAGCTGCGATGTGCTGTGCCCTAAAGATGGCGCCAGTTTCTGTCTTCTACCAGCCCGATGGTGAGTGCTCTCAGTGGTAAACAAGTCCATATTTGGTTAAGACCACTGATCTGGCTTGCTTCCGCATACGTGGGCCTGTAAGATAGCACCACGTGGCTTTACTTGATTGGCTGTTCATATAGTATTTAGCCTGTGGGTTGGGTCTGCCCGGGCATTCGGAAGACTGTTTTCAAGGGACCTGAATAAACTGCTTGAGAAGAGCTTTTGCGAGTTGCGTCATTCTTGCTGGTCGAGGTCGACGCGACAAGTGGTGGCCCATACGGGGAACCAGAAAAGACTCAGAACTCCTGCAGTCAGGGGCAGTGCACTGGTAAGTTCCCGGGATAAATTGGGACAATAAAGTTTCACGGAAATTGCGAACTAAAGGTAAAGTTTCGCGGAAATTGCGAACTAAAGGTAAAGTTTCGCGGAAATTGTGAACTAAAGGTAAAGTTTTGTGGGAAACTGCGAACCGAAAGTAAATTTTTAATCATGGGATCGTCTCAGTCACATCCAATTTTTCTGGCTCTTCAGGAGCTACTTTTAGCTAGGAAATTGAAACTTGAGAAGTCAACCCTAGAAAGATTTTTAAATGAATGTGACTCCGTGGCTCCGTGGTTTGTGGTGTCCGGGAATCTTACAGTATCCTGCTGGGACAAATTAGGCAGGGACTTGGATTTTGCTTGGGAGCAAGGTACTCTGAAGCATGGAGTAAGACCGGTTTGGAAGATGCTGAGGAGTTGTTTAGAAGATCAGAGATGCTGTAAAGCAGTCAAGGAGGGAGAATCAGCCTTGGAACTGCTGCAAGGGGAAAGATCTGAGCAGGCAGACAATGAAAAGGGAAGCAAAAAGAAGGTCCCTCTCTATCCTGATCTTAGAGATTTTAGAGATTTTGAGGACTCAGAGGGCACGGATTTTGAAGGGGAGCTACACGCTCTAATAGAACAGTTGGAGAGGACTGCTATTAGAAAAAGGGAAAAGAAAAGGGTAAAAGAGAAAGACACGTTGGCGGCAGTCAGTGTAAGTAAAGCCGTTGCTGCAGCGCCTTCAGCCACATTGGCGGCAGTCGGTGTACGTGAAGCTGTTGCCGCGGCGCCTTCAACTCCCCCTCCATACCCAGAAGCCGTTCAGATAGATCAGTCTGTTCAGTCCCTGAAAGTAGGGAGATCTTTCTGCCCGGGGATGTGGACACAAGTAAGAACAGAATTACAGTTTGCCTATCCGGTATACCAAGATCCACAAGGGAACAGGTACGAGGAACCGCTTGATTTTAAAGTAAATAAATCCCTTGCAGAGTCGGTTCGTACCTATGGCATTACTGCTTCTTTTACATTGGCTCAAGTAGAAGCATTAAGCAGACATTGTATGACCCCGAGTGATTGGAGTGGCCTGGCCCGCACCTGCTTAAGTCCAGGGCAATACTTAGACTGGAAAGCTTTCTTGATTGAGTATGCCACTGAGCAAGCAGCCATTAATCAGAGAAATGGAAATCCAGCCTGGGATAGAGATATGCTGCTTGGGCAGGGGAGATTTGCCAACCAGCAGACAGGATATCCCAATCAGGTTTATGAACAAATAAACCAGATAGCTATCAAGGCTTGGAAATCCCTTCCTAACAAAGGGGAGGTGAGTGGGAACTTAACTAAGATTCTACAGGGCCCCATGGAGCCCTTTTCAGACTTTGTAGCACGATTGGTGGAAGCGGCAGGGACAGGCTCTTGGCGAGGGCCTGACCCCGTGCTGACATGGGTGAGAAGATCTGTTTGTGTTTTTCCTCAGGATCAACAAGATCCAGTGTGGGTGCCTGAACGCCTTGTGAGGAAGATTCGTCATGAAGACCTTCCTAGGGATCCTGGTGATAGTAGCAGTGAGTATGTCAGGAATGACCAAGCTGAGATGGGGGATCCTGTCGATATTCCCAAAGCCAATGCCGGTCAGACATGATGCAACTGTGTTTCCACGCTTATTTAGCAGTAATAGAAGCTTAGGCTTACCCTACCTTCCCTTTGATGATCAGAAAAGTCCTATAGAGGGTAATAGGAATGTCAGCTTGAAGGGTAGTCTGTGCTTTTTAATGAGCTTCAATAGGTCAGATGATACAAAATGCATTAAATTGTCTCAGCAGTCAGCAGATTTTTTACCACAACTGAGGTTTGGGGGTAGGGGTGGTGGTTTGTTTTCGAGCAATGGTTCTCATCTTGTGGGGTGGTGGCCCACACGAGTCTCTGACCGGGACCCCCCCCCCCCCAGACAGCCAGGCTGGGCACCTTTTTGTAGAGGATCCGCAGGAGAGGAAGGACCTTTTCCCTGGACTGGATGTCAGGAGCGCAGAGCAGTTTGGGTTCAACAAGATTATTTTTCCTTTAGCCCCATGATTAGTAATATAGTGAATAAGTCTTGTACAGGAATGCTTGATATATCTACTAGGGATCCTCAGCAGACTGCCACCAATCCTTTTGATTTATGGCTTTTGTGTGGAGCAAATGGTAGCTACATGGATTTGGGACCTATACTTATGCTTGGGGGAGGAATTTATCAAAGAGGTAGTTTTTCCCTAGGGCCCGCTACCAATATGGATTTTTCTAGTGGTAGTGGCTCTGGTACTTGGAATTCTTCGTTTCATTCTTTCCGCAATAAGACCTTTTCAGCCTCGCCAGTGTGTCTCTGGCCTCCTTTTCTGTGGATTGTAAGTAATGGGAGTGCATCCTTGGGTGAAGAAAAGTTAGTATGCACTCCAGACACATGCTTTTATGCCCTGTGCTAGAATGCCACAGCCTTTCCAGTGGCTGTGGTGACTAGAATGCCTCGATATGTACCAGTTCCTGTAGAGGCCCCTGATACCATGATGCTATTCAGGCTTAAAAGAGATTTTGGCATCACTGCAGCTATTGTTACTGCCATCACTGTTGCTGCTGTGGGGGCTACTGCCTCAGCTATTGCCTTGTCTAGTTCTATACAGACTGCCAATGCCCTAAATGACATCTCAGCCAATGTAGCACAGGCATTGGATACTCAGACCTCTATGAGTTCTCATCTCAAAGGAGGCCTTATGATAGTTAATCAACTGATAGATTTAATACAAGAACAGATTGATTCTCTTTGGCAACTAGCACAGTTGGGGTGTGAGTGGAAAATGCAGGGTTTATGTGTTACTTGAGTGCAGTATCAAAATTTAACAAAGGCTGCTTCTCTGTCTTAGCAATTGTCAGAGCTCCTCTTACAGGATTGGTCGGCTGATTTTGAAAATAAGATGAGAGAGCTGAGAGCGACAATCGTCCACATCAACTCCACTCGGATGGATCTGAGTCTGGCTAATGGTTTGACTTCCTGGATACAGGCGGCTATGGATCATCTTAAGGAGTGGGCGGGTGTAGGCTCTTTGGCGATACTGATGATACTAGCCTCTCTGGTTTGCCTATGGTGCATCTACAATATGAGAGCCACACAAAAGCGTAATGCAGCCATGATTATATAGGCCCTTGTTGCCATTGAGGCGGGCCAGTCCCCTCAGGCATGGCTCGCTGCCATGAAGCCTTAAATCTTCACTGAGCATAGTCCCGCCCACTGAGGTATTCGTTCCACGGATATTAGGGTCTGGCAAGTCAATGATGGAATGGACGGATAAGTCTCGGCCACCTAAGACAGGGAAGCCCCGAGTGGGGAGGCTGACCCAGAGATGGGTAAGAGTTTGAGCACCGCCCTCCTACAGGCTCAGGCCCGCCGTGAGATCCACAGGTATGGGGATTACGAAGCCTTTCCAGGGACTTCTACCAACATTTTCAAAAACAAAAAAGGAGGAACTGTAGAGAGCTGCAACGTGCTGCGCCCTAAAGATGGCGCCGGTTTCCACCTTCCACCAGCCCGACGGTGAGCGCTCTCGGTGGTAAACAAGTCCATATTTGGTTAAGACCGCTGATCTGGCTTGCTTCCACATACGTGGGCCTGTAAGATAGCACCACATGGCTTTACTTGATTGGCTGTTCATATAGTATTTAGCCTGTGGGTTGGGTCTGCCCGATTATTCAGAAGACTGTTTTCAAGGGACCTGAATAAACTGCTTGAGAAGAGCTTTTGCGAGTTGCGTCGTTCTTGCTGGTCGAGGTCGACGCGACACCCTGGGACATCCCCGGAGAGCCAGGAACATCTGTAAGTCCTACAGTGCTTGTCATTGTCACATTGTCAGGATGACTGAAACCACAAGCCAGACTGTAAGTCAGATAGATGGCTCTTGTCAAGACTTTGTATTTGCGTGCAGGTGTGTACACAGGTGTGTGTACAGGTGTGTGTGTATGTATGTAGTGTGTGGACATGCGTGTGTACAGGTGTCTGTATGCATGTCTGTGTGTACAGGAATGTGTGTATGTGTAGATATGTATGTGGTGTGTGTGTGTGTGTGTGTGTGTGTGTGTGTGTGTGTGTGTATATGTATGTGTGGTGTGTGAAAGCCAGAGATCACACTTGTGTTTTCTTCCTCAGGTGCTGTCTACCTTTGAGATAATCTTTTCCTAGGCTGGAGCTCGCTGAATAGTCTAGGCTGGCTGGACAATGAGCTCCAAAGATCTTCCTGTCTGTGCCTTCTCAACATTGAGATTACAAATGCACACTACCTTCCTGGCATTTTTACATGGATTCCATGGGATTGAGCCCAAGTCCTCATGCTTGCAAGGCAAATGCTTTCTATCTGAGCTGTCACCCAAGTCCATGCTGTCAAGACTTCACAGCCAGTCCCTTTGGAAATTACTGGTCGCTGTCTTTGTTCCCTTCATGTGTTTACCTTTCTGAACTGATACAGAAGAGGCTTCCTTATGAGCAGTTGCTCAAGTGTGTGTGTGCCTGATTCATTGAGATTCCCTGCAGCCCCTCAAGTGATAATTATGAATGCCAGATAGGCTCTTTCTTAAGCCCAGCTATCCTGAATATATTTTCAGGTTTGAAGATCAACTTAAGCATTTTGCATATGAACAGGCAGTTTGGCAGAAAAATATTCAGTTCACATTGTGTGGACATGACTTTTAGATGGGGCCACTCCTTTCCTTGGCTTCTAAGTCATCTTTCTCCCACCTACCCTATTGTCTTCAGAATACATGGCTCACCTCCCTCAAATGCACAACAATGTTCAGTTTCCTGGAAAGTTGAATATGGTAATCATATAAAAGTCAGAATCTGTGGCTCACCTCCCTCAAATGCACAACAATTTTCAGTTTCCTGGAAAGTTGAACATGGTAATCATATAAAAGACAAAATGATTTACCACAAATAAGAGCTTCTAGCAATTTCCACTGTTACTCAAGACAATAGATTTTTCCTTTAAGTGGAGACTATAGTTAATCTCTAATCTGATAATTTAAATTTCACACAGTTCTAGATGCTAGTGGAAAGACAGATGGGTTCTGGGGATGTTGCGATTTGGATCTGGGAGGTCCCCCAAGACACACGTGACAAAGCCTTGCAGCTAGCTTGGTACTATTAGGAGGTGGTAGGAATTAAGAGGTAGGGCATACTGGGAGGTCATCCTGGTTGTTGGGGGGTATGCTCTCTAAGTGCATGGGCAGACCCCAGTCTCTTCCTCTCTCTCCCTTCCAAGCTATGATGTGAGAAGTCCTCCTCTGCCATAAGCTCCCACCATGTTGAGACATCTACCCTCTACTGGAAACTTCAAAGTCACAAATCCATCCAGTAATGGACTGGAACTTTCAACACTGTGAACTCAAGTGAACCTTTCCACTTTATAAGTTAATTAGCTTAGGTATTTATTATAGTGATGGAAAGCTGACCAACATAGGGTTTTACTAACAGAGAACACCAATGGAGTAAAGGTCTCTAAGGGGTTTCTGGCTTGTGCTCATGTTCATTTTCCACCCCATTGCACTTCTGTTGTATTGACAGTTTGTGTTCTGTGGCACATCCACACGGGGTGTGTACTTAACCTAGCTCTTTGAACTTTGTGCTTTCTTTATTTGGAAATCTCAAGTCTTTGTGATGTTTGATGATATACTAGGACTTTCAGACCATTTCTGCCTGTTTGCTTAGGTACCAGTTTCCAATGATCTTCAAAACCCCCATTAGGGAGGGCTCTGAGCAGGCAAGTGCCAGAAGCCTTGAGTTCAAGCAATAGACCAAATAATGACTGAAAGGTGATGCAAACACTAGCAAATGAGATCCATGCAGAACGCCATGGTACTGGAGACTGTCATTGTCTAGCAGTGACAATACTGTCCTGGAGGCTCTGAAAAGCCTTGGAACAGCAGCATTCAGAAGGTCTCAGATGGCTCTGGCCTCCGGATAGTTAAGGACGTGGGCTGAGGATGGCTTATTGGCTGGACAGGGTGACTGTATTCACATCTATAAAAAGGAAACTCAGATGAACTGCTGTGACCCAGGACCACGCAGGGTCTGGAGGATTGATTTCGAGGACATGCTTAGCCTAGTTGGTTGATAGTGGTCCATTAGGAAGGAGAGATGCTTTTCTAACAGTGCTGCCCATTTGAAGATGTGGGCCTCGGAGTTTTGTGTAAACATGCACCGGAGATGGAGTCGATGCTGGGGTTTTTTATTTAAACAAGTGTCCTGAAGGGTCTAGGAGTTGAGTTGGAACTATTGTTCAGTGGGTAAAGTCTGCGTGGTACAGAAATGAGAACTCCAGCACCCACATGAAACTCTAGGGACAGCAATGCACCCATAACTCTTGTGTGGTCGTGGGGAGATGCGTGGAACCCTGGAACGTGCTTGCTAGGCAGTCTAGTTGACATGGTAAGCTCCGGATCCAGGAGATGCTCTGTTTCAAAAGGCAGAGTGTATGGCAAGTGAGGGAGTCACCTGTAACCTGATCTCCACACACACAGGCTGGGTGAGTGCATCCATGCACTGTTGTGTATTCACATGCATCAATGCACTGTTGTGAACACACATGCATCCATACACTGTGTACACACCCGTGCATCCATACACTGTGTACACTGTAAACAAACAAACAGATACATGGCTGGAGAATCTTCCTACCAGGCCTGACCACCCTGCACAGAAGGGAGATAGATGATTCTCAGTGTGTGTTTAAAACATCTTGCAGCAACCCATCAAGGGGAGCATGGAGTCCCACTTCCATTTTCTTAGAAGGTGGACATTCCACACAGAAGGTATCAAGTACAGGAAACTAATTATGTTCAAATTGAGATGACCTATGAGTGAGAAATACACAATATGACAGAAAGACTATAAAGTGCCATAGTCATTTCCTTGTGAAATAATATTTAGATATAGTGGGGTAAATAAAATAGTAGAATAAAATTTGCCCCTTCCTTCATTTCCCTGTCCTTCACCACCATTGTAACTGGACATTTTAAAGTAACGTGTTTAAAATAAGCTACGTGACTCTCACGGTCTAGTTCTATTGAAGCGTGCCAAGCAAGGCCACTGAAGGTCCGTTCTCAACATAAGCATTCAGGAGTCTGATTGTTCAAGGAATCCCTGATTGCCCACTGTGTGTTCCCTGAGCCCCCTCTGGACTCCTGTTAGCCTGAGGCAGGTGAGGGGAGAGCATGTGTGTTTGTTTCTGCGATTCATTCTTTTTCTCTCAGAACTATCAGGAGACAATTGTGTCACTGTAGGGGCAATCAACAGTCACCCCCAGAATACGATTTCCTTGACATTGCCTCTCTGGATGAAGACAAACTTTTGTCTCATTCAAAACTCCTCAGGGAAGGAATTCAATGCTACTCACCGCACCACAGAATAAAGGTGTCTGCTTGCCCGAGGTATAACTTTCCTCTGAGTGGGTTTGTCAATACAGGGGCAAAGACTCTGGCAGCTCTGTCTCCCAGAAGATTGTTGATAGATCAGGCTTGACTCCCCAGAGGGCCTGGGAGTAACCCCATTGCCCTGCAAACTGCAGAGTGATCAGAGCCAGGGTATCAGCAGTTACTAATTCAGGCCATAACTGTGGACATTTAACATCATTTAAGCTCTGTCCCCCCTCGCTTTCTTTGTTATGCGTGCCTTTCTTATGCATAAAAATGCAAGTAGACATGAAAATATCTCTCTCCATGGCAAGAGAGCCCAGAGGGGGGGGCTCAGGGAACACCCAGCGGGCAATCAGGGATTCCAGGAACAATCAGACTCCTGAATGCTCATGTTGAGAACGGATCTTCAGTGGCCTTGCTTGGCATGGTTCAATAGAACTAGACCGTGACCGTGAGAGTCACGTAGCTTATTTTAAACACGTTACTTTAAAATGTCCAGTTACAATGGTGGTGAAGGACAGGGAAACGAAGGAAGGGGCAAATTTTATTCTACTATTTTATTTACCCCACTATATATATATATATATATATTTTTTTTTTCCCCCTCATTGGTCCATGATGATGGCTGGAGAGGGAGTCCTGGCTTTTGCACAGAGGACGGAGTTTTTGTATGTCACATTGTGTGGCATCTACTTCTCTGGACACGGTTCCTCCTCCTCCTCTCTAGCCAGACTGTCTTGTTCCCTCTTTCCCCAGCTATAAAATGTGATGACTGTGACTCTCACCTGAGAGTCTGGCAGCATGAAATGGTTGGGAAGAGATCCCAGCCTTTGGAAAGAGCTTATAAGGGCTCCCAGAACAACAGCCTATTTCTTCATCTGGCAAGTAACTCAGGAAAGGTCCTTAGTTTCACATCTGGTTGGGAAAAGAGCAGGTCCTGGGTGGCCCTGATGTAACATACCTGTTTTTGGCAGAAGCGAGTGGTTCAGAAAGTGGCCTATTTGCTTGCATTTCTCTAGGTTGTTGCAATGGGTTTCATCAACCCACAACCTTGGCCCATGGCCAGAAGGAGCATTCACAGCGACCAAGGCACAGCTTCATCAGAGGTGAGGAAAGGGCGTGGTGAATCCACCCTGCTTTCATGGAGACAGACGCAGCCATGGAGCATGCATTCTTCATTTGATTCTGTAGGAGATGTCAGATGCATCCCCAAAGAGGTAGATGGTCTTGTGTGTGTGGTTGGGGGATTGGCATAGAGAAGGCAAATGTGAGTTCCCTCAGGCACGTAAGACCAGTGGAAAATTGATGGCAGTCAAAAGATGTGGGGAAGCTCCTACTCTGTGGAAACCAAGCTCCCATAAGAGGACCAGAGTGTCCCAAATGCCTGGAAAGTCAGAAGAAGCAGGACCAGGCACCTTTGTATATGAGACATTGTACTCTGGAAAGACTTGTGTCTTCCTTGGATTTCTTCACTACTAGCCCGATTGGAGGGGGAGGTGCTGTATTTAAAAGAGACTCCAGTAAAGCAGGAAGCCTGGGGGTTTGAAATCCTTTCTTTTCCTGTGCAGGAAGGGAAAATGCACAGACAGAGGCTGAGGAGATGGCACAGTCAGTACAGTTCAATCTCCAGTATCACATCAAAAGCTGGGCATGGTGGCATCAGGGAGGCAGAGACAGGTGGATCCCTGGGGCCTGTTGGCTAGGTAGTCTAAGCTGCGTTACGGAGCTAGTGAGAGAACATGTACAAGGCGGGTGGTGCATGAGAAATGACACTTGATGTTGACCTCTGGACTTCTCACACACAGAAGCACACAGTTACACAGAGACAAAGACACAGACTCACACACACAGACTCACAGGTACACACAGACACAGTGAGAGAGACACACACAGTAATACACACAAACATACAGACATACACAGTTACACACACACACAGACTCACAGATACACACAGACACACACACACACACACACACACACACACACACACACTGAAAACCCATGTAGATAGACAAGTAGTTAATGATGGAGTTCAGTATAGACTGAACTGTCCTTGCTGGTAGCTAGTGGGACAAATCAAACCAGGTAAGAGTGAAGAGCAAGTTTGGGGCCTGATGTCTCCATGTTCCAAGGCTGTCGTCAGTCTTCACTGGGTGGTCTTCATCATGCTACATCTCAGAGCTGCAGGGTGTGAGTATGAACAGTGGAAGATTCTGAAAGCTCACAGGACTGCCAGGGAAAGCAGTCTGGAGGTGGGCCAGACCTCCCCAGACCTCCAGATTTTGGCTTACCTGTCCCCTCCTCCAGTGACCACCCCCGACCAGCTAGGGCTCTCAGTAGCTCTAGTCCTTCATCTCTTTACCTACTTTGATGCCTCTCCGGCATGTGACTGTGTATGATTCTCTTCATTGCTTTTCTCTTAACTGCTGACTGCCAGCTCCCTCAACCATCAGTTCTCATCCCGTGGGTTGGGACCCTTTGCGGGGGGGGGGGGGGGGGATGGTTAAATGACCCTTTCCCGGGGATCCCCTAAGACCATCGGAAAACACAAATATTTACATTACAATTCATAACAGTAGCAAATTACAATTACAAAGCAGCGATTAAAATGATTTTATGGTTGGGGTCACCACAGCATGAGGAACTGTATTAAAGGGCCACAGCACCAGCAAGGTTGAGAACCACTGCTCCAGACTGCCTTAGAGATGCCTGAAGACAGAAGCTGGGAGGAGATTATTCAGTGAGCAAGAAAGCCTCGGACACACCTGACTTACAACAGATGGTTTCAGTGTTGGTGTGAGTCTTGCCTCTAGGGCCGGCTTGCGGGCCAGTGAAGTGTATTTCCACAGAACTTTGTCACCAGGAAAGAGCTTGAGGGAGAGAACAACTTACAGTGGATGAGAATTTCACAGCATAAGTTGATGCCATGAGATAGCACATGGAACGGTGGAGTCACCCAAGCTATTCGTTATTATTCTTCCCTCCATTGCTGTATTCTCTGGATGGACTCTCTCTCTCTCTCTCTCTCTCTGAGGAGAGAGAGAGAGAGAGAGAGAGAGAGAGAGAGAGAGAGAGAGAGA
>CAJQZJ010008773.1:16368197-16406930 GCA_907164525.1 Lophiomys imhausi
CCCCCCCCCCCGTCTCCACTGAAGTCAAAGTCATGGGCCAATACCACAATTCTCTTGTATTTTACCTTAGCTCCACGTCTTCTCGACACCAGTAGGTCTGCAAAACAAGGCCAAATGGCTGTATCCTCTATTCCATTCACAGTGTTTCAGCCCTGCCACCTGCCTTTTTTTTTTTTTTTTTTTTTTTTTTTAGTTAATAAATTTATTTGTTTGTTGCTTCAGGTTACATCCATACCATATTGTCCTTTTTTCCTGCTTCCCAGCCCCACCCTCCCATGGTCTACCCCCTGACCCTTCCGTCTTGTTCCTCTGGGATGGAGTGTCCCTGCCTAACAGTCTCTCACCACAGATCAGGAGTCATATGAGGGCCAAGCGCCTCTTCATTCTCCGGGGGCCTACAGGGCAGTACTGCCAGTGAAAGGCGTCTCCTTGCTACTGGGGGAATACTAAAAAAAAGACCAACAAACACACAAACCCACAAAAACAAAGAATATCCACAAAAAAAGAGAGGAAAAAGAGAAGGGAAAAGGAAAAAGAAAAAAGAAAAAAAGAAGGAAAAAGAAAAAGATTAAAAAAAATTATGTCCATGTTCCTTTTGGTGTGTTGGTTGTAGTACAGATATCCTGTACGATATAGTTAAAATCCTATTATAAGTGAATAGATGCCATGTGCATCCTTCTGAGACTGGGTTAGCTCACTCAGGATGAGCTTCTCTAGATCCATCCATTTGGTTGCGAATTGCATGATTTCATTGTTTCTGATAGCTGAGTAATATTCCATTGTGATGTACCACAATTTTTTAATCCATTCTTCAGTTGAGGGACATCTGGGTTGTTTCCAATTTCTAGCTATTACAAATAAGGCTGCTATGAACATAGATGAGGAGACTTCCCTATATCTCTGTGAGAGGTCCTTTGGGTGTATACCCAGAAGTGGTATGGCTGGGTCCTGAGGCAAGATTATTCCTAGATTTCTAAGATATCGCCAGACAGACCTCCATAGTGGTTGCACAAGCCTGCACTCCCACCAGCAGTGGAGTAGGGTTCCCCTTTCTCCACACCCTCTCCAGCATGCGCTATCATTTGAGCTCTTAATCTTAGCCATTCTAACAGGTGTTAGGTGGAATCTCAGGGTCGTCTTGAGTTGCATTTCTCTGATGATTAAGGATGTTGTACATTTCTTCAAGTGTCTCTCAGCCCTTAGGGATTCCTCCTTTGTGAATTCTCTATTTAGATCCATCTCCCATTTTTTGATTGGATTATTTGGTTTCTTGGCTTTTAGTTTCTTGAGTTCTTTGTAGATTTTAGATAATAGCCCTCTATCAGATGTGGGGTTGGTGAAGATTTTCTCCCAGTCTGTTGGTTGCCGTTTTGTTCAAATGACAGTGTCCTTTGCCTTACAGAAGCTTTTCAGTTTCATGAGGTCCCATTTATTGATTGTTGATCTCAGGTCCTGAGCTGTTGGTGTTCTGTTCAGGAAGTTGTCACCTGTGCCAATGAGTTCGAGGGTTTCTCCTATTTTTTCTACTAGTATATTTAGTGTGGCCGGCTTTATGTTAAGGTGTTTGATCCACTTGGATTTAAGTTTGGTACAAGGTGATAGGTATGGGTCTAATTTCATTCTTTTGCAAGTGGACATCCAGTTGGACCAGCACCATTTTTGAAGATGCTGTCCTTCTTCCATTGTGCGGTTTTGGCTTCTTTGTCAAAGATTAGTTGGCCATAGGTGTGTGGCTCCATGTTTGGGTCTTCAGTTCGATTCCATTGATACACTGGTCTGTTTCTATACCAGTACCATGCTGTTTTTATTACTGTTGCTCTGTAGTACAGCTTGAAATCTGGGATGGTGATACCTCCAGATGTTTTTTCATTGTACAGGATTGATTTAGCTATTCTGGGCTTTTTGTTGTTCCATATGAAGTTGAGACTAGCTTTTTCCAGGTCTATAAAGAATTTTGTTGGTATTTTGATAGGAATTGCATTGAATCTATATATTGCTTTTGGTAGGATAGCCATTTTTATTATGTTGATCTTACCTATCCATGAGCGTGGGAGATCTTTCCATCTTCTAAAGGCCTCTTCCATTTCTGTCTTCAGGGGCTTGAAGTTCTTGTTATATAGGTCCTTTACATGCTTGGTTAGAGTTACCCCCAGGTATTTTATGTTGTTTGTGGCTATTGTGAAGGGGGTTGTTTCCCTTATTTCTTTCTCGGTATATTTGTTTGTTGTATAAAGAAGGGCTTCGGTTTTTTTTTTTTGACTTAATTTTGTATCCAGCCACCTTGCTGAAGTTGTTTATCAGCTGTAAGAGTTCTTTGGTGGAGTTTTTGGGGTCGCTTATGTATACTAACATATCATCTGCGAATAGGGATAATTTGACTTCTTCATTTCCAATTTTTATCCCTTTGATCTCCTTTAGTTGTCTTATTGCTCTAGCAAGGACTTCAAGTACTATATTGAAGAGATATGGTGAAAGTGGACATCCTTGTCTTGTCCCTGAGTTTAGAGGAAATTCTTCAAGCTTCTCTCCATTTAATTTGATATTGGCTACTGGCTTGCTGTATACTGCTTTATTATTTCTAGGTATGGTCCTTGTATGCCCGTTCTCTCCAGAACATTTAGCATGAAGGGGTGTTGGTTTTTGTCAAATGCTTTTTCTGCATCTAGCGAGATTATCATGTGGTTTTTTTTCTTTCATCTTGTTTATGTGGTGAATTACATTGATAGACTTTCGTATATTGAACCATCCCTGCATTCCAGGGATGAAGCCTACTTGATCATGGTGTATGATACTTTTGATGTGTTCTTGAATTCGGTTTGCTAGTATTTTATTAAGTATTTTTGCATCTATGTTCATGAGGGAGATTGGTCTGAAGTTCTCTTTCTTTGTTGGGTCTTTGTGTGGTTTAGGAATCAGAATGACAGTGGCCTCATAGAATGAGTTTGGCAGTGTTCTTTCTGTTTCTATGTGGTGGAAGAGTTTGAAAAGTAATGGTGTTAGTTCCTCTTTGAAGGTCCTGTAGAATTCCGTGCTAAAGCCATCTGGCCCTGGGCTTTTTTTGGTTGGGAGATTATTAATGACTGTTTCTATTTCCTTGGGTGTTATTGGGCTGTTTAAGCTGTTAATCTGATTTTGATTTAGTTTTGGTAGGTGGAATTTATCGAGGAAATTGTCCATTTCGCTTAGGTTTTCAAATTTAGTGGAATATAGATTTTTAAAGTAATGCCCGAATATTTTCTGGATCTCCTCAATGTCTGTTGTTATTTCTCCCTTTTCATTTCTGATTTTGTTGATTTGGGTTCTTTCCCATTGCCTTTTAGTTAATTTGGCTAGGGGTCTGTCTATTTTGTTGATTTTCTCAAAGAACCAACTCTTGGTTTCATTGATTCTTTGTATAGTTCCTTTTGATTCTAAGTTGTTGATTTCAGCACTAAGTTTGATGATTTCCTGCCTTCTGCTCTTCTTGGGAGTGTTTGTTTCTTTTTTTTCCAATTCACCCAGCTTAGCTATTAGTTCACTAATATGAGCTGTCACAATTTTCTTTTTGAAAGCACTTAGTGCTATGAACTTTCCTCGTAGCACAGCTTTCAATGTATCCCATAGGTTTGGGTATGTTGTGTCTTCATTGTCGTTGGATTTTAAGAAGTCTTTGATATCCTTCTTTATTTCTTCTCTGACCCAGTGGTCATCCAGTAATGAGCTGTTCAATTTCCATGTGTGTGTAGGCTTTCTTTGATTCTTTTGCTGTTGAAGACCAGCTTTATTCCGTACTGGTCTGATAAGATACAAGGTGTTATTTCAATTTTCTTGTATCTATTGAGACTATCCTTGTGACCAACTATGTGGTCGATTTTGGAGAAGGTTCCGTGGGGTGCTGAGAAAAAGGTGTATTCCTTTGTGTTTGGCTGAAACGTTCTGTAGATATCTGTTAGGTCCATTTGTTTCATGATCTCTGTTAGACTCAATATTTCTCTGTTTGTCTTCTGTCTTGATGATCTGTCCATTGTTGTGAGTGGGGTGTTGAAGTCTCCCACTACTAATGTGTTGTGATCGACGTGCGCTTTATGTTTTAGAAGTGTTTCTTTTACGAAAGTAGGTGCCTTTGTATTTGGGGCATAGATGTTCAGTATTGAGATTTCCTCTTGATGAATATTCCCTTTAATGAGTATATAGTGCCCTTCTTTGTCTTTCTTCATTAACTTCAGTTGGAAGTCTGTTTTTTTTGATATTAGGATGGCTACTCCAGCTTGCTTCCTGGGTCCATTTGCTTGGAAAACCTTTTCCCAGCCCTTTACTCTGAGGCAGTGTCTATCTTTCGTAGTTAGATGTGTCTCTTGTATACAGCATAAGGAAGGGTCTTGCTTGCGCATCCACTCTGTAAACCTATGTCTTTTTATTGGGGAGTTGAGTCCATTGATGTTGATGGATATTAGTGACCTGGGGTTGTTATTTCCCATTAGTTTGGTATAGGTGGTGGTCCTGTGCCTCTTTTGGTTTAGTTGCTGAGGGGTTTTCTATTCCCTTTGTTTTCTTGGGTGGAGTTTTCTTCTCTGGGTTGGGATTTTCCTTCTAGGATTTTCTGTAGGGCTGGGTTTGTGGGTAGATATTGTTTAAATTTGATTTTGTCATGGAATATCTTGTTTTCTCCATCTATGTTGATAGAGAGTTTTGCTGGGTAAAGTAGTCTGGCTGGGCACCTATGATCTCTCAGGACTTGTAGTGTATCTGACCCGGCCCTTCTAGCTTTTAAAGTTTCTGATGAGAAGTCAGGTGTAATTCTGATGGGTTTGCCATTGTATGTGACTTGACCTTTTTCTCTTACAGCTTTTAATATTCTTTCTTTGTTCTGTACATTTGGAGTTTCAATTATTATGTGGCGAGAGGAGTTTCTTTTCTGATCTAATCTGTTTGGTGTTCTGTAAGCCTCTTGGATTTTTATTGGCATCTCTTTTTTCAGGTTTGGGAAGTTTTCCTCTATGATTTTGTTGAAGATATTTCCTGGACCTTGGAGTCGGGAGTCCTCTCTTTCCTCTATACCTATAATTCTTAGGTTCCGTCTTTTCATTGAGTCCTTGATTTCTTGGATGTTGTGGGTGAGAGATTTTTTAGCCTTCTCATTTTCTTTGGATGTTGTAGTGATTTCTTCCACTGAATCTTCCATGCCTGAAATCCTGTCTTCCATCTCTTGCATCCTATTGTTGATACTCACATCCGTAGTTCCTGTTCTCTTCCCTTGGTTCTCCACTTCCTCTTTTAACTCTGACTGTGTTTTCTTTATTGTTTCTATTTCTATTTTCATGTCTTGTATGGTTTTGTTCGTTTTGTACATTTCCTTCTCCAGCTTGCTTGTTTTTGTATGAAAAATTTTCATGGCTTTTTCCTTTTCCTGTTCAAGCTCTGTCACCTTGGCTTGGAGCTCTTTAATGGTGTTGTTCCTTGTTTTGAGTTGTAGAATTGTGGCTTCTTTGAATTCCTTCATAGATTTAAGTTCTTCTTGCAGGGACTCTATCACTTTCCATAATGCAGAATTGTCATCTTTTTCATGTGTTTCTGTTGGTGTGAGGTCATCCGAATTGGATGAGCTAGGATAATTCTGCTTTGTTGGAGTCATATTTCCTTGATTTCTATTTTTTTTTGACCTTTGTCCATTGGATGCGTTTAGCTGTCTGTTTTCTGTGCTTGGAACCACAGTGGATGATTTGGTGCAGGGGACGAGTTACTTGGCTATCTGTCGTTGCTTACAGGGTGATTTCAGTGTCACTGTGGTTTTAATCGCCTGAGGCACTGTGAGCTGGTGCAGCCTATTCCCAGGTTGTGAGTAATGGACCAGTATTGTTTCACTGCTCCCACTTCAGACTTCTCTATGTTGCACTCTGAGTTATCAGCCTGTAATGGTTCTGATGGTATGGACCTGTTTGCCCAGGCACAGATTCTGTGGGCTTTGTTTGTCGTCACGGAGGCTGACAGGGTCTGGCTCCACACCTAATATGTCTGGATTTTCCAGAATACAGCTATGGTCCTGATTTCTGGTTTCTCACTAGGCTTCTCGCCGCAGGCCTGGCCTCTGTGCCTGATTCCCTCCCTGTCTGCACAGCCACGGGTCCCCCTCCCTGGCTGCTAGGCCATGGGTGCACAGTGCCCCGATACTCTGGCCGCCTGAGTGGTCCTCTCACCCCAGCAGCTCACCCTGGCCCTGCCCACGCCTGGCTCTCTCCCCAGTTGACCTGCTGTGGGTTTGTGGGGATTTGGCCCTGCCAGCCGGGCTCCCTCCCTAGCTGCGCTGCCGTAAGTGCACAGGATTCGGCCCCTCCCGCCCGCCTTTGTGTTCCCAGCTTCCCGCGCTCTCTCGGAACCTCCCGCCCTCCGCTTCACGAGCATGCGGCTGCAGACCACCCACTGAGCCCCCTGTTTGTTCCTTGCTAAGCCTTTCACTATCTCACAAAGTTTTTTAAGTGGGTATAAGTTCTACCTGAGGTGTGGTTTGCCCAATAGGCCAGCAGTCTATCGCCAAGTGGCCTCTGATTCTGCCTGCTGTGAGTTGGGGTCGATCTTACCAGGCGCCTCTCCAAATGGGAGTTTCGAATCCCGGGTTTAGTGGCTTCCGTGTCTGCGAGAGATGGGGGAAGAGCCTTACCCTGGGACTTTTAACAGTCCCTTGGGAGCTGTGAGTGTTCCCGGGGGGGTCTAGCCCCTCCGGTTTTTGCACAGTGCCCAATAACTCTGTGTTTTTTATGGCTCTTTTTTCCCTGCGTTCAAAATGCGTCAGTGTAGGTCGCCGCCATCTTGGCCCCCCCGTAAGTTTAGATTTGTTTATATCAAGACATATCAACTCCTGACAGCACCCCCTATTCTCCTCCACGTAGAAGATGAGCATCGAAGAATCTCCAGTGGGAGATGATTGAATTAGTTGCAAGCCTATCTCTTGGTAGGAAAAGCCTCTTGCCCCAACTGTAGACAGAATGCTGTCCAAAAAGGACAAAACCTGGAAGCAGGTAAGTTGACAGCCTAGCTCTGCCAAGACAGGGTAGGTAAGTCCTTCATAACCCCTGCTCTACAATCAATGTCTGTCAGAGAAACGGGGCCAAATGACTGAAGATCGATGCTGTAATGTATGGAGAGAAAATGGGAACTGTCCAGGCAGCCACAGGTATGTCATTTCTTAGTTTGGGAAGCTGCAGGCCCTGTACTTCCTATAAAATCAGATATATTTATCCCTCTCAGGTCTCTGAGGTGGTTGAAGAACAGATAGCTAGAGTCTCATAATTTAATTTTGAGTTGTTTAGGAGTCAAGAGAGTGTTATAGATCTAAGAAGATACTTTTAAAATTGTGTTGCAAGTTAGTATGAATGTTGAGTCAGATATAGACCTTTAAACTCATGGAGATGTTTAGATAGTAGAATGTTAAAGTCAGGTACCAAATACATATGGACTGGTCATTGGGAATGTACGTTAAGCCATTTAACCCTCATAACTGTGGCCTAATTACCTCTGTTGTGCTGTATTGTATTTGTTATTATAAGAGAAAGAGCCATTTGTTGGACTGAAAGGGGAAACTGTAGGGGGAAATAAGATATAGCTTAAACTTAAAAGAAAAAAAAAAAGGGAAGAGGATGGGTGGTTGAGGGTGGGAGGGTGGGGCTGGAAGGGGAATAGGGAGGGGACTGCGATTGAGATGTTACTTGAAGAAATAAAAAAAAAAGGAAAAAAAAAACAAAGAAGAGAGGCTTTAGGCTGAAATTCAAAGTAGAGGAAGGCAGAATAAAGGAACACAACTGTGGTGTCCAGGGTGGTTTGATTATCTTGTCTACTTTCCACACCAATGCGTGTGCGCGCTACATGAACACAAACATCAATGCAGGCATTACGTGGTACAGGGTTCTGTCCTGATATAGGAGGTTTCAGCAGATATTGAAAGCACCGCTGGGAGCCAGTGAGGTGAGTAAGGACAGCTGGTGCCAAGACCATGACTTGAGTTCGATTGCAAGGACCACAGTAGAAGGAGGGAATGAATTCTCACAGCGGTCCTCTGCCCTTTACAATGCATACCATGACTCACGTACCTTTTCCCAAATAAATCATTTGATTGTAATAAAAAAGGGAAAGCATCCTTGAAAATCCTTTCCAGCCACCCACGGTTCCCATCTCTGGATAGCCAATTATATACACTTATGGTGGCCATAGCTTAAACTCCTCTCCAAATGTGGGTGCCTTGGTATCAAACATCCCGAAAGGCACCCTTTCCCATCATCATTAGGCCCACTGAGAAGCTAGTGACATCGTCCCTGGGAGCTGTGCAGTCAGGAGGACATTCCAGTGTGCACCAAACCAGCAACATACAGAGTTAGCACCTGGGGTTGTGGACCAGTTAGTTCCATGGCTTGACTGTATTTATGAATTAAGCAGAATGCCTTAGGTTGGCCTGATAGGTCTCAAAACCAGACACAGTATATGTCTTTTGAAAATCAGACTGTGGTCTAGATAAGCCCTATGAGAACACACACAGAATATGAAAACTTCCTATGAAGTAGGGGACGTTTTTATGAACATGGGTCTTAAGCAAGAGCAGTATGTGTTCTTAGCCACTGAGCATCTTTCCAGCCCCAAGGAATAAATATTTTAATGGAGTTCCGTTCCCAACACCAGCATCAGGCAGCTCACAACCACCTGTAACTCCAGTTCTAGGAGGATTCAGTAGCTTGGCTTCCTTGGGTGTCAGCACTACCCCATCATATGCATAATTGAAAAATAATTAAGATAAATATTTTCTGAAATATTTATTCTTTGAAAATTTCATGCAGGTGTATAACAAATTTCGAGAATATTTGCCCCTCCCCAAGCTCTCCTGGATCTCTTCCCCTACATCTGCCTCCCAATTTCACATCACATGTGTATCCCACTGAGTCCAATCAATCCACTTGGATATGGGGTTATCCACTGCAGTGTGGGCCATCCGGGAGGAACCATGCCCCTAAAGCAAACTGATTCTCCCCCATTTCGCAGCTATCAGCTGTCAGTAGCTTCTCAGGTAGGGGTGGGCTGGTGAGCCTCTGCTGGAGTGTTGCCTGGTTGGATCTTAGGCAGGTCTTGTGCAGGTGACCATAATTGCTGTAAATTCATGAGGGCAGCTGTCCAGAGGGTGATTTCACCCACGTCTCCTTGACCTCGCCCTTGGAACCCTTCTTTTCCCCTGTGATGATCCTTGAACATCGGGTAGGGTGTGGCATAGATGTCCCATTCATGGTTAAGTACTCCATGGTCCCTTACTCTCTGCATGTTGGCCAGGTGTGCGTTTCTGTGCCAACCTCTGGCCACTGCACAGGGGTACTTCTTTGATGAGGTCTGAGAGCCACCCTAACATGTGGGCATAGAGACTTGAATTTAGAGTGCAATTTAAGTCTACGTCCATTTGCACACTCACAGTCTTGTTTTCACATATTACAGGAAGATGGTGGGAATATGGGTCATTATTTCCCTCTGTCTTCTAGACAGATGGTCCTATTTACGTTTAGAGTTCAAATATGAGAAAAGCCTACTTTTGGCATTAAAGTACTATCATTCCCTACTGTTACTTTAAGTCTGTTTAGGCCAAAGAAGGCTGTTTAGCATGTTTCTGATTTGGTTTGGAGCCCCTGTGGCCTGTCAGAGTAGGTGTATCTCAGAACCAAGGCCCATGCTATAGAAAGGAAGCTCATGTGACACTTCCCGACTTCCTGACTGGAACAATGGCAGAGACCCCCCATGTGGGGTGTGCCTAGTGGTACCCTTTTCATCGGAGGTTCTATCTGCTCAGCAGTGTGTAAAGCAAGCACCTGTGACATAGACATTAATTAGGGCAGCAGGTCCCAGACAGCAAACAGAAGCCCAAGATCACTGCCATTGTCAGAGGAGACACAAATCTGACAGATGACAGACACTGCCACAAGCGTGTGATTCATCTTGAGACTCCAAAAGGAACCTCCTGATGGGAAATTTCTCACCTGTCCTTTGCAACACAGCAGCCGCTAGACACAGGGGGCTGGTGTGCCTAAGAAATGCATGGAAGTCTTTACTTAATTTAACAAAAATAGCTGCAGTGGTGAGTGGCCACTATATAGGAAATGGTGGTTTTAAAACGTACTTAATTCAGGCAGAGCCCCACATTTTCTCGAGGAATAGTAGAAAACCAAATGAGGTTTTTCCTGGAGGTGGTTAAAGGTGGTGATCACAGCATCTTTTTGTTTTTTTAGCTTTCATTTGCAAATAAAATTTTTTATTTAAATCATTCTGATTGATCTCCATATAAAGATGGCCAACACATACCCCACAAAGTTGTCTTACACTTTCCATATATATAGCACGGACTAAAATACTTAATCACATTACACAGAAAGACAATAGAAATTCTTTTAAATAAATCTAATTGCTGTTACATTATCTAACATCTCTAGACAATTCCCTTAAAAGGTAGTACTTCAAGATGAGTTGTCAACGGACAACTAATGGGAACATGAAGAAGCACGCAACGTCAAATGATATGCACATGTCCACAGCGCTCAAACTACGCTGTGAGATATACAGTTGGTTGCTGGTCATCCTACTTCATTACATCTCTGCCAGATAGATGAAAATGTTGCTTTGGATACACACACAAGGTATTTGGTGTTTCTTGTCTTCTCTTCTATTAAGCATTTTAACATTAACATTGACAAAATGTGTTGACAAAACAGGACACAATAGGGGTTAAATCTTCTACCCTTGGACTTGTACTCAGGAGGCTGACACATGAGAATCAACAGTTCAAATGTAACCTTGACTAAGGACTGACATCCAAGCCAGGCTGGAAAACAAACAACACCTCAAAGGAATTTGTGAAAATATGAAAAACAAAACCAGGACCCACCACCCTTTCAGAGGCACACTTACTTGAAAAGTATGACCACATACTGTCCGATAAACTTACTGTCTGATAAACAATTCTATGCACTGCATCAGGAAAATACCTATCACCAAATAAAAGTGCAGTAGAAGATAAACAGAAGCCACAGAAGGAATATAAGATTAGCCTAACAAACTTCTGTAATTGGGCCTTAAAGAATTCATACAGAACAGAATCTATGACAATAAAGGATTTGGGAAGATCCTTAGCCAAGACACTTATATTCCGTTACACAAGATTATTTACTCTGGAAAAATGTGAGAATTGTCAACAATATTAAAATATTATGATGTTCCTCTTTATCTTGTTTGGACTTGCAAACTCATATGGGCAAAAGCCATATTTATTTAAACAAAGTAACCCTTTAAGATTTCACAATTCTCTTCAGTTACATGAGATGTAAAATGCTATGGTTCTGTATTAGTGCATTTGCTGTTGCTGGGATAAAACACAATGCCTAAGGCAACCCTGAGTTTAATTTGACTTATGGTTCTGGAGGGGTTTGGGATCACCATGACAGCGGCAATTCAAGTGTCACCCATGGCAGCTAAAGCAGGAAGCTCAGAGCTCACATCCTCAACCTGCAGCGTGAAGCAGAGAGTGGGAACTAGAAATGGTGTAAGGATGTAAACTCTCAAGCCCACCCCAAGTGACATATTTCCTCCAGCAGGACAGCATTTTCTAAATCTTCCAAAATGATACTATTAACTGAGAAGGATTGATTTTTCTGAATTTCTTCCCTACATGCTTGCTTTCTGCTACATGAGCCAATTCATGATGAAGATCACTGCCTCTTATCCAGAGCTTTCCATGAGGACTCATGGGAGATTCTGGCTTTAAGATCTAGAGCAGCCTAGTTCCACTCAGACAATTCAAAGGGCCACTCAGTGGCAATTGGTAGACTTGAGACTCACTTTCCCAAATGTGTAAGGCTCCACTACTTTCATTTTCTTTTCTGCTGTGGCTTCTCTCCGGCTCTGCTTCCTTCCTATCTTCTTCCATGGAGAGACAGCAGCCTTGCCTGAAAATTTCTCTAGTCATCTTAGATTGTCTGGCAGGGAACTGACAGAGAGGGGTACCCCCACATTCCTCACTGTGGGGTTACATGTGCTCCAGCACAAAGGGCTGCACCTTCATAGAGGCCCTGTGCTCTCCCCATGCCCTGCCCTGGCATATCCTTGCAACTGCTGTAAACAGTTGGAGTCACAGCAGAAGGCAGAGCAGTCAGCCCTCCACAAAGCACAAGGCCACCGTGCCCTGCAAGCCCCTGTGGGTGCTAGAGCTGGGGAAGCTCTACACAAAAACCCAGAAGAAGGAGGCTGGGGACACAGCTGAAGTGTCGAATTGGCAATACAGTTGCTTTGCAAGCAGGAGGACCTGAACCTGATCTTATTTCAGGGTTTAGCCTTTCGAAAATCCTAGAGGCAGAGCAATGTGGGAGAAAAAGGGTAGTTGGAAGAGGGCAGGAGTGGGGTCAACTCTGCTTCCTGGAGAGGGGGAAGGTCCTGTGACACACTGTGTATTTGACACACTCTGTATTTGACAGAGTTCTTCAATGTGTTGTTTTGGGGTTCTATGTTTTCGCTTTGTGATGGGAAGATCTACACCACCATCCCTCACCTGCTCCTTCCCAGTAACCCCATGGTTATTTCCTTTGGAAGCCTGGCTTTTGGAGACTCCTCACAGCACCCTCCCTCACCTGCTCCTTCCCAGTCACCCCATGGTTATTTCCTTTGGAAGCCTGGCTTTTGGAGGGTCCTCACAGCACCCTCCCTCACCTGCTCCTCTCCAGTCACCCCATGGTTATTTCCTTTGGAAGCCTGGCTTTCGGAGGGTCCTCATTGCTGTCTCTTGTGCTATGGCTGGTTGTACTTCTCATTCTCTTCTCAAAGGAGATGTGAGTCTGAGACCAGGGAGCTTCAGCATCCACCCTTAACTCAAAGGGAAGTGTGTGGATATCACTGATCTATTTACCTCAAAAGAAACATACTAGACCTTCCACTGCTTCCCACCCAAGTCAAACAAGAAACTATTTAGAAAAATCAGACCAAGATTACCCTAGAGGGAAAATGTTTTGAGTCAAGTGAAGGCTTTTGCTGAGTGACATTAATTACACTCGTTTAGGTTTTACATTATTAATTAACCTTCTCAGTTTATATTGTAGCCTCTTATTAAAACAATATGGTTAAAACAAAGAACACCACTACCTCCACAAGTGTGTGTACGTATCATTTCAGGCTTAAAAAGACTTCTATCTGTGATCTCATTTGGTGTACACAGTGATTCTATAAAGCTAACATGTCAAGGCTTAGCCCCTTTTCCTAATTTTTATTGTAACAAAATATGTATGATATAAAATTTACCATTGTTATTCACATAATGAATTGTATGCCTATAATTTGATGCATGTAATAAGGCATTAGATAACCCATGCTCCCTCTCCTCCTGTAGTAAAGCTACTTTACTTTACTTTAGGAGTAAAGATAACTTCTAATATGTTCTCTGTTTCTATGAGCTTGACTATTTAGGAACCTCATACATGAATCATGGGGCAATTATCTTTTTGTACCTGGATTATCTATTTACCATGCCTTCAAGTTTCATCCATGTTGGAGCATGTACTGGGATTTCAATCCATCTTAAGATTGAATACATTTTGTTACATGGGTGTGCTAGGTGCTCTTTGTCTATCACCCTCCATGGAAGCTTTGTTCTTTCTCTCCCTTTCAGCTATTGTAAAGGGTGCTTTCCAAGTCCTGTCAAACTGTCTTCATTTCTGATCAGTATAGCTGAGGGGCTACAGATTCATGAGGTAGAACAGTTGGGCTCCCAACTCTTGCTGCACACAATAATGGCTTAAACCTTAAACTAGGGAGGTGACTAAATAGGTGAGAGAGATTGGTCTGCAAGCATGAAGTCCCAAGTTCAAATCTCTAGGACCCATGTAACAAGCTGGGCGTGGCCTTGAGAGCTTGCTAACCCCAGCACTATATATTTGGGGGAGATGGAGACAGGAGGATCCCTGTCCCCCAGCCTATTTACAGGTTCAATGAGAGACCTTGTCTCAAGGGAGTAAGGTAGAGTAAGATAGAACAGGACATTGGACATCCTTCCCTTGTCTCTACATATGTCTGGCTGCATGCACCCATGTGGTTTTTCCATTTTATACATACAAATTTTTACATGTGCTCACACCCACAGGTGCATAACACACACACACGGTTTGAAGAACAGCTTATACATTTTTGTGGGCACCATTCTATATCCATAGGATGTATTCTTTTCTGACAGCATGACCTGGGTGGGGCACTCCAGAAAAGTCCTCCGGGATACCCTGGAAGACTATGGTGCCTCAGCAGCAGGATCTTCCAGTTGGCCTCTCAGGGCCTCTTGCAGGCTTCCTGTTTCAGGATTCCCCTCTTTCCTATTAAAGCTGTCTCTCATTGCCAGGGCTCCTGACATGTGGATCTATACTTTGTAGCAGAAAAAAATTGAAAACAATTTAAAAGTAAAGATTCAAGCTTTACAAACCAAAATATGAAAACCAAATCAATCTCATTGTCCATACCAGGAAGTAGAATGCTGGTTTGTTGGGTAAATACATGGACTCATTTGTTCCTTGCATTTTAATCATCTCATTTTAATAACACATCACAACACCAGCAATTGTGCAGGCTGGTTCCGCTCCCTTTAAGAAGCCTTGTTTTGTGTGCCAAGCTTGTTGTTCTGTGTGGTTAAATGCTCATGCATTAAAATGCTAATAATTAAACTGTTACAATTGACTAATGAACTCTGCCAGCGATAAATGATGGTCTTGTTAGATTCACTGCACAGCAAGCCTCCCTTTGTACTGAGAAAGTTAAAGGTTAAATCGCTCTTGAAACTGGTGAGTGGATCTAGAAGCAATTACAATCTTTCCTTGAAACTAATAGTTACTACAATAATGTTTCGATTCTAGCCCAGTGAGAGAAAGAAAAGAATAGACGTCTGTAGGGTTGTGTGTGTGTGGGGGGGGGGGGGGGGGGGGGCGGACGAATCTGAGCTGTGTTCACAGGGAAGGACATAGGATGCCTATTGAGTCCACAAGGTGGTGTGGGTATAAAGGCGTGAGCCCACTTACATGCACACTTCTTGGAACCCCAGCTCCCAAGATCACAAGCTCAATGATGATGTTTCTGAATACAGCAGCAGGTGACCCACACTTTTGGTATTGTTTGGAACATAGTGATTTAGCCACAAAGGAAAGTTCTCCAGAACTCTGTGATTTGGGGGAAGCTAATTAATCTCTCTGTACCACCATCTTCAAAAGCAAGATAATAATAACAACTCTCTAGAAAGAACAATCACTCTTCTGTGCTTCTAAAGACTCACGATTGGCTGATACTTCCCTCTAACCCTGAATGCATTGTGGGTAAACATGTAACCCAGTTCTGGCCAATCAGAGCATAATACTCCCCTGTCCACAAATGGGTCTGACTGGAATCAGAGAGACAAATCCTGGGGTTAAGGACAGAGCAATCTAAAAAGACACAGACAGCCTTGATCCTAGGAGCAAGGGTGGTGTGAATGTCTGTCCATTAAAGATGACTGAGCAAAGGCAAACCCTGTTCAACCTCACTCCATGGAGTTTTAGTAGCATGGGCCTATATGTCCCTTTGTATGTCACTTTGGCGAACCAAACACATTTTGAACAGATATATTTTGGTTATTTTATCATGATAAAAATTGTAATACTCTGTGAGAATCTGGAATACAAAGCGATGATGATTCTGATGCATGGTCCATGAGTACTAACTAACCCTGACTGTGGAGAAGTGAAGCCAAAGAGTTAGCTAGTATGGAGGCATATTGCTGATCTTGCTTGCTGCAGGGTGGTGGGGACTCTGGTGTTTGAACCCTGGAGACATAAGCAGACTGCCTTACAGAACTTGCTACCTAGAGGACAGGACACTGGAGCACTTATCCGCAGACTGTGCCCTCCCCAAGCCTGGGAGCCCTTCTTCTGTTATTCCAAACTACACACTACCCTTGCCTGTGGGCTCAGTGGGATCCCTGGCTTTGGAGATAGTTCTGAACAAAAAAGGTAGAGGCCTCTGACATGCCTTGGAGATGGGTAGAGCTGTCTGCTGCTTGGGGTGGCATCAGTGGATGTGATATAGGATGTTCGGTATTCACCACAGCCAAGTGTTGAAGGCTTCATTGCCCACAGCTCTGAGAAGCATACAGGCATCTTATAGTATTCTAGTCCCAAGACCAAGAAGTAATGCCAGTCACTATCCACTAGGCAGCCTTGCTGGGGACTCCTGGGCTACTGCTTGTGCTCTCTTCTTGGGGAAGAAAATGCAATGCACAACAGAAAGTGAAATGTTTATCACTCAGCCAAGTGCCTGGCATGAAGTGGGTGCAAATTGAATGTGCATGAGTGAAGTATGAATGGACAGGTGGATGGATGGATGGATAAGAAAAGATACTGTTATTAAGAGGTTTGGAGTGGAAGGTGAGGATTGGCTCTGCATCCATCTTGAGGAGGTAAAAGGACAGGTTCCTGGGGGGACTTAAATGTGGGCGTCCCCAAGAACTCCCCTTCCTACATGTATGTACTGCAGTGTCCCTTAGCACAGCTGGAAGTCCAGGCCAAAGTTAATGGGAAACCCACACAGTGCACCTAATGAGGTTCTTAAGTCAATTATGAAACTCTCACCAGTCATTTGTTAACATTTTAAAACCTTTACAAATTAATTTTATTAAAAATCTCTCACAGTCTGTTAACTCCATAAATGTGTTTTAAATTTGTTTTTTAGTGGAACAATAAGCCGAGTGTGTGAATGCCATGCACCTGCACTCTGAACCAGCCATTCTGTGTCTCAACAGGATCTGCCTGTTCTATTACAGAAAACCAGTCTTTTTTATGTAGGCCAGGCAGGCCTCAAACTTGCTATGCAGCCTCAGTGCCCTTGAATGCCTGACCCACTCCATGAACGTTGAGATCACAGGAGAGCTGTTGTACCCAGTTTATACTGTACTAAGAGCTGATCCCAGGGCTTCTCTCATGGTGGAAAAGCAGTTCACCAACCAAGCTACCTCTCAAGTCTGTTTTTAATGCCAGTGTTTGTCAGCCCCCATGAGAATGGCAGCCCTGGTGAAGTGGCTTCACCTCTGGCCCTGCTGAGTCAACAGGATGGCCTCTCTGGACATGCAGTTGGCCCAGTGGGAAAGGGCCAGGTGAAAAAGGCAGCCATCCTGGCATTTGGAGACCCCCAAATCAGTCTTGTGAGTCTTTGTGAAGGAGGGAAACTGAGGCAGTCCCCAATGGCAGGCTCCCTGGAGAATCCAGCATAAGTCTGATCAGTAGCACTGCTCTAATCTCTTCTAAACCAGCTCTGTGGGGGCAAATGCAAGGAGGGGGACTTCACGACATAGAGTCCATCACTCAGGCATGCCTACTGTAGAGAGGTCCTTCATTTTAAATGCCCTGTTTGGACAACAATGCAGATGTCCTGGACAGAGGCGGGGGGGGGGGGGCAGGTGACAAGTCACATGGCAATGTTCCCAAGGAGGACTGTATTTTGTACTTTGTGTGTGGGGGAGGCTAGGGTGTAAGAAATGAAGACATGAAGAAAGATTTAATATCTAACCTCTGACAAGTCTGTAGAAGCTTTCACAACCATGAGGCCTCCTGAGCGTCTTTTCCCAAGTGGTAACTGATGCTTTGTTGTTTTGTTTTAAATCAAGCAGGAGAGGCTACAGTTAGATCTAAGGAAGGTCATATTGAGGAAATGCTATTTATAGCAGCAAAGATCTGGCTGGGGAGAACCCGCCCTTTCTACACCCTCTTAAAAACCTGCCTCCTGGCTGGGTGTGGCAGTACACGTGTGACCTCAGCTCCGGGTAGGTGAAGATGGTCATGGCTCTGAGGTCCACCTGGGCTTCATAGAAAACAGTCTAGACTGAACTGTGATTAGGAGGCCTTGTTTCAAAGAAATCAAGAAGGAAGACAGGAAGGGAAGGAGGGAGGGGGAAAGAAGAAGGAAAGGAGAGGGAGGGAGGCAGGGTATGTTTGTACTGTCTGCTGACCACATGCTGCCACTGTCTTCCTTGCATATTGAGCCTCACTCTGTTCTTTTGTGACATCCGAGACCTGTACATTTCTACATAATCATATCTCTCATGGTCAATATAGTGATATTAAAAGAGAATTTTTCAATTAAGCTTTTCCTGGCCATATGCTTACTTACCCACAATGGTGGAAGGCTGCTTGTTCGTTATGGGCCTGCTCAGTGTTTCAACTTCCAAGCCTTGCTTAGCATGACTGGCGTTTTCTGTGAGAGCCTGGTACTTCCTGCAAGAGCATCTGCAAGAGCCTGGCCGGACTCTCTGGGGCAGCAGCTGAGTGTCTGATGTCAACCTTTCTCATATCTGTCAGAGTTGCACCTGGAGAATTATCTGTCAACTTTCCCCCCTCCATATGAGAATGTCCTGGGACCTGAAATCAAGGCAGCCTTCACTTGCCCATTTTCGTGCCTGCTCTGCACACACCACAGTAAGACAAGCCAGGCTCACTGCTTGAGACTGAACTCTGCTCAAGATGTGATAAGTCACTCTGTCAAAACCTCGGTTCTTTCTCCTCAGAAAATGTCACCTCCATGTGGTGGAGCTTTCAATAAGACCCAGCAGGGCCCACAGTTTGATCCCAGGTGGCTGCCATATAGAGCAGGCAATGCTGGCCTTCTTTGACTCCCCAAAGACCCCGAAGGGCATATTGTCTTCCCTGGGCCTGAAGAGGAATGCATTTCCACCAGTACCATATCTGGGCCTCACCTCGTCCCTGACAGGAGACACCTGCAGCCCTTCACCAAGTCGCTGGAAGCAGGGCCCAGCTGTTCAGAGGAACCATGAAAAAACACCCAGCCCAGGCTGCTTCTAAACACAAGGACAGACCCACCAGGCCACCTGTTTGAGAACAGAGAGTCACTCGGTGCCTCCGTGAAAATCACTAGGGTATAGAAACAGTGCAGCACAAAATCATTGTCAACTGGATCCTTTGAGGCAAGTGAAAAATATGAAAGGTTTCAAAGTATAAGTGAGACAGGAAAACATGAGGGTCCCTAAAGCCCCGTCCTCCTGGTCTACAAGGATGGCTGAGACTCCCGTGCCGGTTCAACCCACGGCAAGGCACGCCCTTAGGAATCTCACTTGGCTTCACAGAACCCCACTTTATACATTTCTCCCCTCCTCCTTGCTTGGGCCTGATGGTTCTGCAAGCCTGGCAGTCTGAGCGCTCCACCGACTCTTCTTGTTCTGGTATTTATGCATGTCCACACTCAGCAGTGTTCCCAAGTAAGATTTCACTACACATGGGATGTTTAAGCACAAACTTTGAAAAACCTTGCTTCCTTCCATGATCTCTACCTGGGATCATGCTGGGGACCTGCTACATGTCCTGCCTCTGAGTCTGTGCCCGTATCATAATGAACCAATGCACAGGTATGAACACATGTCTGTTATTCACGTTTGATTCATGCTAATTGCATCTTCTTTTCCCTCCTACCAGTGGGTCAGGGAAATCCTTCTTAAATCAAATATGAAGGCTCTGACAGTGGGCAGAAATTAAACTTTTTTGAATGATTGCGCACTAAGAGTGACTGTTTTATTCTGTGGATGTATTTTTAGCTACACAGACACTGGCGGCTGACTTCCCTGAGGTATTTACCTGTAATGATTGCTATAAGGCAACTATGCTTCCCCAGAGTGAAAATTCATAGATTTTTGGATCATTTAAGGGTTGAAAGGTAACAACAACAACAAAAAAGGTTTGCATGGCACAAAACCCAAGTTTGGGGCCTCTGAAATTGGGTGTCTCCTGAAGTAGAATTTTTTGGCCTTTGTTCTTAAATGGCTCCAAGTATCCCTGTGGCCTTTATAAGGTCAGAGTCAGAGCAAAGGATCCCACAACTCCTCATATTGCTCCAGAATGATCTGGGATATGACTCAGCTGGTGGGGTGCCCACCTAGCATGCTGCAAGTCCTGAGTTCAATCCCCAGCACAGAATAAATAAACCAGTGTGGTTGTGCAGGCCTGGAATCCTGGCACTTGTGAGTAATATAAGTCAAAGGGCTACACGGAACGCTAGCTCAAGAAAGGAAAGCACCTCGCAAAGGCTACACAGGACCTTCACCCCACTCTAGCATGGCTCTGGCTCTCATCTCCAGGGATGGCAGCAGTGGGCAATGGTAGGCTGTGAAGTCCTATCCGCTGGGAGGAGGTCAGCACTGTTAATACCAGCCTGCACTTGCTCTCCAGGCCTCCTTGGCAAGAAGTGGCCGTTACCTCCAGTCCACTCACACGATCACGTCCCTCAGCGTGTTCTCTTGGAATGCAGATTTCCTCCTTTCCTGATGGAGAAGTGACTGCAGTTGAGCTAAACAGCCACTAACCACATTAACAGCCACAAATGAGTGAGTCACGTAGATTAGAGAGAGGGACAGACTGTAAGTGCCTGGGGACTTAGAAAACTAAACCAAACCAAATCAAACCTCGCTTTAAACAGGCTGATACAATCTCAGTCCATGCGTTGGCAAGGATTGCTCATTAACTACATAGCTGAACTAGAATGAGCTCAGGGGAAAGGCAGGGTAAGGGCCAGAAGTGTCCCAACACCTGTCCACACGTGCAGCCATTCTTACCCACCGGGGCTGCTGTGACCAACTTATCTCTCACAGTCCCAGAAGCCGTGAGATCCCAGATTGAGGTGTCAACAGATTCAGTCCGGAGAGTCTACTTCTGGGCTTGGGGATGGTTCATTCTTGCCATGTTCAGAGACAGGGGAGACCAGAGCACAGATAGGTCTAATATGTGAATATATTCCTATTTGGGGGGGGGGACTTCATTTTGTGATGCATCTGACACACAAAGGCTCCACTTTCAAATCCCAAGTGTTCAATGATGAGGACTTCAGTATGGGGCTGGGGAGGGATGCAAGTGAGGACTTCAGCATGGGGCTGGGGAGGGATGCAAGTGAGGACTTCAGCATGGGGCTGGGGAGGAGGGATGCAAGTGAGGACTTCAGCATGGGGCTGGGGAGGGATGCAAGTGAGGACTTCAGCATGGGGCTGGGGAGGGATGCAAGTGAGGACTTCAGCATGGGACTGCGGAGGGATGCAAGTATTTCAGTCAAAGCAGGAAGTGGAAGTTTGTGGAAGAGTGTGCTGAACCCCACCCCACAGTCCCTGGTCTCAGCGCTGCATGCTGTAACCTGGGCTAAAGAGTCGAAGACAGGCGCAGTCTGAGGCATGCTGGCTTCTGAGTCCAGTGACCGTATTCAGGAGGTGGCATATGCAGCCAGCTCCATGGTAAGGTCCCTCCTTGTGTGTCCCAGTGGCATCACAGAATACCATGGGAAGATAGGGAGCTTGAGTATGCTAATCATGGCTCTGCCACCAACAGCAGGCTCCTCATTCCTGTTTGCTTATGTGGAAACAAAAACCCTTTCGTTAGATGTCCTTCAAGACCATTCTTAGCTATAAAACTCAAAGCTTCTCCTTCAACTGAAAACATTTTAATGTAACAAAATGCATTTGCATTTCTTACAGAGGAATCAGAAATAAAGGTAGATTAGAAATGGGAAAAGTACTAAGTCTCAAATCACAACTCTGAGGGCTGGAGAGATGATGGCTCAGCGGTTAAGAGCACTGACTGCTCTTCCAGAGGTCATGAGTTCAATTCCCAGCAACCACATGGTGGCTCACAACCATCCACAATGAAATCTGGTGCCCTCTTCTGGCCTTCAAGCAGAACACTGTATACATAATAAATAAATAAATCTATAAATAAATCAAAAAAAAAATCACAACTCTGAGAAGTAAGTAAACATTATTTACAGATTTGTGCTATGGCCCTACAGGCTTTCAAAACTCGGCATACATCACTTGTAGTGTTCATGAGTGAAGTATGTTGTAATTTACGGAAAATATAGGGAAGCTCCCGTTAGCAAATCAAACATTGCGTTGAAGTGATAGAATAGTGAGCTGATGTCTGAGGCAGAAGCATCTGGAATTTGCACCAACCTGTCCTTGTGTGCTTGAATTCAACTCTGATGAGCAAGGAATGTCAAGCTGGTGGAAGCCCTTCTGAGCTGAACACCAAATTGGTCTTGTTAAGGTTGATGAGAAGAAGCTAGGGATAGGCCCATGCAAAACTGTTAAGAAGGAAAGGCCTGTAAAGTGGTTGACTGACGCAGTTAAAGAATTAAAAAAAATTTTTTTAAAGAGACAAGTTTTTAAATTTTATGCGTATGTGAGTTTGTGCATGTGAGTGTGGGTATCTATTGAGCTCAGAGGTGTTGGAGCCCCCTGGAGCTGTAGTTATAGACACCCATGAACCACCCATCATGGGTGCTGGGAAATGAACTGAACTTAACAGTTCAATTATCTTTCCAGTCCATCATTGGCTCATTTAAAATAAATAAATACAACATATACTTCTAGAAAAGGGATATATTGGATGTGTAACGTTACCAAATCCTTACTTTTTTATTGTGTCATATATTTATTGTCCCACAAAAAATTCTTTGTGTCTTACTTAGATGTTACCCAAAGGCTGTGGTATATGTGTGCTCCATCTTTCATTATTGGTGTTCTGGAAGATGTTTTGTACTTCCTTGTCTCATAAACGATGCAGTGATAAACATTCTGATAATTCCTTTTTCACACACATATTAATTTAATACACAATTCCTAGTATGGTTTCTAGTAATTGAACTCAAGTCCTGTGATTGTCTTGCCTCGGTTTAACCAGCATCCCAGCACCGTCTTTTGTGTCCCCCATTGTCATGATTACAGAAGCAGACCTGGGTAATGCATACTAAGAACAGTAGCAGAAGCCACTCCAGTGCTCTGGGGTTGGGGTAAAGGGCGGAATGTTTGAGTCAAAACCTCGCTCCAGAGTTTAGGGAAGTACATCCTGCTCCAGGCTGTCTCTACCTGAGAATGCTCAATAGCAGAGAGCCAGTGGAGTTGAGGGGCTGTAGGTTGTACCCATAAGATGAGGAAGAGCTTATGGGATACACCTCAATTTTGAGCACCCTGGAACCTCTATGTACTCTGGGTGTACACCTTTGCATAGTGGGTGTCGTTGAGGAGGAGGCAGGTCATTGTGCTACTTGGAAATCAGAACGTTCTCTGATAGCAATCACTGCTCAGCTATCCCCCGAGGAAGGAATGAAGGGTTCTCCTTCACTGACTCTTGGAATGCCTTCTCATTACCTTGCTCGTTGGGACAGGGGAAGAGCAAAAATTGAGGTCTCCTAAGCAAATGCCTGCCAGATCCTTGAGATGATATGCCAACAGCTTCGAGTTCCTGCATGAATAAGAAAGAAAACGTAAGAAGATATGGGGCCAGTGAGCTCCGAGAACTGATCAGACACCCGTGTAAGTGCCAGAAGACACATGGAGTCTGTCTGTACCCATTTCACAGATGAGTGCCCTCAGGACACAGGGGTCCAACTCGTGGGTCCCACTCTAAACAAGAGAACTGAAGCAGGACTGGAGACATATCATTTGTCCACAAAGGGACATCTCCCCTCCACTCTTCACTGGCGTCACTGTTGAGAGAACAGAATGAGGTAATGTCTCAGAATGTCCACGATGAACTATAAAATATTATATGTCTATGTGAGAGACGACTATGGCTTATGAATTACTACAATGTTTAAAGGAGAAGTTGTAGAAGGCTAACATTTCGTACTGTTTTCCTAATGGAACACTAAGAAAACTTGAGAGCAAATACTGAATTTTGCAATGTGATCTCAAAGCTTCTAGGATGTTCACTTACTTAATACTCCCGAGAAACTCAGACTATTATCCCAATCTTACCAGTGAAAATTATGTCCAGAAAAGTGAATTGGGATAAAATAATTATATATGTAGTGCTGGTTTTTAATCTGTGATGCATTCCTAGCTCACACAAAAATGTACCTGTGTCCCTATATAACCGCCTGCCCCCAGACTGAAAGAGAGCACAGCTTTGTCCTGCACATGAATGTGCTTTTAAAAAGTCCAGGGCTGGGCTGACAGCTTAGTTGATAAGTCACTTGACTGCTAAGTGTGAGGACATGAGGTCCGTCCCACATGAAAATGCTCACTGGTCAGCCAGCCTATCCCACTTAGTGACCACCAAGTCGATGAGAGACCCTGTCTCAAAACACATAATGGGTGAATAGAATGACACTTGAAGTTTTTCTCTGGCCTTCACATGCACCTTTGCTCCCACAAACATATGGACTCTCATGAACATGCATTGCCCTTGCACACAAAAAAAGAAAGTCTAAACCAAACTAAAAAAAAAAAAAAAAATGCTCATTGTCTTCCAGCATAAATGAGGCTGGCCATTTCAGCCAGGAACCCAAGAGGTTTAGCTGAACTATGACCCAGAGGACCCTGTGATATTTTCCTTCTGTGCCTCATATGCAGATGGGCTCTGAAGACGACCATCTCCCCTCAGTGGAAATCATGAATTTTTATGAAGCTGGTCCAGAATTCCCAGAATCCAGTTGGGCGCACTTTGCAGACCTCAAACTGCCGTCGCCATGGAAGGTTTCATTGCTTGCACCTGCTAAAACATTCGAGGCATTTGAGAGGCAGTGGACACATTTGCTTTCCATTTTTTCTGGCTTGGGAAACCTTTGAAGTGTTTAATAGTGGAGCCCGGGAAAGGCCTCTCCTCTTAATCATTTACTCCAAGGCACATTCACGGCTGGTAGCCTGTCAAGCAGAAACTGAACGGGAACCACTTTATTAAGTGTCACATGCCCACTCACTGTTCATTAAAGGTGTTTTAAGGTTTGAATTATGTAATTTATGAGAAAAAGAAATAAAAATTCCATTGTTTTATTAATATGTGGTCCCAGAAGGCAAGTTGAGCTACAGGACCCAAGGGGGAGGCTAGAGGTGGCCTTCCACTCACAGCCATCTGTGCGCCTTTGGCCTCCCACATCCATACCACCCCACTCTGGCCAGGAGCCCAGCCAGTGTGCAGAGTTCTTGGGAGGACCATCCTGACTGTCCCTCAGGCCTGATGTGATAAGGAAACTGGTCCCTGCTTTCCTATGCCCTGTGCCCGTTTTCTAGAAATGGTTAAAACAAGCCAGAAAGGAAAGCATTCCTGGAATGACTCCAGGTAACCTATGCAGTCATCCAGAATGAGTGTGGCTGCCCTTTAGGAGGGAGGGGAGTGTGCTGGACACTGGGTAACATCTCAGGGTACCAGCAAGGGCTTCTCTGACCTCAATGTGATGGTCACCATTGCCGAAGGGATGACCCTTATTCTCCAGAAGAAAAGGCAGTGGAGTCGAGGACCGTCTCAGGCCAGTGGGCCATCCCAAGCCTGGTCCAGCCTTCAGAGGGTCCTGTTGCTGGGCTGTCCATGCCGGGGAAACTGGAGCCTTGTCTGAACTAGAATTCCCAGAATGCTGGCTGTCTTTATGAGGGACATTCTTCTATAGGTCTTCAAGTCTCCTATGTAGATTTCTCTGTGGGCTATTCATGGGGTCATCTGATATGGCAGGCCCCAGCCTTACCTGCTCTATTTACTGATACAAGAGGGTTCTTTCCCAAAATACAGACAGCCAGAGGACATGCAGACCCAGGTCACCATTTGCTAAGCTACACAGCTGAAGACATTTCTCACCTACACCTGCCCCCAACTTTCTTGTCCACACAGAGAGGATCATGAACCTGATTTTGAAGTATTTTTTTTTTAATCAAATGACTCATGTGCTACAGGTGCAAAGTTATACCAGGCTTTTCCCTTTGGTCAGATTTGTGAGCTTTCGGCTCTGAAAGGGAGCTAAGGTGCTAAGACATCTAACAGGAGTGCTATGGGGATTTGACTACAGGAGAATTTTAAAGTCTGGCAGAGGCCTGAGCAGGGATGAGCAGGGCAAGCAGGACCTAAACTTCTATTTGCCATACCCCTTGCATCAGGGGCAGTAGGAGAAGCACTGTTTGCAGGAGGTGAGGTGGCAGGTCAGATTTTACGAATGGCCGTCAATAATTAACTCACTTAATTTTGAGTTATCAATTCCGCTGATGCTGATATCCTGATAGCACCGGTTTCTGGCACTCTACTGAGAGTAGAGTACTCTACTCTACCAGAGTCTCTGCTGCCTTTGATCTGCCAGTCCAACTTCCACAGGCAGCAAAACCACAGACCTCTGCCGGGGTCACAGCCTGGAGAGTTCTGACATATCCCAGAGAATCATGGGAACTCTGAGATGCCCAAAGAACTTTGAGTACTGACTATGGAAGAGGTCATGGGGAACCTCTTAAGTCATCCATGTTATAGATGGCTTCAGTCAGGGTTCGACACTGGATCACAGGAAGGGTGAGGCAATTTCAGTCAACAAGAGAGCCAACCAAGTGAACAGTCACAGAATGCAGGACTCGCTGGTTACCTTGCTGGGGCATGCAGCTAGCTGTGGGAGTTGGAAGGGCATTGGGGGAGGCTTCCCAGAGGAGACAATGTCTGAGCTTAAACTGTAAACTGGTGGAGGAAGAAGTGGGGCAAAGGGCAGAAAAGAAAGACAGGCTCAGGACGACTTTCTGTACTCTGAGAAGTAATCTGAAATTTGTCTGAGTGTAGCAGAAAAGCATGGGTGAGCTTTAAGAGGAGAAAGGGTAACAAGAATATTGATGTCCTAGGAGCCAAAACATTTAGGGGACCAGAGAAGGGGCTAGCTAGCATGCATAGTGCAGGATGGCCAGATTAGAATTTGACATCAACAGGGACGCTATAAACAAGGACATTTGGGTTACACAAGACCAAATCTAGGTGCATGTGCTGCCAGGGGACACATGAAGTGCCCACCACCACGGCTAAGTCCTAGGATGTGACAGTCCCTTAGGGTAGCTAATGACATGACTGTGGTAATTTGGTGAACCACACCGTAAGGGTAGAACTCAGGGAAGAAGACAGCCACAGGGAAGAAAGAACTCAGAAGATACCTGGAGAGTACTCCTTTCAAGATATCATAGGATTTAACTAAATCCTGGACATGGGTAACTCTGGGGATTGAAAACCAAGGAAATTTTTCTTTGGATTATAGACGTGCTTTATGTCTATAAAAGCCATTCCAGGGCAGCCATGGGGAGTTGCACTGGCTTGTCATAGTGGGAATCCTGGGTACATACAAACTCTGTCAAGCATCATGGCATCTTGTCCTAAGTGTTGGAGACTGTTTATCCTCATGGAGGATTAAGAGGTATGAAGAAGCAATCATGATACCTTTTGAGAGCCTGGGCCATTTTCAAAAAACATGAGTTTGCTATGAACTTCATGTAGTAATGACTTTTTAGCTAATTGAACAATTACTACATGTCTTTGCATGTGCTCTCATGTTAGAAGTCTTGATCCCCTCCCCATAAGAAGTAGGGAAAGTAGGCATCATGGCACCCAATGGCATTCATTGTCAGTGATTTAACTAAACCTTGGGATTGAGCCTCAGGGGAAACTGAGGTTCAAAGAAAAGGAGCCTCTGCAGAGAAGTGTGTAAGCTAGGCTGCCTATGCTCTTTGGGAATTGGAGACTACAGAAATGTCCAGCTAGCTCTGTGGTAGTGGTAAGAAGGGACACCAGGGAGAGGTGCTGGTGTGAGGCTCTAGCTCTCTGGTGCTGCTCTGTGGTCGTTCCTTCACTGGGCTCTTTCGTAGGAAGACAGCGGGTAACCTAGCCTGGGCACTTGCTCCTTTTCTCCTGTAGATGAACAGTTGGGGGCAGATGAGTTGGAGGACCCCCTACAGTCTAGAGATCACTGGCTTCCACTGCCATCGGCGATGCTGCAGGAGTTACTGGGACTGCATGGTCCAGTGGAATTAGATCTCATAGCAATTGTGACTTGTGGAAGCTGAGACAGGGAATGTGGGCCTTACTACCCAGCCTCGGGAAGTCAAAGTCTCCAATACAAGTTCCACAAAGTTGTCATTAAGCATTCTCTTGGATGGCGTGTTGTCCAGATGGACTGCTCTGCCCACAAAGATGGACAGATCAGGATCCCAATTCCAGGGGAGCATGGCAGGGATCTTGAACCAGGGAGCTGACCCTTTGCTGGGTACCTTGAAGGTTTTTCAGGGGTCTTGCCTGCGCACCCCACATTCTACGATAACTAGTGTGGTCCACACAGAATCCAAAGGTTCAGTGTAGAGCTCACTGTGCAAAAATCTCAGTGTAAGTTTGGGCCCATTCACTTCCGGGTCATTCCTGTGGTTGTCGGTGCCATGTGGCTGGTGGCTGCCTCACACAGCACAGAGGGTGTGGGCAGGTGTGATTCATTTTAGGAGATGTAGAAAAACAGGCTTAGAAGTCCACAATTTCAGAAGATTCTCTCATTTGTAAAAGTGTCACCAACTTTCTGATTTCCAGTAAATCGATTTTATTTTGTTTTTAATTTAAGTCCTTTTTATTTTTTTTCAACATTTATTTATTTCTTCAAGTTACATCTCAATCACAGTCCCCTCTTCCCCTGGCCCCACCCTATTACCCTCTTCCCCCTCTCACTACTAGCTGCTTTTTTAAAATTTAAGTTGTATTTTCCCCCCAACAGCACCCCCTTTTAGTCCAATAAAAGGCTCTTTTTCTTATAACAATAAATACAATATAAAGCAATAAGACAATTAGGCAACAATTATGAAAATTATAAAGTATAACATACATATCCAATGTCCAATTCATACATGTTTGACAACTGATAATAATATTCTATTATCTATATATCTCGATGAGTTTACAGTTCTATACCTAACTCAGTTTCCATCCTAACTTGTATGCAGTTATTGATTAATCTGCCACCATGAAGGTTTGACCCATGGATGGCATTTGTTTGAGAGGAGACAGGAAACTAACTCAAAGGCTGAATCTGCCTCCATTGAGAAAGAGGACAGGCCCTGGCCTGCCAAATGTGGGAGGTAGATTTAGTTCTATGGGAATTAGCCCCAAGTTGCCATCTAACGTCTGAGGGTGGCCACAGATGCCCTGGCCAGGTGTTCCTTCCCTGAGGGGACGGGTGAGTGACCGGATGGCTTGAGCTGCCCCCCTAGGCTGCCTTTGCCTGTCCTTAGTGACCTCTTCATTCCAGATTCCCCTTACGTTGACTCTCAAAGTATACTCCAAGGGTTGTCTGGAAAATGCATGGTTTTATCTCAGTAACAACAGCAAAAAAAAAAAAAAAATTCTCTAAATCAGACATCTGGGTAAATTTTGGATACAATGATGCTTTGTTCTGTATGACCTTCATTTCACTATGTGTCAAACTGGGTTCTGGAAAGGAATTCTCTAGAACCTTGAGTTACTTTTCCCTTAAATGGATCTTGTTAGAACTTAAGGGTTTGAGAAGCATAGTAAAATGACACTAGCCTACTCCAAAGATCAGAAATAGGGCAGATAACAAGGAGAGACATGGCTACCTGCCTCAGCTCCATCGGCTGTAAAGCCATGTGAATGGGGACCAACTACTGGGGCCCCCTGTTCTTTTCCTCTGCTCTCTCCTAGGCCTAACTTCAAACAGAAGAAACCTGGAGTTGGCATGGCTGCCCAGCAGGATCCCTGGAGACAGCTAGATGTTAAATGATAGTCATTTCCTGATTAAGTTGTCACCATCTATGGGCTCTAGGAGTGTGACTAGGTTTCCAGCACAGCAGCCCAGCTCTGGAACACTGCACCCATCCAGTAATCACTGACGTCACAAGATGATGGATTGTCCCGAAAGTGGTCACTGACATCACTTCCCTTTTATCAGCCAGTGAGGTTTGCAAAGTTCAGGCACCATTCCCAGCATTCCACGGCCACTTCTGCCTGAGAGTTGCTACACATGGGCTTAGCGCCACTGTGGGGAGTTTGTTGCTCTGGGTGCTGCTGAGGGGAGGGCTACCACCATCAGCCAGTACACACTGGGAAACACTGGTAACCCACAGCATCCAGCTGGGTATCTGGCACCTGGGGATGGCAGTTTAGGTCCAGCTTAGTTCAGCCATATCTTCTCTTCTCTTCCCTCCAGGTGTGAGACAGAAACAACTTAGCTGAAGTGACTCATAGAGAACTTTCAGGAAATCCAGTTGATAGGAGTCCTCCTGTCTCCGGGAAGGGTCACCTTGTGAACTAAGGAATTTTCTTTTCTGATGTGCTTTCGATCTAGACATCTGGGCTGACCTGACCTGGCCAGACCCACTAGGTCCAGAGAGCTGTTGGGAGTTGGTATCAGGGGGTCATTTGTCTTTTGTCTCAGGAGGCAGTGAACCCAAGGCCCCCTGAGCAATGGGACTGGGGACAGGGAGGGATGTCCCACAACCTTTCTGCTTTCTCTCATGAAGCTCCTAAGGAAATTCTGTTGTATTGTATTTACAAGGCATCCCCAACTGTCAGCCTCCTCAAACACAATGTATTTAATAAAAAGCCATTAAGCCCTGTAAAGCTGTCAGAAACCTAAATGACACTTGTAATAAAATCTTGCCGGGTGACCTGCTCTGCTTAATCAGGCCGTGTGACATCATCGCCCTTGGATCTGTCTGATACCCAGGGCGTGAGGTATGTTTAGACAGCTTTATGATGCACATGGATTTGAGTTATTAAAATTGTACAGTTTTGCAAGGAATTTGGGATTTAATAAAATAGCAGAGAAACTACAAAAGGAGCAATGAGCCCCGGCCCAAGCCGGTCTCCCTACATGCTGGGGTCGTGCACCCGAGCCGGTTGCCTGGCCAGGCCCCATGCCAGGTGCTCACATAGGCTGGCTAATGTATCTATAACGGGTTATCTGGCATTCGCAAGGCGGGCAGGCCAATTACATCTTTCCCAGTGACTTCAAGGTGGCGAACTGTGCTTACACATAGATTTATGGATTTATTCAGATTACAAGAAGATATTACCACCAACGCCAACTCACTCTAATAAGCCACTTTGAGCAAATGCAACTGCTAGGTTGTAAATATCTTTGGATCTGCCTACCCACTGTGGTTTCCCGGCCTCAGTCATTTTAAGGCATAACTCTCTCTTGAACTCCACGAAGCCTGATTTCATGGAACCAACAGGATGACAGAAACAGACAGACACGAGGGATTCCCATCTACACACTTAAATTAAAGGGACACAATAAAAAAGTGTTGGGCACAAGAAAATAAATCATACCCAGTCTCCTGGCATGAAGTGGTGCAGAACTCCTGATATCTCCGTCAAATTATTCCATTTGTTTCTAAAGATATTTTAATCCCACATGACCTCAAACTTCCCGTGAACCAGGGCCTGGACCCAAGGCCGCCCACGGCCTTTGCAATAAATCCATTGTCTCCCTTTCTCGGCCCTCGACTCAGGCCCATAGATCACCCCTCCCTGCATCTTGGTTCAATTACTCAATTAAGTGCAGTAAAGTTCTTGTAGGTTTTTGCAGATGTCGCTTTATTATCAAGGCCTCAGATGAACACAAGAGTTCAGGAGCCGAGGTTATGGGGAGGTTGCTGGGGGAAGGGCTGGGCCTGGGCACTGGGCTAGTCCCAGAACCTGCAGAGGCCAAAACCCTGGTGAGGGCAGGGGCAGCATTCCCAGGGCTGTTCATCCCCTTCCCATCACAGTTTAGGGAATCTGCGATGTTATCTCTCTGAGAAACCGCCTTAGGAGATGTAGGTATTCCACCTTCCAATGAGATAGTGCTGTGATTAACAGACACTTAATTGGGCCATTTATCAAAAGAAAGACCTGCCCCCAAGTCACTGGGCTAAGTAAATTATGGCCCACCTTGCAGGTGTTGAACTGGCAGCCCTATTACTCTTCTCGAAATGGTCTTCAGAAGATTTTATATGAAAAGATGATTTATTGCCAAGAAGAATTCGATTGAGCTTATATTTTTCCTGAGTGTGGCAGGATTCTGCCTGGCCCTCTTCCTTCCTGCTCCAAAGAGGGCTGTTGAAAATTAAAATCACAGAGACTGAGTGAGTTGGAGCCACAAGGATACTTAGAAATCCATGAGCACTACCAGACCATTTTACAGACGGTAAACTGAGGCATGAATAGAATAAGTCAAATTACATAGCCACTTAGCGCACTGACAAAGGTATTTCATCACCAATCTGTGTATGTGTGTGTGTGTGTGTGTGTGTGTGTGTGTGTGTTTTGCAGGCCCATGCATACCTGTGCATGTCTTCACATGCAGGCACATGTGTGAGGGTACAAGTGTGCATGCACACCCCTGTGTGGAGGTTGGAGGACAGCCTCAAGTGTTCCTCCTTTTTTGAGACAAGGTCTTTCATGACCTGGATGAAATCACCAAGTAGGTGAGGCTAACTGTCCAGCAATCTTCAGGGTCATCCCAGTCCCCACATTCTTAGTGCTGGAATTGCAAGCCCATGCAGCCAGCACGCCCAGTTTTCACCTGGACTTCAGGCATCTACTAAGGCCCTTTCCTTGCAAGGTGGGAGCTTAACTGACTGAGCCATCTCCCTAGATCACCTACCTTTTAATTTTAATTAAAAATAATTAAGTTCACTTTTAATTAATTAATTAATTTTAAGAGTGTATTTTCTCTAGGTGATGGGATGGAATTTCTCTTTAAAAACAAAAAGCAGGAATTTAGCTCTGAGCATTTTGTATGCCTCAGGCCCTACAGAAGAGTTTCTTAACCTTTGCTTCGCAGACTGTTTGGGCCTCACTGTGCTTTGTGGTGAGAGCTGTCTTTTGGATCGTATGTTTTTAAATGGCATCCTTGGCTGGCAGCATCCTCTCCCAGGGTTAATGATAACTACAATGATTCCCTGAAGACAAAACTGTCCCTGGTTGAGAAACACTGACTGAAAGTTTTATTACCACCACTCTTTTCTCTATCATCACAAAGTTGATATGAATTCCGGCGGTGAGCACTTACTGAGTGTGATCCTGATTAAGTACTGGATGTACGTTCTCAAAGGCCGCATGCTAACTCTCCTATGTAAGCACCGTTATTGCTCCATGTTACAGAGGAAGGAAGTCTGGGTGCAGTGAGGTAAGAGCTCAGATCAGGTGGAAGAAGCTCCCCCACAAAGCATAAGGGTAGGAAACTCAAAAATTCTGATGAGTCAACAAAACCATACCATTCCCTTCCCATTTCCCTCAGTGGTAAACTGTCTTTGAGAATTTGTTAGGATACGCAGTCATCTTGTCCCCACGTTAAAAAGGAAAAGAGAAAAAACCCCACCATGGGACTTGTTTTCTGTTCTTGAAAGATCGGCCCCTCTCTCACGCAGGCATACACATATGTATTCATGCTCACACTCCAGATGTGACCCAAATCCTTTGGCTCATCTAAGTTAAAAAAATGTTCTATGTCTCCTTAATATTTTTTATATATGAATTTCATTTGCTTGTAATCTCTCCCTCCCTCCCATCCCTCCCTCCCTCCATCCCTCCATCCCTACCCCCTCGTCTCATGTGTATACTCATATGTTAAGGACATTATTCTAAGAAATGTGTCATCAGGTGACACTTGTCGTTAAGGGAGCAGCATAGACTGCCCTTCACAAGCATGCTATAGGCTCATCACCTCAGCTGGCCTCTTAATGACAATTTAGGTCAGCAGGAGCCAGGTGAGGCTGCTGCTGACCAAGCCCTGCTTCTTGTTTAAGGCAGGAATACACTTTGCAGTAGCGGCAAACAGTACAGTAGCCACATGGACCAGTAGCAGAGTTAATGGCCGTCCAGTATCACACTGACACGTAACTATGTGTGCTATGCTTTTATATTCTTGCCAGTGGAGTGGGTTTGTTTTTACCTCCACCACTCACAAAGGTGCAAGGAGTGCCTTAAGTTATGTGGTAGGGTCCACACTGTCAGGAGACAATAGAGGCTTTTCATTTCAGCTCCACGATAATCTTGTGGGACCATTGTCTTAAGGATGAAGACAGCACGAGACACATGTCCATGTGCATTTCTTTATTTTCAGTAGGTCATGCCAACTCCTTCTGAAAGAGTCTGGGTGTGGTGGATCATTAACAACATGACAGGTAGGGCTCTGTGCTCCAGCCTCTCCAAAGGCCCCTAGATGTGGCTGGCAAAGAAAACCAGCCACGCTGAGGACACCTCTAATCAGAGACACACTCCTGGATTGTCTCCCCCAGCTGTGTTCTGGTTCAGGACCATTGATTTCTCTCTCACCTCTTTTGTACTTTTATTCCAACAACACCCCTTGCTTTGCTCATCCAAGTGGCTTATCTGTGAGGAGCGCACTGCCAGCTCTGAGGCACTATTCAGAATGCAGGCACTGGGTTTGACTCCCATGGTGTGATGTTCACGTATTTCTCTCTGTGTGCTAATGCTAAGGTGTGGAGGAATGGTGACCTCTCAAATGAATAAGAGCAGGCTCCAGGCTCGGGGAAAGGACAGGTGATTCCTGTGAATTCTGTCTTGAGAGGGAAGGACAACAGAACCCAGTCAAGCCCATGGCTATCTGCCTCATGGTTTCCTTTTTCCATGGGGAACTATGGTTGCATGTGTGCTGTGCTAGCCACACATGGTGGCCACTCATAACCATCTCAGATCTCACAGAGGATGTATGTAACCACGGAGAGAAGCCAAGAGAGAACAGGGGCTTGTGCAAGATCATATGTCTGCTAGTGGTTACGTGTGGATTTAAATCCCGAACTGTCCTGAGAACTCCACTATGCCCACTGCTGGATGATGCTTCCACGTGTTGCAGTGAGTGTCTGACTCCATAGATTCGAAAGGAAAGGCATGTAGATGTATCTTGTGAGAGGCCTCCTTCTCAAAGCATTAGGGAGTTCTAGCGGGAACACTTTTTTCTTCAGAAGCTCACATTTTCTTTCTTCAAAGCCATACATTCTCTGTGGAGCGGGCCCCTTCCCTGGGGGCTCCCCACTGACCATCCCCTTGTAGCCCCCAGCTCAGCTTTCATACAGACTCGCTGATGGGTTGTAGATCGATCTAGGGCTAAGTTGTGATAGGTGTGGAGGGATGTGCTAACCACTTCTAACTACTGCTGTGGCTTGAGGCTGTTCTGTCTCGGGCCCAGCCTGAAGTCACAGCTCATAACACACCTCCCCACCCGCTGAGAAGAGAGAGAAAGGCAATCACCTCAGATCAAGAAGTGAAAACCCGCTTGCTTGCCTTCTCTCCCCCACATTTCCCACCCTCTCCGTTTCTCTGGCTTCCCTGGATGTGACATTGCCTTTAGTCAGAGGGAAGATAACATTGGTTACTCAGTTGCCTGGGTGTTGGGGTACAGGGGGTGTGACTGACCCCAAAGGAGGTGAATGTTGAAAATCCAGGCCTCTTTCAGAAGGCAGGGGGTATTTTATTTTAAGAAAATACTTGGTGAGCTGGCTATTGTTAAAAATCCAATGGGGCATAAATCTGAGTTTATTGAAAGAAGAAGGGAAGGGCTGAGGTCCATTTCAGTTTGGGGTGTTCTTTCTGGGCAGATAGAAGTTCCACCCTTTCTGTATGGTTTGGATGCCACGTGTTCTGGGTTTCTGGGTAACACTGGTTGCTGTACCCAAAACTACGCTGCTGATCCACTCTTTTTGAGCAATACAGTGTGCCTGCAATTGGCAAAGCCCGGGAATCAGGAGGCAGGCATCGCCCCCTTGCTCTCCAATGGGCTTCAGAGACAAGCATCAGTTTGGTAGTCTTGAATTAACAAGATGAAGGATGGGTTTGAGGTCTGTGAAAGAAAAGGTGAGGTATGAGGAGATGTGAAGGTGTCCTGAGACACAGCTGCTCTGAGGAGAGGGCTCGAAGGACTTAAGTAGGAAATAAAAGCAAACAGCAGCAGGATGTGTGAGAGAAACAGGCCAAGGCAAGCATGTGCTTCATTTGAGGGTCCAGAAGGAGGGCTGGGATAAAGGCAGAGCCTTGGAAGGTGAGTAGACAGAACATTCTAGAACCCCCAAGATGGCAAAAGCATGTTTTCCACAAAACTGAGAGGTGGTCTGTCTTTGCCATATACCCTCATTACCTGATCTGCCCCCAAGGAATAATGTCAGCTCTGTGTCTTTAAAGACTAAATAGCTCCTACAGCATACCTGAGCAGGGTAGAAACAAGATGTGTTGTTTGCTTCAAGATGCTCATAGCATCCTAAGTTTTCCCACAGGTACATCTGTGGGCCTTCACAAGTCAGAGCTCGGGAAGGAGGTGATGGGAGTGAAAGATGAATTGGATAAGCCAGAGGCCTGGGCACAGGTCAGCACTGAAAGACACAGGCAGCACTCGGGGCCTTGTCTAGAGAACTCTGGCTATCAGTCTGGTAGGGGGGAAAACAGACACTTCAGGGAATGGAAGACCTGGGCCTTCACTCCATGATCTGTTCCCTGAGGTTAGCAGTCAGAATAGGACTATGCACTAGAGACCAGCAGACACACAAGCATTCCCAGACTTCATCCCTATCCCTAATGGCCTAAAAGAGTTGGTTAGATTGCTTCCTTAGAAAGTCTACAGAATGCCACTGAAGTGGCCTTTAAGACAGACAGACCTACTGGGTCCTTAGACAGTCGGCACCTCCAAAGCATTGTTCTTATAATGACCCCAGGCACAGCACCAGACCCTGGGCCCCTCCCAACAAGTCTGCAGGTATTCTGTCAGGATTTCACTTCTCCAGTGAGGAAGCAGAAGTGAGATCCACAAACCCTATACCCAAGTCACAGAAGGACTGAGAACAGTCTGCCCTCTGAGACTTGCCGTCCTAGGTTACATCTCAAGTCTCACCTTACAGCTTTGTTAATGCATGCTGTGCCTAAAACAAGATTTATCCTGTCTAGCCATTGGAGGAATCGGCACATGAGGAAGGATGTCTTGTTATTTCCAGAGCCCCCTTGGTCCCATTTTGCAGATGGGAACAACCTTACTGAGGACAGGGGTGCAGAGGGAAGTGCGTAAGTGAATTATTCCAGCCCAAAGGGACTCTGAGGAACCTCAGAATAGGCAGACATAGGCCAGGTTTCCACTCGGCTGCCTCAGCCACGCTCCTCCAGCCTGGCTGATAATTGCTCATTATGTGCTTAATCTGGGCACAGCCAGGCCTGGCAGTGGAGTTGCATCACATCAAAGCGAGCTCTTCAAAGGAGCAGAAAGCTGGCCTCTGGGGTAATTAGCTGAGGGCCTATTCTCTTCTGCTTGGGACAGTCGGGAGGGTTGCAGGCAAGGTCCAAATGGCACAAAGTACACCTCAAATTGTCAACTCTGGTGAACTAGGGTAGGCAAGGCTGGCGACTCAATCAGGTCTCTGTTTCCCCCCTCCCACCCTGGGGATGAAACCCAGTGACTTGTGCACACTAAGCAAGCACACTCTATTGATGTTTTCTCTTTTGTACTGCTAAGATATTTGCCCCCTGCCTGGCCTCTGCTTGTGAGAACACTGTGTGCCTTCTCTCTAGACTACCATATTTTTCTTGCAGGCGCTGGAGGAAGAAAAAAAAAACTTATCCAAGCACAAACACTACCACCATGACTCATAGATGAAACCAGAAAGAGGTGTCAGAACCTACTTTGTACACAGAGACGCTCTGATTCACCACGGTATATGACTCAGTTTCCACAGCTGTCCCAGCTAAACAGCCCTAGGTGGCAGACCTGAGTTGAGGATTTGCTAGTTCATCCACCAGAGTGGAACTTTGTGGGGAACAGGCCTGGCATGAGACCTCTGAGAAAAGCTGAGGATATGAGGATGCGTATGATCGCTCAGTGTGACCGCCTTCCCCCTCGCCCGGCTGGAGGGAGAGACAAGGTGATGTTATGCCTCTAATCCCATTTGCAGCCCCTGTCACTCAGCCAGGTACCCCACCAGCAAGGCCCAGAAGTGTAGAAAGTGCTAAGAGACATTATAATGGAGTCTGGTACCTCTTTTTGATGGCCTGTGGGGCGGTCAGACTAACAGGCCTGAGTGAGTTAGACATATAAGTAGAAAGGTGTCGAACTGACCAGCGGGGAGCAGGAAGCCACTCTTCCTTCCAGGAATGGATGGGGCAAGTAGCATTCACTTCAGTGAACGACAGCTCACGTGCTTAAAAGCAAGGTATGATTTTTTTGTCTTACCCACCTCTTAGGCACATTTAACAGTGTGCATTTTACATGATAAATATCTTGGAGGAGCCCCGCCTCTGTGAGTCAAATTATGGGTTAGACCATGGAGTGGGTGGGGGGAGCAGAGTCAGCAGGGTCTCCTTATCAATAGGGATGAAACGGTCTACTTCCTGTTTGCCAACAAGACAGAATTCAGTTAATTTTATCTTCATTATAGTTTCTGAACATGGGATCTCTTTGTATCAGTTATTTTGTCAAAAGTAAGAAAGAACAATTAGGCACTTACAAATAAATGATGATGAAGGGCTAGGGACACAAAGACCCGAGTTTCATTCCCAGAATCTAGGTTTAAAAAGATGGGTGCAGTAGAATATCCTGACCCCGGAACTGGGGAGGCAAAGACACATTGCTCCCTGAGACTCACTGGCCAGTCAGCCTGGCCAAACCACTGAGTTCCCATGATCCCATTAAAAGTGAGAGATACTGTCCCAAACAGACAAAAATCTAAAAAGTAAGTAAGCAAATAAAACCCAAACAAAAACAAACAAACAGAACCACCAAAATCTACACACAACTTCCTCTACCCACCAAGGAGGGGGCGGGAGGGAACCAACAACAACAAAGTGGAAAAGCAACCGAAACACATGAAGGTTAATCTCTGGCTTCCAGAAGCAAGCACACATCACACAGCACACACCATACACAGTACACATCACACATCACACAGCACACCACACACACTCATACACACTACACATCACACAGCATACCACACAC
>CAJQZJ010008773.1:16408769-16436645 GCA_907164525.1 Lophiomys imhausi
CACACACACACACACACACACACACACACACACACACACACACACCAAGGATGGGCTGAGTGGGTAAGCGTTTGCTACACAGTGTAAGGACTTGAGTTCAAGTCCCAGAACCCACGGGGAAAAACAGGAACTGGCTGTGCATGCCTGTGATTTCAGCACTCGTATGAAGAGACGGAAGGCAAAGACAGAGAAACCCCAGAAGCCCAGGCAGTCTGGAACACACAGCAGCAGGCAAGAGCTCCTCCCTGACTTAATAAGATAGAAGGCGAGCCCTGAAACCCTAGGTTGTCCTCTGACTTCCATACCTCTTCCACAGAACATAGGTCCCTTCAATCACATGCATGAACACACACACATATAAAGGTTTCAAAAAAGCAAACATTAGTCAGATAAAAAGAAACAATATATAGGAAGCACAGAATTAACAAGGCTGGGTCAGTTTGGTTCAAGAAATGTGGCCTGGGTGGTAGCACCAAGTCCAGAGAGAGACCGAGACAAAGAGACAGGTGGGACAGAGAGGCCTGTGAGACAGAGAGGCCGGTGGGACAGAGAGGCCGGTGGGACAGAGAGGCCGGTGGGTTTCTTCTACTGTGGCAACTGCGCTCTTCAGAATTCTATCCTGTGCTGATTAGCTTAGGAAAGCCAACTCTCGGGAAACTCTCTCAGGGTGAAATGCACCTCCCACACTTATGCTGGGTGACTGTATAAATGCCACTTACTCTGGAAATATGTATCAACAGTGACTTGGGCACTGGCAAGGCTCCTCAGGGTTGAAAAAAAAAAAGACACAAATCAGTGAGACCATCTTGATAGCATGAGCACTTACAGAGAGATAGAAAAGACCATGTGTGATCCCCAGAAAGTTCCACAAATGTGCCAGGATGAGGCAGGAAGCCGTAATTCAATTCAGCAAGCAGATACTTGACTCCTGTGCCTGGGGTACAGTCCTAACCCAAGCTAGGACAGAGCTAGTATTCCAGAAACATCTACCAAATGGAGGAATAAAAAAAAAAAAGATTAACTCTCAACACAGACAGAACAATTGGATGAGGAGAGAGAACCAGGCTCCTACGTCAGCAGAAATGAGAATTGGGAGGGCTGTCAGGGAGGGAGCTGAAGATAAAGTTTAAAAAAAAAATCTTCTCCATTGTCTTTTCTGCTTCATTTTTAAAAACACAGTAAATTCTTCGGAAGAACACACTTACATGTTGTTCCTGTCTTAAACCCATAACCTGAGACTAGTTAGTGCCAGGAAACCACAGACCACCCCAAACCAAGGCTCATTTTGGCAAATGAGTTTTCAAAAACTATCAAGGTGAAGAGCCATAGAGAGTGAAGTTCTCCATATGGGTGTCTGCCCCTCATCTACATGAGGTTTGCAGTTTACTGTCTAATGGAGAAATAGCAGGGGTTTAATAGGACAAAGCAGTAAAAATATACCCAGTTTGTAAAACTGTAGCACAGGCTGGCCTGGACACATGAAGCAGGGTCTCATACGGTAGCACCAGCTTGTCTGGACACATGGTATAATTTGAATGCTTCTAGAGGTCTGACCATGCTTCCTGACATGTTTGGTCTGGCTGGATCAGAATCCTGAGACAGGGGCACTCTGCAGAGTGTTGGCATCAGCAGCTGCCTGAGATCACCAGAACAGCCCAGTGCTGGTCAAGTCCTAACAATCCACAGCCCCGAGTGGTTCATACCACTTCTAACCATGGAGGCCTCTTTGGGTCCTTGTCTTTCTCTAATTGTGTAAGTTGCTGGTGCCTCAGTGCCTCTCTGAGCCACCTTTAGGGCACAGTTCCCTGACACTATTGATATCTTAACTTTGGGATGTCCTGTACCTCAAATGGATGCTTAATAGTTACTCCAGTCTCTTCCAACTAGATGACAGCTGCAGTCCCACCACTTGTGACAACCAAAAATGTCTCCAGTTTGGCAATTATTCCCTCAGTGGGTGGGTACTATTCATATTGGAGACACTTTGCTCTAAGGGCAGATACTAGAAAAGGGGCAGAAACCTGCCTCTCCCTTGCTTCCTCCTCCAGTGGACTGAGTGTCATTGGTCAGTAGAAAAACAAATCGAGTATTAAGACGTTAACACAGAGCTGCGCATCTGACTCAGCTCCCTTAATGGCCCAGTGGGGTCATTATCAATGTCCTTGGTCCCCACCTCTGGGGACCTTAAGTGGAAGGTGATATGCTGCAAGTATCCCAGGGATTGTGTGAGGTTGTCCTGTAACAGTACGGTATCTTCCTTATTGGACTCAGGTGAGCACCTCTGTCCCCAGTCCTGTACAGATAGCAGCATGAGGCTGGGGAGATGGCGCATGAGGTCCAAAGTCTGGAGTTCCCATGTAAAAAGCAGGCACGGTGGTGTGTTCCCGTAACTCCAGATCTGGAGGAGAAGAAACAGAAGGGTCCCCAGGGGTTGGTGGCCAGTCAATATAACCAAATCTGTGAGCGGCAGGTTCAGCGAGACACCTTTTACACAAAACAAGATGCTGATAGAGGGAGACATCTGACTACAGCTTCTACAGGTGTGTATACCTGAGCAAGTGCACCTGTAGTCAGGTGCCCCACCCACTTATGCCCTCTCTACACAATTAGTAAATAAACTAAATAAGCCAACACAACAGCATGATGACATGAAAACACACGGGTTCAAGTTCAGACCTGGCCAACGCCACAGCACTAGGAAGTGAGTTAGAAGGACTGCCCCACTTGCACACACTCTGTTGAAGGTGTGTGACTGCTACAGAACTCTGTTGAGCTCTGGATATGGGCCGTCTCATTCAATGCCTGCAACAGCCCTGTGAACTTGGCTTCTCACAACCACATGGTTCCTGTTCAACACACCACAGATTCCCTGTCTCCCAATCTGCCTGTTATTCCCACATCCTGTTTCCCCTACCCTATGATTCTCACAGGACCCAGGGAAGGTGAAACACTGAGACATGACACCCCATCTGGGAAGTGGCAACAGGAGGGGAGCCCTCAAGACAGCTGACCACGGCTGGTGTTTTATGAACACCGGTAATTAAGATTTGGGGTTAGAGTGCTCTACTTCAACCAAGAGTCACAACACAGATGTGTCTGGCCCCTGGCCTACCTCTGGCCCAAGTTTCATTCATGAATAGAAATGGTAGGTGGAGGTTAGGAAACAAGCAGGAGCCATCTGAGGTTGACTCAGTGGGCAAGATCTGTGTATTTCAAAGGTTGTTTCAACCAATTTCCCATGATTTAGCAGGATGCTTAGAATACAGCTCCATACTCAGGGTGTGGTGAACTCTTAAGGACAGACAGCTTGTCAGAGAAATGAGCATCTTATCGCTACAGCAAGCTATTTTCTTCTTGTGTTTAACATGATGACCACAATTGCATTCACGTATATGTCATCAACAGACATTTAGTGGTTTCATTCTTCAATGATGTTCTGTGGGTGTCAGTCACTTTGAGACCCTAGGGCTCCTGAGGGAGTGACCATTCATTCTCACTTGCAAACCCTTGTTGTCTCTTGTGGCTACCGGTTATTTAATAATAAATAAAGATTTGTTAGTGTCTTATTTCATTTTGTAGTGATGACATATATATATCTATAATACAATGATGTTAACAGGCATTAACAACATATGTGCATGGGTTAAGTGTGAAATTTCCACTTCTGCATATAATGTGCACTGATCAACCAAACCTCCCTTATCCACCTTCACCTGAACCACCTTTGTGAAACTCTACCAGTCACGGTTATGCTATATTCCTAAAGGACTGCTAAAAAAGTATTTGGAGAGTCAGACATGGTGGAACTCAGGAGGACCTCAACTTCCAGGCTCACCTCAGCTACATAGCAAGGCCCTGTCCCAAATAACAGAACAATGATTCGGTGACAATGTCAAGTAGGGAGTTTGGGCTCCTGTCTAAAGGGCCTGCTGCCTTGAATGGATTTGGACCATGGTACCAGCTAGTCAGACAGGTTGTGTGGAATTCTGGCACTGACTGAAACGGGACCACCATGGTGCTGATTCCACATGTGCTATGAGATTGAAATGGAACATCTGAGGCTTCCAGCACAGAGGCTTGTGCATGAGCAGATAGTGAGGGGAGTTATTTTTGTTGTTCCTGATTGTCATTGTGTCACCAACACTCCTCAAAGCAGGAGCTGAACTATAGACCTAGCATGGCAAATGCAGCGTCCTTGAGCTTAGGCACCTTTGGTGTCTGTGGTTCTGGGATGCGTGCTCATACATGTGCCGGCACACATGCGTGCTCATACATGTGCCAGCACACATGTGTGCTCATACATATGCCGGCACACATGTGCATCCTGCTTTTCTGGCTCCTCAGCCATAGTGGCCAGTATAGATTAGATTTCCCTTTCTTGCTTCTCGCGTGTCTGTTCCCCGTTGGCACATCATTACCATTGATCCTTCCGCTGATCCTGGCCAAGTTCTTACCTCTGCTCGCTGCCTCCTCCCTCCTTGCTGCCCGTGCTAGCTCTCAGCAGCCCATAATCTTCTGGTCACACTTCATCTGTCCACCACCTCTCCACACAGAGAACATTCTGCACCTGCCTTCCAATGCACACTCTTCGCTGTAGTGTCTTCTCACCCACTCCATCTTGTCAAACTGGCTTCAGAGCCTTACTCCTGCATCCCCTGCCGGGTGCTAGGGTTCTGCTCCCCTGGTTCAGTTGGCACCATGGCTTCACTGGTGAAAGTCCACTAAGTGGGTCCCGCCAGATCAATCTAAGGCTTTAATGAGCCAGCTTAAGGCTTTAATTAAAAAAAAATCACTTGGCACATCCTGCGGCTTTATTATGTGCCCTACACCCTACACCACTCAGGCTCTCTCAGAGTGTTTGGCAGATGCCACCATTGTCTCGGTTTTTAACTAATGGTGAAGGGTATCCAATTCGCAAATGATCAGGGATAAGTAAGTGGTCAGGGATAAGGATGTAAGCTGGTGTACCCAACTCCAAGCCCTTGCCCTTAACCCCAGGGTGAGGAAGAGGAGTCAGGGCCTTGGTTCTCATTGTTCACTTGAATAAGTCATTCAGAGAAGGAGGGCAAGGGAGGAGATGGACTATCCTCCCAGCTGCCTCTCCTCGAAGCCCTCTGGGACATCCATCTCCATCCAATAAGCTAAATCAGTTTTTACTTTCTCCAGGATTTATGTGTGGTTTACCTTCCTCTCCTCCAAGCTCCACAGGGTTCCATAACAGTGGCCAGTTAAAGGAACTTGAGAAACACTCAAACACCAAACACAGCCACCTGGAAACAGAGCTCAATTCCTCCTCACCCCCAGGCTAAGCCTGCCATTTAACCCTAGCTCCCCATTCCCTCCCACCATTAAAAGTGTCAGCTTGGAATCTGTTCTTGGGAATTGCCCCAGGGTGGGGCCCACAGACACATCACTCATTGTACTACCTCCTCTTCCAGTCCCTGAAGCACAGAGCTGTCAGCAGCCTTTCCCAGGGGCAGGGTGGCTACTGAACAGGTAGGTGGCTCTTTCTCCAGGAACCCAAAGGAGAACAATACAGAGCTTGTGAAATGGGCAAGGTGGGAGACAGCCAGAGTAGTGAGCCATGGGACTTGTGTATCCTGGGTCAGACTTCCTGGGGGATAAGTCACTCAGGATGAGATTTTGCGGAGACAAGGTGGCTCCATCTGTAAGTAATGCCAGCAACCAAGACCTCTGAGGTAGCTTTTCTTGCTTTGAGAAGTAAAATGCAAATGACTTATACAAGGTCAACAAGATAGGAGTTGCAGAGTCCAAGGTCAGTCAGGCACAGGTTGCAAAATGAAAGGCAAATCTAGCTTGGTCAGATACAAACGCAGCCATGGTGCTCCATGTCCCCAGGGTGAGAAACCAACAAGCTGGGACTGAAGGGGGCGGTGGTGTGTGTGAGCTACACCAGCCCTGCTCTGACTTTCATCTGATGTCTGCCATCACCACAAAAGTGCAATTAGGGGTGCTGGTCACTGCCTCTGGATGGGCTCCATGTTTGATCCTGTTCCGACTGTGAAGAAGTGGTGTTCTTTGCCCTAGCATGTGCCAAGGGGTAGGTGAGGCATAACAAAGTGAAAACCACCGTGGACGGATGGGCCTTTCCTGATCATGAATGGGACATGTCACCACCACTAGCTTTGGGTCCAGAGAAGAGAATTCCCTGAGGTATGGTGGGAGATCAGGGGAGCAGTCCTCACGAGATGAGGAGTTTGAGGCTGTTCATTCCAGGGGCTGACAGGGGCTCCTGTCCCATACACGGATGCCCCAGTGGCCATTATTAATCTTCAATCACCTGGTGTCTGGGTCCTCCTTCTCGGTCCCTCTAGAGGCGCAGGGTAGACAGACCATCACCTCCATACAGGCCTTGTATGAGGAGGCACAGTTGAGAGGCAGGGAGCCCAGGGTGCAAATGGTTTGGCTAGCTGCTCAGCCAACAAAGATTTTCTTAGAAAATGGCATCATCTTCAATAAACCTGACTTCATCCCTGCTATTTAGTCACTGGTGGCCTGGGCACCTTGTAGCACGTCTGCCGAGGACCTGTTGATCTCTGGCATGATACACCACACAGGGAAGGCATTTGTCACGGTAGTAAAGGAGGAACTAATGTAGTCATAAATATTGCCCAAGCAGGGTGCTGTAGCTAATAGAACGAGACCGGCAAGAACAACAACAAAAATATCCAGGTATGCAAATGTGTAATTATATAATTAGAGGTAGGAATAAATGCTGCAAAGGAACTAGGCAGGGCTTGAAGCAGAACGTAACTGAAGAGGCACATACAGAGGCCGCCAAGGAGGGTTGTCAAATAGTGTGGCACTTGGACATTTTGACAAGTCACTGTTTAAGACAAGAGCCAAAGGATGAGAAGGGAAGGAAAAGGTGAGCAGGGATACAGGGAAGAGTGCTGGAAGGCTGAGAGGCAGGGCCAGGTATAGGGAGGAAAGAGAACTAGAGTTAGAAAGGGGAGGGACCATTTGGCAACTTGGAAGCCAGGGTGAAGGGTTCGTTTGTGTTATGGTTACATTATATGTAAAATATATGATTACACATATATAAGAAGTCTCCTGTGGGATGTTGTGAAGCCTTTAGGAGGTGGAGTCCAGCCGGAGTTTGTACATCAGCAAAGGGCCAGCCTTTTGGATTATACTTGTACCCAGTTCCCACCTGATGTCTGCTTCTGGACGCCTGCTCACCCCTCACGGCCAGCCTGCTCACCCCTCACGAAGCCTTAGCTGCTGTGACGCACCCCCTCCAACCAGGAGCCCAAATAAATCCTTCCTCTCCTGAGTTGCCGTTTATCAGGAATTTGGCCATGATATTAGGAAAAGTAACTAACAAAGCACACCACCTCAAGCACAGGGTACCACACACTGGTTTGTCTACTTGTTTTTCTTTGTTACAGGCAGTGGGAACTGATTTATCCCTTGAGGTCTCTTCAGAACTTTCCTGGTGGGTGCTGTTGAAGCCACTGGGCCAGATCTTGGTAGAATATTATAAGGATGCCTGGTGATCACACAGGTGTCTCACCCTCCTCAGGACAGGAGCTTAAGTAGGGGTCACCTGCCTAGCTTGGACAATGACTTCAGATGAAATTCCTGGGTGTGCCTGACCCTGAACAGCAGTTTCTATGGGCTACAGGGACCATGTGAGGCAGTGTGGCTTTATAGAAAATGACCTCATTTTCCTCAGAGAGATCTGGAAGCTTCAGTTTCGAATGCCCTTCAGCTTGGAATTGACTATCTTCCCACAGGTTCTGCGACACTCACGTAAGGTAATACATGGTGGGTGCTCAGACACATAGTAGGTTCCTAGTAAGTAGCTGTTTCCCACCTCTTTCCTTTGTCCATTGAAAATAGATTTTCTGAGATGGAGAGGGAAACAAGCCCCCATGTAATTAGCATCATAGGCCCTTTTCAACTTGGTTTAGGCATGCATTCAGTCAATCTGGAAACACCCACTCAGCTCTAACGCTGCCCTAATTATAAATCACGGCTTTTAATTCATTAGCCCAAAGTCCCCAGGGGCCCCCACAAAGGTGTGTTCCACTGGGCTCATTCAGGGCCTCTGTGTTTGGCAGACCTCCTTTGTCATCCTGGTGCTGGGGGACAGGCCTGACAGGTGTTTTACAGCTCAGCTGGGTCATATCAAGTTCTTATTGAAAATGCTTAAATTTCAGAAAACACCCTTGGTCTCACACTAGAGGCAAATCCACTGGAGGCAAGGCTAGTAAAAGTGAACTCAATAGGATAAAATGTATCTTTCTTTGACATTTTTTTCTATTGGAGAGAGTTAAGAGTTTAATCATTTACATAAAAAAACCCCTCACTATTATTTCTTTTGTGTGTGGAGAAATCCTCCTTTAAGGTGGGCTCCTTGGGTGAACTTTCTTTACTAGGCTGAATTTTGAGCTCCAAGTTGTACAGTGAAGTTATCTAATGGTTACCATTAAAAAAAATCAGTGTGGTGTTTTTGTCAAATGTTTCTTCATAGTAGAAAAATAAGTGTCTGTGAAAATTGTTTGGTGCGTCTATGAGTGTGTATAATTTTGTGTCTATGCACACACATACATACATGTGTTTATGTGTGCGTGTGTGTGTATGTGTGTGGGAGTATGTGTGTATGTCTATGTGTGTGTATGCGTATGTATGTATGAGTGTATGTGTGTATGTGCATGTATGTATATGTGTGTGTGAATGTGTGTGTGTGTATGTGTGCATGGATGTGTGTGTGTGTGTGTGTGTGTTTGATGTTAGGTATCTTATTCAATCTTTCCATCTTATTTTTTGAGACAGGTTGTGCCTATCAATGAAACCCCTTAGCAGCACTTTCTATGGACTACAGGGACCCTGTGAGGCAGTGTGGGCCACCAATTTGGCTAGATTGGCTGGCTAATGAGCCCAGGGATCCTCCTGTCTCCATTTCCCCAGTGCTGGGCTTATATACTCTACTAGGCCCAGATTTTTAAAAAATAAATATGGGTGATGAGAATTGAGAGCTGAACCCAGTCCTCATGCTTGCTTAACACGGACTGACCCATCTTCCTAAGTACAAACATTCATTTTTTAATGTAAAGTATATAATGACCTTGAATGCTTCTACACCTGGTCTAGCCTGACCCATTTAAAAGTGCTCATTGACACAACCAGTTTCGCTCCTGAGTCAGGGCCCACACCTGCTTCTCACAATCTCTGGGTGCTGGAGGAGAGCAGTCTAAATTTCAGATAAAGCAGGTGCTCACAGCACTGAAGTTCCAAACAAAACCCACACAGTTCAGTAGCAGTGGAGGAGGAAGAGGTGACTCTGGAGTGTGGTGTCCAGAGCATTCCACTTCAGAGGTCCCTGGTCACCATAAAGAGAGAGAGAGGCCAGTGCCTTCCTCCAAGGACTCGAGGGTGGAAGATGTGCACCCCGCAAGGCTCCCATAGTGCCGAATCTCCTCTATTGACCATCGGAAATATTCTGATCCAAGCCTCACCAGATGGAACCCTGCTCAACAGTGCCCAAAGAGCTGCAAAGCTTTCTTGTAGCCATACCACCAGGTCAGTGATGTTTTTCTAAATGGGGGTGGGCTTCCAGGTTGATAGAATTGGCCTACCACAGCACCACCAGATGGTATGATGGTTTGAATGATAAATGTCTCCCGTAGTCTCTGGAATTTCAGTGCTTGAGACCTGAGCATGGGTCTACTGGACCACTGTACTCTCTTCACCATTATCTTCTCTACACTAGTGAGAGAGGCCAGTAGAAGGAAGAGCTGCCTGCTCATTCCTTCCAGGCCAAAAGCTCACAGTTCCCCTAGCTGGCCACACAGCTTTCCAGAAAAGTTTATCTTCTCCCCATAATTCCTTCTAACTCAGGAGCTGACCTAAGGCTTTAAACCTCCTCAGGACATAAGATGACAACCAAGTCTACCTCACAGATTCCAAGGGCTAGCAAACAGTAACAGAATCAGTAATATTCCGTATGACAATATTAGCTAAGGCTGATGTCTGCTGTGTTGGCCATCCTCTCCTTAACCACAACCAAGATGGTCTGAAAAACATGCTATGCATTTAGGCGAATTTGAGGGAAAACATGAAGCAATCATCTGTTTGTAACCCTCTTCCATATGTGGCCACAAATGGAACACATTGAGGGGTCATGAGAGATCAGGAGTTTAGTGAACAGGGCACAATATGGCTTTGTGGTCCACTTTATTTTCTCATGACAATGTAAAATATAGATTTAGATGAACTAAGATCCCTCATATTTGGTTTTATAACTCAAATTCATAAATTCTCTGCATTCATTAGAAAGTGATGGAGTCTCTGCACCCACTTGAAAAGAGAGCATCCCGAGGGATAGATACAAGAATATTAAAAGAGAGAGAGAGAGAGATCATGATCAAAGAAATATTGCCTCTTTCCTCCTTTCATTGAGCAGATGTGCAATGTGTCCTGAGAAAGAAATAGAGAAATTCCTGAGTGATTTATGGGATGAAGCAAGTTTTCATGGAGGTTATTGCATGCCTGACAGCATGGCCGGGGTTATTAGTTCCTGGTTGAAAATGACCAGAGAGGGTCTCGTTCACTTCATCAATATGGCGCTTTTATAGGTTGTCAGGCAGTCATGGCACGCTGTCTTGGAATTATTTCTCTATTAGATGGTTGCTTGTCTCTATCATCAAAACTTCTGGCTATTTAAAAAAAATAAAACCAAAGGTATGGGAGATTTCATCTGCTCTATGCCAGCATCTAAGACATGAAAAGCAGATGCACCACTTACTAAACACCCAAACAAGCCCCAACTACCACATAAAAATGAGACAGGCCCCCAGCCAGTATATACATATGCACTTTTCTAGGCTGAATCCGACTTTTGGATTTGCTAAGAAAGATACTGAATACTGTGCAGTGAGATCCAGCCATCCTGATGACGACCTCCATCCTGGAGGAGGGGATTCTCTATATAGGATTTCCAGTAGACTTGCTACTGTCCATTCATGGATGCTGTTGTCTTCATTCGAAAAATAAAGGAAAAATTAGCACACACTTGAATTTTTAGAAGAACAAAAAGTTAATATATAGGTATATCTGTGACCCTGAGGGAGAGGCAGACTGAAGAAGCTGACATAACTCATCAGCTCTGGGATGCGGTGCTTAGAAACCAGTGGGCAGTCTTAGACAGTCTTTGAGGGTGAAATCAACATTACCAATGGAAACTCCTTGTCCTAAAAATCTTGTAATTCTATAGTGTTTTTCTAGGCTGTTACAGTGCTAAGGATGCTAGTGGTGATTATACTCCTGACATCTGCTTCTTCACCCTTTATCGCCCCTTCTGTTATGGGTGCTGAGAAAGCTGGCTTGCCTGTGAACATGCTCTAGTTCCTTCTCCTGGAGGTATCCCACCCAGAAGCCTGCAGACAAATCTTCTAACAGAGTATCAGAAGGACTGGGTCAGGGGTTGGGGGGGGGGTAATGATTTAGCAAAATGCTTATGCTCAAATGCACTTGTTCCTTTTAAATAAAGTTACTTTAGCACAGAATTATATTATATATCTTATATGCTACATATAGTATGCTACATATGTTATATTTATTGCACATTGAGACCACAGACTATACCATATAGTATATGATATCCCTTCTCTTGTGTGTAAAAGATACACACCTTAATAATATATGAAAGCAATGTAAGGCTCTTTTGAGAGAAGAGTTTTTAAAGCAAATCTTGTTTCCTTGGACTCCAAAGTAAAGAGCTAAGGATTTTTGGGAATATGGGGGTTCCCTTGTGTGTGGAACTGAAAGTCCAAACTCTTTTTCCTTTAAAAAAAAACAAAACAAAACAAAACAAAAAACAAGCTCACCACAGACACTTAGACACAGCCTCATGGTCACCTCTGTGATGTGATTTGTACATACAGCCTTGAACTCTGGCTTAGACTTCTTGTCTCTCATGTCTTTCACAGTACTGTGAAAGCCAGAATTCTGAGTTGGATAGTGTTTCTAGCATCCAGGGCATCATGTTATTTTTTCCAGAGTTGGCCTGGAATTTCTCAATATTGAGATGAGAAAATGATTAAAATAAAATTCACTTGTCTCTAATTTCAGCACCCTGAATTACAAGGGGTCCAAAGGGTCCAGGGGTGCCCCTCCCAAGGCCTGCTTCAGCTCAGGTGGGTAAGTGGTGTCCCTTGCTATATTATATGTCAGTCTCTGACCCTCCTTCATTTGCCTGCCTCCTGGGACAGATGTTTGTCTGAACAAATCGGCTGCTGAGATGATTTCTAAGTGACCCATCAGCAGGGTTGGGGACAAGATACTGGTTCCTTTTCAGCCCTTTAGATGGACAAAGTGTTGAAAGTTAAGGTTACTGTTACAGAAACTTGACACAAATGCCTTCAGTCTTTGAGGCTTATTGTGGATAAAGACTTCATTGCACATGTCTTATAATATCATTGGCAACTCACCAAACTAAAAGAACCAGAAATCGTAAGAAGGGGGAAAAAAAGCCATGCCAGTTGTTTCCTGCCAGCTGAGAATCAGCTAACTGGTGCCTGGCCCACGGCAGCCCGTGTTCAGGCTCACCGTGAGCAGCAAACGCAGTCGGCTCTAGCCTTAGAGCCAAGGAGTGAAGTGGCCAAGCCCCAGCTTTGTTTGTTGGTGGAAGAGTGCCAATGACTTCAGAATAACCAACAGTCAAATGTTGCTGGCAATACATTAGCAGACAATTGTTTTACAAATAATTCCATAGAATTAATAAGAATCATGAGTAACATTTTCATTGATTATATATATAGTATATAAAATTATTTTCCTAGGTAAAGAATATTTTTTCACATGTTTATATTATTTTCATAGACCTATGTACTAAATCCACTTTCTGCACATCTTCTTCATAAACATAAAAAAACCCTTTTAGTAGCAAAAATTGTTTCAATTTTTTTAAATTTAATTTTTTTTTAAAGAAGGGAAACTATATAGCTCAGGCTATCCTTGAACTCCTTGGGTAGCTGAAAAATGACTTAATTTTGGATTTTCCTGTCTCACCTACACTTCTGGGATTACAGGAAAGTACCACCGTGCCTAATTTACGAGGAAAAAATTCTGGCTTCTGCAGACCCACTTCCCTCAGTCCTGAGCAGTGCCACACCTAGAGACACTGAGCACATCTCAACAGAGGAGCCACAGGCCTTTTTGAAACTCCCGCTTGCGGAAGAGTAATGGGAAGGGAACCAAGGAAAAGCAACAATGATTTCTTCCTGGTAGATCAATCAGGCCCTGGGGTTCTTCTGTTTAGTTTTACCGCGCCCCCTTTTCAGGCTAGGCTAAGAAGCCAGCTCTCCCTCTTCCCTCTCCTGGGTCACTTTCAGTTTGTTTGTTTCTTTAAACCAACCCTGCTGTTTGCACTTGGGCTTGATGATGAGCCTGAAGTTCTTAAGCACAAGATGTCTTTAAGTCCCCGGTGCTGACACGGGATTACCTTCAGACTCTGGCCCTATGAACTTGGATTACTGAGCACTGTTTATTGTCACTGTCACAGGACTTAAGTGACAAAGGTCACTTCAGCCCGGGAGAGCCCAATAGAGGTGCACAGAGCATGGGCTCCTTCCTAGATTATGAAAGGATGGGTCCCACCCACTCTCCTTTCAACTTGGAAGACGCAAAATGCTTCAGATTTCAAAATAAGAAACGATCATAATAAGCTGGGCTGAAAAGATACAAACCCGAGCACCCCTATCATGTCCTTGGCCTTTGAACAAGAAATTCTGCTTTTAATTCTAACTCTGCCAAGGAAGCAAAAAATGCATATACAGAGGGTGACGCTCAGTCCTGGTCATTTCAGCTTTGAATATAGTAGCAAAAAAAACCTGACCCACTTAGTGCCGATTACATAAATTATGTTATCATATGTGATGCTACAAACCCAAATAAGATCCTCAAATGATATTTACTGGATACAGAAAAATACAGTTTATTGAGTAAACTATGCGTTTTTTTAATGTGAGGAGCAAGCTTGATTTTATAAGAAATCACACGGAGCTCCAGGCCTTATCAGTGTTTACAGCTGGGAAAAGGGAATATTCCTTCAGTCCCTCTTCGTATTTCACTGTATTTCTGAAATTCTCTACTAAAAACACCTATTTCTTGAATAATTAAAAATACCAAACCAATAAATGCCATTTTCAAAAGCTGACAGATACACGAGCTGCTGTGATCCAGTTTTTTTTTTTTTTATCTGAAACATGGGCTCATGGTCAAGGGCACCACTACAAATGTGTCTCCTGGCCCCACTCTTCCAGGACCTGTATATAGCTGTCGAAAGAAAGGCCCGTAACATGCCTTTACAGTTCCCAGCCCTGTATTAATGCCACATGTGCTCCTGTAAGGCTGAGTGATTAAGTGACACACAATAATTGTCTCTACTCCAAAGTAGACATTTATTTCCCTCCACGCATGAGGCTCTATTTCCCTATCATTTATCATGGCCTGCGTTGTAAGAATCCTCTCAGTGGGTTGTGTGTCTCATACCTCTCTTTTTAATGCAAGCTGACCTAAACGGCCCCAGTAAGAAATTAAATATAATTACCTATAGACTCACACAGGGCAAATGAGATCGCAGGGCTCCGGAAGCAGAACAAGGTGCTTGGAGGCCTCTGGTCCTTCGCATTCCCCAGAGTTAATTTCTTCCCTCCTGGAGAATGCCTACACACAGCCTCACAATGACCTGTTTAGTTGACAGTGGAAAATTATGTCATTTGCAAGTAAGCTTTCAGCTGTGATATTTTATAATTGTTAAGATGAAAACCTGATAACCCTCTCCCCCTTCACATAAACTGCAATCCATCTTTAAACCTGTGATAATTCCCAAAACCTGCCGTTTAATAAACTAACAAACCCCAGGCCTATGTGATTTTACGGGGAGTCAATCTTTGATCAGCCAAGCTGAAATGGGTCTGATAAGGGGACGCCCCTTCCACTCCAGAGTCACCACTTGAGACGGTTATTGCTGTTTCCTCCAGTCCTCCAGTGCCAAATAAGCAGAAGTCTTCCCAAGCTCCTTATCTCTCCCACTTTCTTCTTGAGATCTCTGTCGCTTTAATCCGGCATGTCTGCTGCTGGTTAACAAGGAAATCCTATGTCAATTATCGCCAACAACTTCCTGCTGAGAAGCAGCAGGGAATCAAAGCAGTTGAGAGCCTTTTCACACTAGAGAGTGGTGCAGGGCCTAATTAAATGGCCCTCCTCATATCTTACAGCCTGGTGGAGGTCTCCTGATAGATAGCTAATGAAAGATAGCCTCATTTGGCTAAGAACCTTTGCAGGCCAGTGGGCTGTCCAGCAGGTTGCAGGTGCTCTCCAAAGTGGAGCTGCGTGGGACTCCTCTAATTCCCTTGAACATAGAAGGGGTTGTTGTCAGCACTGGACAGCTGGATGGGAAGGGGTTGCAGCTTGCTAGAGTTGGTCTAGGAGGCAGCCGGTCAAGTTGGGTAGGGGTTGAATTTCAGGCAGATACCCACTAGACATTAAGGTCAAGCTTCAAAGAAGACCCCTGTGAGCCCCTTAGTTCCAATATAAGAGGTCTCCCTTCCCACCCAGGACTTTTCAACTAGCACAATCCCATCTTAAAAATATATGTTTTGGGGGCTGGGGGTGTAGTTCAGTGGGTAGCGTGGTTGCTTAGCATGCGTGAGGTGCTAGATTCGGTCTCCAGCACCGCATCAACCAGATGTAGTGTCACAGCCCCATTATCCCAGACCTTAGGGGCAGACACAGGAGGGCCAAGAGTTCAAAGACAACCTCAGCTACAGTTAGAAACCAGTCCAGGATACGTGAGACCCTGTCTCTCTGCCATACACACCCTCCAAATGCAGGGAGTAAATCAGATTTGTAGCTCTATTTTGTAATGAGTGGTATTTATGTATTACATCGTTTTATAAAAGAAAGGATAGTTTAAAAACATGGTAGAAGGAAATAGTAAGACCATAACTTCAGAATAAAAGCCAATGCTTTAAATGGAATCAGCATACGTCTATGAAACTCATTATGCCATTCTTAGATCATACAGAGAGGTCCCTGCTATGGTGCCACCAGTTCAGTCAGTGCTGAGTTTGATGTAAAAACAGAGGGGCAGGGGCAGCGCTTACCCTCATAGTCCCCTCTTTAAAATCAACTGCAGACAACTTCCTACACCACCGCTAGGGGCTTGATTTAATTGATATAATTTAGCATGAAGTTCTTAAATGGTTGAAAATTCACTGCTCCTTGTGTCTGTCTCCCTTCACTGTGTGTGTGTGTGTGTGTGTGTGTGTGTGTATACTCATGTATGTGGAGGCCAGAGGACATTGTCCACCTTGGTTTTTCTTTTCTTTCTTTCTTTCTTTTTTTTTTTTTTTTTTGAGACAGGGTCTCTCCTTGATTTGAAACTCACCAAATAGGCTAGGCTGACTGGCTACCAAGCCCCAGAGACCCACTTGTTGAACCTTACTGTAGACGTAATTTAATTATTTATCCAGTATTAAGATTACTGTTAATTGGATGACAGAGTTAAACCTTAACCTGCCATTATAAATGAGCACACATAGGCACCTGATGGATCTTAACAAGCCTTAGCCTGGATTGTGCAATCTTAGCCCATCTAAACTAGCCTGTAATTTTATTCAAATAAAACTCCATATATACATATATCCCCTTGGGCTGTTATTCTCCATACTATGCTGATGTTACAGGCCACATGGCAGGATCTTCTTCCATCTCTAACCTTCCTTCCTCCCTTCCTTTCCTCCTTTCCTCTTCCCAAGCTCCTCTCTGTCTGCCTCAGAAGCCTTCAAATTTTATCCCACCTACTTTTTTCTCTGCTCAGCCACAGGCCTTGCCATTTTATTAAACTCAATCAGAGACAATGATTGGAAAGCAAGGTAACACAGCATTATTTGGTGTACAGCAAGCAGGTCTCTGTGAGCAGGTTAATTAACATTTAGAAACATCGCGTCACCCCATCACCTTACTAGCACTGTGACTGCAGCCATACACCACTATGCCTGGCCTTTTTTGTTTTGTTTTGTTTTTAAACTTGGGTTCTGGGAATTGAACTCAGGTCCTCCTGCTTGCAACGCAAGCACCAACTGAGCCATAGCCTCAACCCCAGGCCGCTGCTCTAGTGCTCAGAAACTGTGCTTCAGAGCCTTTCCAATGCCCATGGACACATTTTTCTTCTGGAGATCTTGTGCAAACACAGATTCTTATTCCACATATATATCAGTTGTGGGAACTAGCATTTTTTTCCTGTCTAAGCAGCCCCCTGGCGATGCTATTGCTGTTGGTTCACAGACAACACTTAATGAACCAAAGCCAAAAGAATATTTCCACTACAAGATTTCTAGGCACTTGGCAGAAGTCCAGGGCTTTTTTTTTTTTTTTTTTTTTTTTTTGGACCTGCAAAAGTTGCCAGCATGATATCATGAAAAGAAGACAATTCTTTCAACATCAGGCGAGAAGTATCTTGGATATGATTTACACAGCTCTAAGGCTGGCTACAAAACCTTAACCTAGAGGTACTGGTACATTTTGCAGTTTATTTCCATTTATGTTCTTTAGTTACCTTGGTCATTCTGTGGTAGACCAGAAGGCTTAAATTTGGCAAAGGGACACAGGTAATGCTGGAGGATATAGTAGTAGATTAAAACAAGAAAATGATATGACTTAATTACTATTGTCTTTTACAATTGTTCCAATTTTGCCTCACTTTGTTTATTGGCCAGTCCTGAAGACATGTAGACAGGGATGCAACCAGGATGAGAAGCCCATCCTATTGGATGTAGGCAACAGAGCCACAATGAGACCTATTCTCAGGGAAGCATTCCCTCATTGAAGAAGTGGGGCTCATAAAGACTCCAGAAGCCAGTGACAGTTACCTGACTCAGAAAGTCATAAAACTCACAAGGGCATGCCCAGAGCTCACGCAAGCAGCAAACTACTGCTGGGGAAAAGGAAACCCTTCAGCAGATCTTCCTGCAAACTGAGAAGGGAGTTTTAGGCAGACAGCTTCATGAGTCATCACTAATGCTGTGGTGGGATTTATGGTGATGAAGCTACCCAAGAGTCACATCAGGCATGGAATGGAGTTTCTGCTGAATCTATTTATTTTAGTTGTATTTTTTCTTAGCCTTTTCACTTCTCCATAAGTTCCATAACTTGCTTCTCTTGTTTTTGTTCTCACTAAATTTCTAATTTTGGGCAAACTCCTAACTTTGTGTATGTTTTAGAATTCTAATTTATAAATGGGATGACAGTTGCTGCTTAATTCAGAATGTTGTTTAAAGGTGGAATGAGGCTTAGCAGGGAAGCTAGCACTAAACAAGCATTTTTTAAGAATCTTATCCTTCAGATGACTCTTCATTGTGTGGGAGTGAATGATTTTATATATATATATCATTAGTGTTGAAAGAGATCTCAGAGGTGATATGGTACATTTCACTTAATTTTGCAAAGAAACTGAGGCTCCCCGAATGCATGCAGTTAGTTGCCCAAAGGATAATCTTAGCTAGTAAAAGCCAGAAGACTTCCCTAGATCAAACAGTTCTGTATTCTCACACATACAAACTGTATATGTTTGCAAGGTGCCTTTAGTCTTCTTGGGAACAAGATGGATTATCAGTGAACACACACAGAGTTAATCTGTATTCCTTCAATTCCATGTTGTCTTTCTTGTAGTGTTCCCAGTAATAGAAAACCCTGGTCTCTGGTGTCCCTCACCTTTTGTGGACCTGTGGCAGACATTACTGACCCACTAAGTCCACTGTCTCTCTAGGTCCTCACACAGTCTCAGTGTACAAATCCTAAGAAGTCTCTACCAGATAGCTAGTGTCAGTCCTGGAAACACAGAGCTCCCAGATGACACCTAGTTGGTTCACTCTGACATTAGGTGGGATTTTTTTTTCCAGAATAGCAGAGAGAATTTAGCCTATGACAGTTCAGTGCCTAAAAATTTCTCAAGTCCAAACATCTGGGGACCTATTAATTTGTAGTAGAGGCTGTATTTGACATTTTGCTCAAATCCTTTATTAGGTTTTTAAAGAGCTGGGGTGATTTTTAATGAACAATAATTATAACTTTGGATTTCTGATTATATCAAAATAGGAAGGAAAGGCAAGTCATACTCAATAGTGGCTTTTATGTACTCTAACCTTGACGGGACCAAAAACACCATATAGCCTGTGTCCAGAACTCTTTCCTAAACTCTAACACACCATTTCCTTGAAAGTAGAACCCAGACCAGCTTCAAAATTGGAGACAAATTATAGTTCCCTGTTTTCAAGCCAAATATGACTTTAGAAGAATGCTTTCTTTCACGAAGGCCAAAGGGGCAAGTAATTGAATGTCTGGAACAAGTGTAGTTGCTTTGCTTGGGATTTGAAATGTTTCAGGATCCTTGTAGAAGCCTATAGGCAATGACAACATTAAAACTTTACTAATATTAGACTGAAGAAGGTGCAGGAAAGTCCACTGGAGGGAGTTGTGCAGCACACCAAGCCAGAGCATAGGTACAGGGACATCACAGAAAAAAAATGGAAGTTCCCACTCAGAGATCCACCAGCACCCATGGGGCAGGAACAACCTTCTACCTCATTGAGCCCTTTCATTGCTATTACTGAGGATATTGAGCTAATTTATGAGTGAACAACAGTCTTGTCTCTCATTTAACACACCCTACCCCTGAACCTAATAACTGATATAAAGTTAATTTCATCTCCAACACTGAATCTATCCAACACTGTCTGCCTGATAACTACTTGGATGGTAGTATCCCTCCTACTATCTCCCTTAAGATTACACAAATAAATTCTAGACTCCAAAGACTTTATAACAGCATTTGAAGTACTTCCCATGCTAGCCTTCAGCTCACTTTATTACCACAAATGTCACTGCAGCTGTCACCAAGACTACTCTTATCTTGTCTATTTTTAACGCTTCTGCAAAAAGCATTTGTCTATCACCAGACTTTGGTGGTAACCAGTCATTGCTTGAAATCCTTTATGTGTGACTTTGCCTGTTGATGTGTCCACGTTGTTATGTAGATTTCAGAGATAAGGAAATGGAAGCACACACAAGGAAGTTAGAGCCATTGCTCAGCTATCAAGTGAAGGAAATCAGGCTGAGGACTAAGATGTACAGACACATATTACTGCAAACTGGTTTTGCCAGTGCCAGCAAATATGATTATTTGCATCCCAAGAAGAAAGGATGAAGAAGCGCAAAGCTTCACCTGATAACCTATTACTAATAACACATCACTAACAGAACTCAGCCCTTGCTTATCCCTGGCTTCAGAAGAGGCTGGAAGATACAGCTCTATTGTCTTAAAAAGGAGGAAGTCAAGCACTGGGTAAAAAGAGACCAGCAGTCTCTGCCCTGAGGGGACTCACTGTCTTGGGGGTGAAGGACCCCTACGTGTCAAGCTAGCTTTCTGCTTCTTCCTCTGGAATCCAAGCTTATACGTCATGCTGAGGGTGGCGTTTCTTTCTGAGATGGTCAGAAACACAACCACATCATTGAATTATCAAAAGAAGATGAATATCTGCATAAAATGAACATGCTGGCTATGATTACATTTGGCCTTTTGCAGTATTAAAAAACGATAAATTTTCATCAAACTGAAAGCAGTGTGTTCTGTTCATCTAGATCCCATATCTGAACACTCTAACTTTTTCTTTCTTTCTTGGGGAAGGTTCCATCTCTTTCACAGAGTCTCTGATGGGATTCTGCCAACTTACTTAAACTAGTATGTTGATGTGTGAACTATACCAAGCCGACCCACAGCTTACCATAGCCTTCACCTGAGAGAGAGAAAGGTGCCAAGATGTTCTAATGCACCATATAGGACAATTACTGAGAACTCCCAAGATTTTCATTCTTGTTTTGTTATTTTTTCCTGTCAGGAACACTCAGCTGGCTTCTTCCCAGCATTTAAAAAAACTATAACCCTCCAAAACTGACAGTAATGGAGAGCTTTCTGGGGCCTGTCCCATATGGTTTCTCCATTGAGATGTTCAAATATTCTCATTTTAAATGAAAAATTGCACATTTCACACAACTTTTCTTGCTTGTGAACACATGGGTATAGATAAATACTCTTATTTCCAATTTTGAGTATAAAAGTGTATTGAGTTCCACTGAAGAATGGGGAAAGGGTGAGATCATATTTTGTTGTGTTACTATATTAACATTGGTGAATTAGATTTGCACTGAATATTCCAAGGTGAAGACTGCAGAGGAGAGCAGAGAGATTTTCCTGTAGGAAAAAACACAGAGCTTTAGGATCCAATGTATCTGGGCTAGGCTCAACTGCTTGCTAGCAAACTTAAAAATATTTCTTTCAATTCTTTAAGAATTTTACGCAATGCATTTTGACCATACTCAACTCTTCTTCCTAACTCTCCCCAGATTCACCCAATTCTGTGTCTTTTTTTTTTTTTTTAAGTAACCTATTGACTTCAGTCTGTGCTGTCCATGAACTCCGGGGTATGGAGCCATCCATTGGAGTGTGTGTTCAACTTATTAGGAGCCCAGAAAACTTACTTTTTCTCCAGTTGAAGCCATCCTCAGTTAAGGTAGGGGCTCATTGGCAATCACAGTGTGTTCACGAGTGCAGCAGTCCTGTCGTGTCTGGAAGACACTGTTTTGCTCTGGTCATTCCTTGACTTCTGGCTCTTGTACCTTGGGGAGGAGGTGTCATATATGTTAATAGAATTTTATAATTTTTCAAGAGACCTCCCAAATATTTTCCTTTTTCAACCCCTTCTTGTCATTCTCAGATACTATTCTAGAAAAGCTTTAAAATAGTTTAATACACTCCACTCCCAGAAAAAGCAGCATTGGAATACTGGATTGAATTACATTTTTGTTTCTAAGCTGACTTGAAGACTGTTTCATGGTATGGAGTATTCCTGCAGCCCAAACATGCTATGTCTCCATCTTTCTTCAGGTCTCACTTGAAGATCTTCAGTAAGATTTTATAGCTTCCTCCACGCAAGCTTAATGCCTTTGCTTTAATCTTATTACCAACTAAGTATGGCAACTTTTAAGAATTTCTAGTTTGAAACTGTACTTTTGTTTTCTTGCAGTTTTTGAGATAGTGTTGCCTTACAGACCATGCTGGCTTTGAACTCATGACCCTCTGCTTTCTTCCCTGAATGGTAACTTTATAGGTAAGCACCTACTTTGCTTACAGGAGCTGCTGTTCTGGGCTACATCACATCCTCACGGTCTACCTGTGTCTGTGCTCCCAACCACACTGTATGGAAGAGTCAGGGAATGAAAATTCTCTTCGAGAATGATGGGAGAAAGAGTTAACTCACAGATGTCCTCTTGTGCCAGCACGTCCTCCCTCCTGTCTACAGAGGAAGTTCCCTAGGACCAACTGGTGGAGGAGGGAAAGCCAAGCCCAAAAGATCACATACTGGAAATCAACAGCTCACTAGGAGAGCCCCTAAAAAGAGTCTAAGGTAAACTCCTCCCATCGAGAATGGCTCTAAGAAGCATCTTTTGCCCTGAGTAGAGTGACCCGAGGGTAAACTTGAACTCCTAGGAAGTGACAGATAGCCATCTGGTTGGTGAACAATCTAGAAAAGAGAGAAATAAGAGACAGCCATCTGGAGGAGAGGTGTGTGGGTGGGTCCCAGCGGCAGGCTCACCATGCGGATCTTGGAGTCCCCCTTAGGCACCCACTTGGGGTGCTTAATAGTCATTGCCAAGCTGACTAGAGTTAGGATCACCCGGCAGACACACCTCTGGGTTTGTCCATGAGAGTGTTTCAGAGAGATTTAGCTGAGGAGGAAGAGCAACCTAAACATGGGTGACACCATCCCATGGACTGGGGTCTAGGTTGAGTAAAAGACAGAGAGAAGGAGAGAGGCCAACACACACCAACACTTACGTCTCTGCTTCCTGACGGCCTGCAGTGTGCCCAGCCGTCACACACTGCTACCACACTTTTTTTTTTTTTTAAAAATCATGATGGATTTTCTCTATTAATGCTGTAAGCCAAAAAAAGTCTTTCCTCTGCTCCATTGTTTCTTGCCAGGTGTTTGGTTACAGTAACAAGGAAGGTAACTAAGACAGCAGGTGAAGGGGCCGGGGAGTCTGCGCTGTCAGGAGTTACTAAGACTTGTTGTCCTATGCAGACAGACTTTCTGACTCATGATAGCGAAGATCAGGGTCATACTTGGGATTTCGTTGATCCTTGGTATCTGGTGGTAACCACACATGAACAAGCATACAGTAGTAGTCTGATGAGGTCAGGTAACCAGGAGCTCAGAGCGCACTGCGGTGAATGTTTGAGTTGTTCTGTTGTGAAAGGACGTAGGCCAGCAAAAGTGCTGACCACAAGAGAGGAACACACAGAAGAGATGAAACAGAATGAAGTAACGGTGGCCATCGGCTGTAGCCCTACAATATTCTATAGGGCAGGACACTACATTGTCCTAATAACCGCAGCTGACAGGTGTGTGCACACCTGCTGCTGCACAAGTACATGGATTGCCTGCGATGACCAGAAGAAGGCATCAGATTCCCCGGGGCTGGAGTTAAAGGCGGTTGTGAGACACTTGTCATGGGTGCTGGGAACTGAACTCAGTACTATGTGCTCTTAACCACTTACTAGTCTCTCCAGTCCATCGTCTCAAAAATCTAAAGCTAAAATTATGATAATCAGACATCTTTTTTTTTTTCTTCAGATTTTCTTTTCTTGTTGTCCTATCAAGAAGAGCCCATATCGGACATGGGTTTTCTTCATTTCTTGTCACCTACAGCAATTCATCATGTTTGTCTCTTATGGTCTGGCAGGCTATCAAAATCACTAATCACTTTATTTGACTAAGTGTCCCTTCCATTGGTTTTGTGTAATATTATCTCATGAGGGACCAAAAAAATACAATGAAGATGATACTGGATCACCCCCATTGTCTCATATCCAGGGGTTCATGTCTTACGGTTTGTGAGTTTTGCCTTGGTAACTTGACTGAACTGAGTTTATTTACTAGAAACTTACTATCTTCCCTTTTGTAGTCAATAAATGTCTTGGTTAGGTTTCTCTCTAAAAATTTGCTACTGTCCCTGATAAAGAACATGGCCAAAATCAACTTGGGGAAGAAAATGTTTACTTATCTTCCAGCCTACAGTCTTTTGTGAGGAAAGTCAGAGCAGGAATCTGGAAGTGAGAACTGAACCAGAGACCAGGGAGGATTGGGGTTCACTGGCTCGCTCCCCATGGCTTGTTCAGCTTGCTTTTCTATACAACCCGGAACCATCTCTCCAAAAATGACCTGGGCCCATCCACATTCATCACTAATGAAGAAAATGTCCCACAGAGTTGACTGCAGGGCAGTCGGATGGGGTCATTTTCTCCATTCTCCATGGTGTTTCTCTTCTTAGATAACTCTAGCTTGTGTCAGGCTGACAAAACAGTGACAATTTTGAAGCTACTGAGTTTTGTTGTTATAACTTTCATCTAGTCATTTAACTGAATTCTGCTAATGTAAAGTCTCAGAAGGCATTTGGATACAGGTACTCCGCATAGGTGGACAATGTTTCCTTCCAGAAGGACATGGGTTAGTCAATGAAAACAGAGTTTTAGGTGTGAGATAACTTCCCTATGAGTTGAGTTATTGGTCAGTGAGGTTGGAGAGGCCATGAGAAAAACACTGGCCACCGGCATTATTCTCTGTTTCCCACCATAACTATATGATAAAACTTCATTGATGAAGAAACAACATATTTTGTAACAAAGTCATGGAGAGATCAAGCTGGAACTGGCCTGAAATTTTCCTCTCTGTTGGGGATCTTTCACAGTGCCAGGAGGTGCTATGTAGGCCACTGGAGGAGAAAAGTCATCACTGGTATTGCTCAACAGTGAACCCTGAATGCTGAAATCCTGACTCACCAAGCAACCTGGTGTAACAGTGGTGTGAAGGTCAGGGAAATAACCACTCACTTTCTGATGAGACTTGAGATCACCTCCACAGGAGGGGATTTATACTTACTTGTACTGCAAACCTGGTTGAAAGCTCATGGCTTGAGAGCGCATAAGGGTAAGAGTAATAAAAAAAAACCTAGAAATATTACTATTGCTAAGTGGATATCTTCTTAAACCGAGCTCTAAATATTTACATTTATACCCATAGATCATTGCTGTCCTCAAGTTTGGTCAGAGAAGCCTTTTTGCAGTGGGCAGCACTTAGTGTGGACACTCAACACTGTTCAAAGTGCTGAGAGTAAGTGGTAGGGAGTGCTCAGTTGTCAGTTAGACACCTATAACACCCGAATGCCATCGCACAGTTTGGGGAACATGTCGGTGAGGGCAGGGGGTGTAAGTCACAGGATGGGAGGGACGCTGTGGATGGTGTCCTCTGAAAGCGGCACTGCCGTTGTACTCACGAACTCAGGCCAGCTGAGTCACCCGCGCTGGGTGAAGTCAGCATTCCAACAGACTGTACTGATCAGACACGAAGGGTTTCCAAAGACAACAGGAGGAGGACTTACAGGTGGGCAGGGGGCTGTGGGACGGCTGGGGAAGCAGGATGCAGGAAGTTAGTGGTAGATATGACACAAAGAACACATGTATGAAGTTGTGACAGAAAAAATAATTTTCTAATGGCTACGTGAAATAAAAAAGTTTTAGTAGAATCTTTTGTACCCATATACACATATGTCAATGTACCTAGAAATAGCTTTATTTCTTCATTTTAACCTACAGGAACCATTTTGCTTTCCTGTCTTATCACAATAGCTAAATTTCTGAAATCATCTAAACAGACACCAAAGATAAAACACATTTTGCTTTATATCATGTGAGCAACTTTAACATTTTGCCATTTGATATGGTTGGGGCAAAAGGAATTTAGTTTATTTAAATAATTTTCTTCTATTTTTGTTTTGCTATATTTTATTCAGAGCATTTGTTCAGTTTTTTTCAAATGATATCACAGCAATGTGTGCAATGTTTTCCCTCCTCTAATGTGTTGATGTAATGAGTTACACTGTCAGGTCCCCCCACATTAGATCATTTTTCTACTGCTGGACTGAATCCCATTTAGCCACGATGTATTAATTTACAGACGTATTGCAGGATTCAATATGCATCTGTAACCACATGGGAACTTGGTCTGTACTTTTCTCTTTTAGTACTATTTTATAACATTTGAGGGTTTTTTTTTCTGATGTCATAAAGTAAATTGAAGTGGTTTTATTTTTTTTGTGTTTGGTTTGAGTTTGTTGTGATCTTGATTCAAACAACTCTATTCTCAATAGTTACTTGTTTTCTCTCTCTCTCCCCCTTCTTTTTCTGCTCCACACATCTTTACAAAATAACAACAATAGTAATTTCTATTTTTTATTTTTATTATTTTATTATTATAATTATATTCTTCATAGCAGCTGCAGGGGGGGGGTTGGTGAGAATTTATACAAACACCAATTTACTATGAACCAACAATGATTACCCCCACCAAAAAAAAAAAAACATTTAAAAAAAATCATTCTACCAGCTGACAAACTACTGTAGACTTAGCTGTATACCACTGAAAAGAAATCTCATTTAAAACTACAAATTTTAGTGTAAAAATCACCAGTTCATTGTAATGAGCTGATAAAACACCATACAGCCTCTCAAGCAAACATTTGTCCAGTCCCAAACTCTGTACATCTCAGTGAATTTTAGTTTAAAGTTGTTGAGAAACACTGTGGACAAAAAGAATGAAGAGTCCTCATGGGACACTGGGGAAGTCTGAGTTCAGTTTGAGTTCAGTTTGAGCAATATGCAAATCACATGCAAAGTGGTATTCCATTTAGGAGGCAAGAGCTCTGGCAGTGAGCTACTGTTTACACTATTTTAAAAGACCTAGGTGACTAGTAAGTTTATCGCCTGGGGTATCTTTATTTCTGAAATGAATTTGGTAAATCTTTTGTTTTTAAATGTATCCATCACTTTCCTAACCTTAAAAGTACAGCATAATGGACATTATAGGGATAATGAAAAATTATCTGATAGTGATATTATTATTGTGGTTATTTTGTAAAGATGTTTGGAGCAGAAAAGAAGGAGAGAGAGAGAGAGAGTAATTATTGAGAATAGAGTTGTTTGAATCAATATCACAATAAATTCAAATTTAGGTTTAAGAAAGTCTTGGTTTATAAAAAAAAAAGAATTTGGCTTTTAGAAAAAAAAATCTGATTCATTAAATTGTTTCTTCCAGTTGAGCAGTATGTTAATACAAGTAGAATGAATACACACTGGGTTACCCACAGGGTGTTTACTGCCTTATTCCAAGTGCCTTTCAGGGGGCTTTAGGCATATGAGAAAGCAATGGGGTGTTTGTTGAATAAATAAACAAATGAATGGACAGCAATAATTCAAGCTAATATATCATTATAGTTAGTTGAGGGTAGGTGTGTATTTTGATGGAATTTGTTGTTCATGAACGGATAAGATTAAATAATATTAAGTTATAATTTAACTAATCCTATATTATCAAGCTTAACTGATTTTATCAAGTCTGTGTCAGATTTAGAACTTTAAATTAACATTTAGTGCTGGGAGATAGTTCAGGTAGTAAAATTGTAGCCTTGCAGTCATGGAGACCTGAGTTTTACCCCCATAATCCATGTAAGAAATCCAATCATTGTGGTACAGATTTGTAATCCAGCGCTGAGGGGGAGGGGAGAGGGGTCCTGGAATCTCTGGGCTCTCTGGGCCACGGACTGACCCTGTCTCATGAAAATAAAACAAAATAAAACTCCATGGTAGTCTATGCCTGAGGAAGATAACCACTATTGAATATGGCCTACACACACACACACACACACACACACACACACACACACACACACACA
>CAJQZJ010008773.1:16436655-16491843 GCA_907164525.1 Lophiomys imhausi
ACACACACACACACACACACACACACACACACACACACACACACACATACACATACACATACACATACACACACACCATGCACACACACATACACACACACCATGCACACATGTACATGGACAGACACACACACATGCACACACACACAGACAGACACCACATACATGCACACACATGCATGCATGCACAAACACACACACACACACACACACACACGTCCATGCATTTCTAAATGACTTTGGTACATCCTGCGAAGTGTTTCTTCAGACACTTTCACCATTGTGAGACCATCAAACTACTTTCACAGTTCCAAGTAGCATAGCCCTCCACACACCTAAGCTGTGTGATAGTTTGTTGTTCTGAGGCCTCAAGACTCTAGCATTTATTGTGCTAAATGCTGTAGGCAACTATAATACAACAATAAGCCTCATATTGTCTAAGCATACCTAAATATGCACATGAGTTAGCCAGCTCTCAGTTTCTGTGATGAGGTGCCTGAGACAGTCAAGTTTTAAGGAAGTAGGATCTATTTGCTCCATGGTCTTTTAGACCAATTGCTTTACAGCTGTGGCATAAGGCATCATAACAATCTTGTGTAGGAAAGGGGATCTGTCACCTCCTGATAGCTGGGAAGCCAAGAGGGAAAAGAAGGGGCTGGAGTCCCAATATCCTCTAAGGGCTTGCTCCCAGTGATACCCCACTGTCTAAAAGTTCCACAGCCTACCTTTCAGTAGTGCCACAATGGGTCAACCAAGTCTCAACATGCCAGTCATAGGGAACATTGCAGATCCAACCATAACAGAGAGATGCACGAAAAACCTTCAACAACAAGATTCTTTTGCTCCATTATAATTTCAAGAGACTACTGCCATCTATGCATCTATTTCTTGACCAAAATGTCTATGTTAATCTCCTGATCATTTGTGTATATGGTGTGAGTGTGTGGGGTAAGAGTCATGTGGGTTTAGCCTGTGAGTATTTTGATGCGAATTTTTTGTTTACTTTCATTGAATGTTAATTTAGTTTAGTGGCTACCCTTGCTAGAACATCTTATTGGTTCATAGAATTGAACACACATATATCACTACTAAGAATATTCATTTATTTCATTCCTTCTACAGATCAGGTGATCCTCTCATCATTTACTATATAAATCTGTGTTCTAGTACAAAGTCCCACATCTCCTAATTGCAGCACACACACATGCAGAACCAGCCAAGCCTTGTCAATAGGAGCCAGCAAAGCAAATGACTACCTTGGTGCAAATCAATATGTTCAAAGACCCAAATTTTTTATGCAGCGTAACACATGTGTGTGTGGTGGCAGCTGGGAGCGGGGGAGGCAAATGGAGCTATGATTGAACCCAAAAGTGTCAGTTTGGTTCTTATGGCAGTCAAAAGACTATGACCATGGTTTGAACCTTTGCTGGCCTCATGGAGCAGAGTGGGAGATGGTCTTTAATCAGGGCTCTCCCTCCTCTGTGCCTATCAAAGGCAGATCCAGCAGCAGGATGGATGATCAATCGCCCCTAACTGTTTTTAGACTTGTCTCTTCCTCAGAAGAAAGGGCATATTTGTTTCTATTCACACCATACACCACTTTATGAATATGATTTCAGTCATGATTTCCTATGAGCCCATGTAGAGGAAAGAGTAGAATAAAGAGGAGCCAAACCAAAAGCACATGCCTTGAAGGGGCACGCACCAGGCGAACAATGGCTGTTAAACAGATGAATCCCCTGAAATGTAAAGTATTCTGTAAGCTTTGGGCAGCTTTGAAATGCTACACTTTCTAGAGCACTCATCTGTTCATCATCTGAGGGGACTTTCCTGGCTCAGCAGAAGGAGCTGTCTTCTCTCTCCACATCCATAGAGCTCGAACTGCATGTAACCCACCAGCTGGAGGAACACACAGGATGGAAAGGTGGCCAGGAATCCCCTAAAGGACCACAGTGGGGAACACTCCCTTAACCTACCTCTACTTCGATCTCACTATCAGTGTGAGTAAGGAATCCCCCAATGTTTTCTGGTTTTTTTTTGGGGGGGGTTAAGATATAATTTAAAACTATAATCACCCTCAATAACAAATATCACCATGGAGACAGAGGGACAGACTGAGGGATAAGATTCAGCACAAAGACACAACACTGGATTTCCCCACCTTAGGAAGTCCACTTATTTAGCACAGCATATTCGAAGGCAAAGAAACTACAAAGAACACTTGATTGAAAAGCATACAGAAAACACTTCTTCCCAACATTGTTCCAGTTAGTTTCTATCAAGTGATGCCATTCTAGGAGCATGAAACCCTGCTTTTTTAAGACATAGTAACTGCTAATAGAGACCCCTGACACTCTGCAGCACAAGGAAGACCCAGTGTAGGAAAGAGCCTGATTTACGCAGACCCATGCTTAGCCTATGTTCCCCCTCAAGGACAACTGACTCTCCAGTGACCAAAATCGGGGACCAGAAAGTCAGCCAAGAAGCCCGAGGCAGTTGGACCACCTCCAAAGATCTTTCCTACCACCCAAGGGGACCATCTAACTGTGAGCACGTGCTGCCAGCTTTGAAGCAGTGGGGTTTTCATCCCAAGTGTGGTTCAAGCTCATGGGCATGCCATGTACATAAAGGGCTGGATTGGGATTAATTAAAATCTGCTGCACATTAGAATGGGCTGGTCACTTCCTGGGTGCACCCACACATCTGGGGTTTCACTGGGGTAGGGCTATGTACAAGGGTCCCAGAGGACTTAAGATGTTCAATGCCTCTGGAATGCCCACATGCACACCCAGCACCAGGGCCTCCTGCTGCCTCCACTGGCCTAAGTCAGAAGGTCCCTCTGTGCTCATTCCTGAGCCTTAGCTTTTCCATCCAAAAAAGAAGAAATGTATGAAGCCCTGAAAAACCCCCTTCAAAATATCTCTAAAAAGGCCACAAATACTCTAGTGAGAGTCTACTATTAGGAGTCACCAAAACAAGGGAGACAGAAAGGCACATTTGCAGGGAGGTCTCTTGTGTTTCCTTTGAGACTAGTGGGCTCTAGACTTACACCTGAGTTCGTGCCCCTCTGTGAATTGAATTTCCCCTAATGCACCCTCATCTGAGGTAGGTCTGCAAGAGGAACAGGCTGCCTTTGGAAAAGATGTGTCCACCTTCATTAATGGACATGCTCCTATTGACTGATCAGAAAAATCAGGGATAGGCAGACATATTACCCTGCAGCAGGGGCTTCTGGTCTGAGAGGTGTGGCAGTCTCCAGAACAGAATTAGAAAGTCTGAAGGCTTTGGTGATTGTCAGACAGGAAACAGGAGTAAACGTGAGGTGGTGGTCAGTCTCCTGTGGTGGAGGCACCTGAACTGTAGGTGAAGTGTGCAGTGTAGGGGACAGAGGGGCCTGGGGCAGGGTCAGTGAGTCCACACCAGTGTCCTGAAGCCTCAAAACTAGGGTAGAAAGCACCAGACTGGAAACGCACCTATCACACGGAGAGATGGAGGCAAGGCAGAAAAGTCTTTGTTGCAAATGTCTCTTGGCATCTGTGAAGTATCCATTTGGATGGGAAGTGGACTGGTGGAGGAGTGAGGGGGGAAGAATGGGACTGAGTCCCTGAGCCTGGACCATGAGTGTTAGCACCTCCCAGCACTTCAGGGTTGTCGCCACCTCACATAGGAGAACTGAGGCCCTGGGGATGCAGTCTTTGTAGAACAGTCCCCAGAGTGCCCGCCTGTCTACAGCAGCAGCTCATGTGCTGTCAGTCCCACCAGCAGCTGTCATAGACAGAGAAAGGGGAGGTGATCACATCCAGCTACCTTACAGTAGAGAGTCCCCCAAATGGTGATATTCACAGTGCTTACAATGGGAAAGAAAGCTCTGCAAACTCAAAGTCCTGTGGGTTTTCCTTGCCATGTTTTCCCTCAGTGATTTCAGACTTCAGCTACAACTATGGTGGAACGTGGCTGTGGGTGTGGGTGCTGACGGGGTTCTTCCCTATGGATCATTACATTCTCTTTTCTGCACCAAGGCTTTTTACAAAAAAACAACAACAAAAACAGAACAAAACAAAAGACAACCAAACAAAAAAAACTGGGAGCATAGTTTACAAAGTTTTGCTTGGCACAGATTAAGAAGCCAAGGCTCCTGATAGAATGAGTTACCGTCTGCAAATTGGCCAATGACCAGCCTCTCCTTCTTTAGACTTTTTTTTTTTTTTTTTTTTTTTAATGAGAGGGTCTCATGTAGCCCAGACTGGTCTTACTAAATTTACTATACAGCGGAAGATGACCATGAACTCCACTTGCCTTTACCTCCTGAGTACCAGAATTGCAAGCAAGGTTATGTGGTGCTGTGAACCATAATCAGGGTGTTCGGAATGCTAGGCCAGCACCCCAGCAACTGAGCAGCATCCCCTGATCTTGGAAAGACAATTCTAAGGTACATTTCTGTGACTGCTCAGAACACCCTGCTGGTACACTCCCTAGTTGCTTGTAGCAACAATGACATCATAGGAGGCAGCTTGAGGACTATATCACTCACCCACTGATTTTGGATCTTAGGACTCTGGGGATTTTACAACCATCAGCCTTCACTTCTGCCTCTCAACACAAGGCTAGGCATCCTCAGGAGCACAGCTCCATCCTTAACTGCCCCCTCCCAGTACCATTTAAAATTCAGCTGCTGTCCCTGGCAAACCCCTCTGAGCAGAAACAATCCCATCATTCTCCTCTCTTGCAAAGGTGTTTAAGATAGCTAAATATTTCAAAGGTATCTGCGATGATTTGATTCTTTCTTAGTGATGGCTTGATGAATAAATGATGCCCTAATTTCAGTTTAATTATTGTCTAATGCTCTCTAATTCATTTCAGATTGGTGTTTAACTTCTTTCTAACTTGACAACCTTTCTGGAAAACCTGCTCCCTAAAGCCCAAGCTCCTTCTCCAGGAAAATGGATTAGCTTTCTCTAGATTTCAATGAAAGAAGAAGCGTCCTTCAAATCTCTAATATTTTTGTCAGTGTAAATTTAAACTCATCCCAAAACACTTCTCCAAAACATACCTGAAAGAAAGAGGGATTCCTAGCTCACAGTCTGCCAAGTTCGAGCATGGAACAGATTTTTACGGTTGAATCATAAGCCCCTGAAAATAGGTTTATTATGGAAGTGTGAACATACAACTATAGCCCATAGCAACCCGCATAGCCTTGTTAACATGGTGCTGCGATCCCCTTCTTTGTTCACAGTTAGAAATCCAAGACACCTGTCCTGGCCTTTTGTTATTAGATGTCAGGGTCAGTCAAGAGCCTGTTTAGAAAGATGCCCAGTCTTTAGTAATCCTCAAATTGCATGAGTTCAACGTCCTCATCTCAGGAATGAATTCATCACTCATAGAATAAATACTTGGTCACTATAGACAAGCTCTGGTGAGACGAGATATGGGGGACAAGGAAGAAAATGTTAGCCGTGGCTGTGTACATTGCCAGCTATCGAGTGAGTTCCTGTGCAGACAGATGGACATATGTCCATTCTCCAGGCCAGCATCTGGGCTGAAACTGGGAAAAGAGGAGGGACATGAGCCTGGGGCACTGCTACGAATCCGAAGTTCAAGAGTTCTGCATTCTTTTGGCATCAGAAATTCCCCCCCCCCCAAGAAGCTACATGTTTATTTTCCAATGCTTTTTTTTTTTTTTTTTTTTTTACTACAAAGTAAAGCATTTGGAATTCTATTGCATGGTACTCACACAATTTCCATAACAGACTTAAAATTATCCTCAGCTGCAGAATAAATCTGTGACTCTGATTGGCTACAGAAGGCAGTCCTACAGAGGTTTGGCCAGGCTGCCTGAACACAGGCTGAGTGCAGTCTGACAGAGGAATGTTTGACATTTGCCAACTCAATATAGTCTACTATCAGTGAGCCAGAAACCTACTAACTAGAACACTCAATTAATTAGGCTCTGGTTTCCCGCTTTCTCAACTTCCCAAGACTCCAGCCCAGGGAAGCCTGAGAGCATAGAGTGGTTGGTATTTATTAAGTGCCACTGTGTGCCGGGTACTTTTATAAGCATTTGTGTGTGTGTGTGTGTGTGTGTGTGTGTGTGAATACCTAAACTCCTTTCCATGACCCTGTAGGAAGCCAGCATTGTTCTCTGACATTTTGTACCACAAGGGTAGAAACGTGCGTGGCTCTGTCTCTGTTGAATAACCTCCCTTGTTTTGTAATCCAGCTCTGCACTGAACAGCTGGGTATACTTAGGAAATACTTTTAGGCACCCTGTGCTTCAATTTTCACCAAGATACCATTTCTCCAAGATTTGGTTAACAGTATTAAATTATAGTTAAGGGTGTTTGAGGTAAAAATTCCTCTTTCATGACAGGAACATTGCAAAAACAATTTCTTACAGCATATTATCTATGAGTTTTGGAGTGACATTATTTTTTTAACTTTCTCAACATACTTCTAAGGTGACCATTCTCTCTGTGTACCTGGCACGTAAGTAAGGAATAAAAGTGGGAAGGGACCAGGAGAAAGCACTTGAAAGACCATGTAATCGTGAGTCTATTTGAGACTAAAAACATGAAGACAGAGGCAAGGAAAGAAGAGAGTGAACAATTGAGCCCCAAGGATGTCCTTCCAACATTTTGATCCAGCCCTGCCTCAAGCAGGTAAGCAGGTCCAGCTTCTTTTAGTTCATAGTTCTATGATGACCCATAAACTTTTCTTATTTTTCCTCTTTGGCTCTGGCTAGTTTGAATAGGCAACCTGTGATATTAAATCATAAGAATTCAGTCTTAATAAGCTCCTTCATCTCTTTTCATATGTGTTTCTCCATAGTTTAAAGGCATCTGCAGGGATGTGGTGGTACCTACCCACCCATCACTCCATCCATCCACCCTCCACAGGGCACTCATTTGATAGCCAGATGCAACAAGAACCAGGATGAATGAGACACACATCCTTCCCTTTGGAGATGCAGACATGTTTAACAGAGCTGAAACCTCAGACTGTTGTTCGGAAGAACAGTTAGAAAAGCAATGTCCCTGATGGAGAGATGGCTCTTCAGGGAAAGTTTCTTGAACATCTCCATGTGCCAACTGTCTATGGTTTCTTAAAATAATGTAGAGGGGGCCAGAGACATGCCTCAGCAGTTAGGAACACTTGTAGCTCTTTCAGGGGACCCCAGGTTCAGTTCCCAGCACCCACATGGTGACTCACAACCATCTGTATTTTTAGTTTTGACAGCACATATGTATATGTACCATACGTGTGCCTGGTGCATCTGGAGGCCAGAAGAGGGCATTGAAACTCCAGTTCCAGGAGAGCTCAAGCTTTCTTCTGACCTTCGAGGACAGCAAGTGTGTATGTGGTACATATACATACCTACGGCCAAAACACACATACACGTGACATAAATAAATCTTTAAATTAAAAAAATGTACAGCTTACATTTTAAAATCTAAAGAAAATTTGACTTTTCCTTTCCCCCTTTCCCCATTAACTGAGTGAAGCACATAGTTTTGAAGGAATGGCTTCTCAAATTTAGGCTCCCTCTGGGCGTGCACATCTTCTAAACTGTCCCCCAAAGATTCCTGACTGAGGTTGGGGATAATTATGAGTATAATCAGTATTTCAACAATTTAGGACCCTCCCCACATGTCAGCTGCCACAGACACATGGATTTAGCTCCTGGTGGGATCGAGGAAAGCTTTTCAGAGGGTTCCTCACGGAAACCTTTCAAACACTCCCAGCAAGTGGCCTTTAAACACAGGTAGAGAGCCATCATCCAAAGGACGCCATTTAGAAGAAGTGCTTAAAAGACTTGAGAGGAGCTTGTCTTGTCCAGCTGGTAAATCATTTTCCAGCCAATCTCTCTCTCTCTCTGTGAAGGGTACCCAAGTCTTATCTTACAAATGACTAAGTACAGTGTAAACTTATGGGGAACTCATCTTTTATTTGTTCCCATTTGAGATGACTGTGGGCTTACTTATCTATTTTGCAAATAAACTCTGAGAAACCTCTCCTGTGAAATATCATTCGATAACAAGGAGATTTGATTTACAGCTCACATCGGGCATAGTAGCCATCAAAGGAAGCACCACATTGGAATCTTCTGAGCTATGCCCATGAAGTGTTCAAAGTGACACCAAATGTGCAGAAAACGAAACTGTACACAGACCGGAGAGGCGGCGTGAAAAACCCTCACAATGTTCAGATAATAGAAACAGCTTATAAGCCTTTGTGTTTTAGTTCTGCGTGTTGTAAATAATATTAGCAAATATTAGCAGCAACCCAAGTGTGTGGGTTATTTATAAACACAGATCAAAAATCAGTTGACTAAAAAAAACAAAACAAAAAAACCTTAATACTTTTTTAGTCTCTTACCACAAATAGGCATCCCTTTGCCATGTGTTCATCATCTTTTAACAAATATCTTCCCTTTTTTATACCAATAGAATTGTTTGTTCCCATCTGAATGGGAATGTCAATCATAGGTTTTGGGTGCGGAAGAGTAGAGAGGACTTTTACTCTGGTGGCTAACAAACAGGTCAGAGAAGGGAGATCTGCCCGTCCCTTTTAGAGATAGAATACACATGGGGAGTGAAACAGAGAAAAATGTTTCTGCTTCTTGATTTTTCTCTCAGTCGTCTCTGTTTCTCCCCTAGCCTCTCCGTGATGATACTGATTCCGCTCTCCCCCATGAGCTGGAAAGGAACCTGGTTCTCCGCAGACTCAGAGTGACTGCTGTGGCGAAGGGGGTGTCACCTGGTCTCTTGTAACCTTGTGGCCTGTGTTGTGCTTTGGCCTTGTGCAGCCTGGTGTTTGTCATCTTCAAAGGGGGCTGGAGAGGTGGCTCAGCAGTTAGGAGCACTGGCTGCTCTTCCAGAGGACCCAGGTTCAATTCCCAGCACCCATTTGGCAGCTCACAACTGTCTGTAACTCCTGTTCCAGGGGATCCAATACCCTCACCCAGACATACATGCAGTCAAAATAGCAATATACATAAAATAAAAATAAATAAAGTAGTGTTTCTCAGTCTTAACTGCTCAGGAAAGCTTTGGTCAGTGCAGATTCTGAGTCTGCGGACACTGTTAGCAGACCATAAGGCTGACACCACTGTGGTCCTTGGCCATATCCTGAGTGTTGAGAGCCCCAAAGAGCATTGAAAATTGGTGTCCCAGATGATGAAAGCTGCGGCCTCAATAATAGCACATGTATGCCTGTGCATATGTGGCAAGAATGACCTCCCAAGCCTTGGTCCGTTCAAAGTCACCTCACACACTTGTTCCAATACATAACCTTGCCACGGGGAATACTTTTGAATCCCCTGAGAGTGCTGGGTTCTGTGAAATACTGTCTGCATTAGCAGAAGTTGATTTAGAGATGAGAAACAGGAAATTCGTTTGCCTAAGGTCTCCAAACTAGCTAGTAGAAACTGTGTATTACACCCCAACAGAGCTTTATTTCCCCCTGAGAATGTTCCAGATTCTTTCCATTCTCAGGAACTTCAAATATGCTAGTCCCTCTTCCCACAACGTCCTCCACTGCCTTTTGCCTGCCTGACTATTCAGCCCACATTGCTTAGGACTCTTGCCCCACAGGAAGTGAGCTGAGCCCTGCTTTTCTCATGATGGCTACCCCTCACAGGCCTGATCAAAACCTTCAGAGATTATGGTGCTCACTCGTTTCCGGTCTGTCTCCTTCATGAAAATGTATGTTCTCTGAAGCTGGGGACAAAAACTCCTAATTTAATTAATTTTTAGCTTTTTAGCATTATCTGTGGGCTTTGTAGGTTCCTGGCTGACAGATAGACTGAAGGGAAGGAATGAGTTGACATTCTGCATATAAATACTAGGCCACTAGAGGGCAAATAGTCTCAGGACACAGGACACATCTCCACAGTCCCACGTGTGGTTGTCATACCTATGAATGAGTTCAGACAGGATGCCACCTCTCACACATGTCATTGGCTGTACAGTAAGCAAAAACAAAAACAACAAAAAACCTCTCCTCAGTTACTCAGGGAAAATGAATATATGAATTTCAAAACTCCACTCATTGCTAACTTCTGGACACAAATTTAGCTATTGCAAGGACACCTGACTAGAAGCTGAGATGTTTTTCTGAGCACACATCTGTGTTTATTTCTTCTCATTCTGCTTCTGCAGTAGGTCTGTGGTGTGTGGGGAGCTGGAGAAGCTGCCAGATGGGTAGATGTAGGCTTCTGTAAAGGATTGGTATATGGGTGGTGGATACAAACCATCAAGGCATCCAGGATGACACCAGGAAGGATGCCTGGTACCATTTCCTCCCAGAAGCAGAACCAGAGGCAGGAATTTTGCACAAGTTGCCCAGGATGAGGTGAGATAGGCCAGATATCTCATAAACTATATGATAAGCAACTGGCAACACGTAGGGCCTGGTGCGGGGCCCATAGGTGGATTCTGAGAAGCATTAGGGATAGCCCTGTCTCTGCCAGTCTCCCATCCAAAGGGTGACCTGGGGTGGTGAAATATAACTGTGCAGGTACGTCTGGCTCACGAGAAGTGGGGAGATGCCCAACACTATGGAACAAAGATACTGAGAAGGTTCCCCGGGGGAGCTAGGGGAGGGACTGATTCTTGTACACAGCTTCTGTCCCTCACTTCCTACTGAGGATTTCAGGGGTGGATGATGGACCATGGGTCAGACTCACAGAGGTTTTCTTCAAATAGCCCCAGCCATTCTCCAAAGCTATCAGAACAGAGGAGGATGTCACCACAGCCAAGGGCTGTCACTACCCAACTCCCCACTCTCAGGGTGCCCAGCTGTCTTTTCCAGTTGTTGTCTCCTGTTTTCTGATCCCCTGAATGCTGAACTGACTCCTTAACTCGTTGCAGCTATGGCCCTGACTTTTGTCTGACATCCATATGAGCGGAAGTTCACTCAGAAGATTGGTGGCTCTTTTATGCCCCATGTTTGAAGGCAAGGAGGGTTCAGCTCTCTTTCAGGGTGCTGTTATGAGAAGGACTGTGATAGTATCTGAAATGGGCTCTGAGCACTGAAGGAAAATGCTCTTACAAGCTATCTAAATATAAGTTATTACACAGTATTATTTTAACCTGGCCCAAGTTTAGATTAGTTGTATGAATCATTCAACAGCCTTTACTTTTTATAATTAAAAACGTGCAGTTCTTGGAATCTTTGTTTGGGAGGTAAGTTAATGTGGGGTGGGGGTGGTGAGGACTGGGCTTGGCAAGCTCATGAAGTCCATAACTTCTGGTCAGGAGACAGTGCTCTGATTGATGGGGGATTTCTATCATCAGCTCTCTGTGGAAGTGTTCTTCTCAGCTTTCTTAAGGAAGTTGTTTCTAGAAATCTCTGATTTGAGATCTTCCTCATATTGGCTATTCCGGAGACTCCCACTGTATTTGAGAAGATGCCTAGACAATACCTCTAGCTTTCATTTTGCCCCTAAGTAAAGCCTGACTAAGTCATGAGTCTGTTGCTGGGGTGGCCTTGCCCAAGTCTGTCAGATAATGGACTCTTGGAAGATAAGTAGTTTATTCTTCTGGAGGCTTCCCTACTAGGACAAAACTTTCTCTTAAATGTAGAGTTGCCTGAATAAAAATATAACATCCTTAACATACATCCTGTTGACGAAGGTGATCATGAAGGTGAGTGCCCATATGGCATTGGGGGTTCACAGAGCTCTTGTGACTTCATCTTGATTGTAGTCTCCAAAACGCCCTGTTAAGCACCTGGCATTCACTGGGTGCTCTGTGGATAATTAATGGAGAGAATAAATGCTAAGAAGTGGGGCGGGAGATGAAAACCCACCACACCACTGAACCCAGGCACTGTGTTAGCCACGGCCTCCCCATGTGTTAGTTATTAACCATTAGCAGGGTGGGTGGTCTGGGAATGATGGGCTAATTCTTCTATTTGCCACAGTGGTGTCAGATGCGATGTTAACTGTTGAGAGGGAGAGTGCTGATGGGGTCTGTGCTGTCCTCTCCATGTCTTCTAGCAACTCCAGCGAATTAGACACCCGCCCCAGGGGCCCAAGCTGTTCCTGGTATGTGACATACACAGTATAAAGGCCTGGTGGAACAGAGGGATATCAGGTAAGGCCTTCGGGGAATACCCATTCTGCATGAGTATACCGGGAAGCATATTGCTGACACATCCCACACAACTTATGGAGTGACGGGAGGGATGATTAGTTGACTGTAAGGAGTTTGTAGGGAACCTACACACCTTCAGTTCTGTGACTTGTCTGTTCCTTAACACCCCATGGCATAGTCTGCCAAGGCTGTGCCATGACCTTCTGGTTAAGGAGTTATTGACAGCATACACTTAGACGCCATTGCAAATGAGTCAAACGGAACAGACAATTTTCTATGTGTAAAAACCTCTGTAATACTCTCATTCAAGTACCAACTAGGCCTGATCCTCCCTTAGCTTGCAAGGTCAGAGCTCAGATGAGATCCAGCACACTCAGATTGGCATGGCCGTAGGCTATATTATTCTCTATTGCAGAGGAACCAAGAGTCTATAATGATTTCTCTATTTTTGATTGATCATACAGGCTATCTACACTTCTTAAAGAATTGCATTTGTCTACATTTTAGATGTTAGCTATTTTTCTTATTTTTTCAACATGAAAAAATACATCACCCTACTTTCCTCTCCCCAAATTAAATTGATTATCACTGTTTTTCCTTTTTGACTTCATGATTTAGGGCTTTTTGACTAACCCTGACCACCACCCCCTCTTCTCAAAATGAGTTCTTATTCAAAAGAAGCCAGCAAAAGAGTAAAGTAAAGGCCCTTTCAGCTTTGAGGACATCAGTTCACTTTTGCAGGAGAACGTTTTGAAAAGATGGGGGCAAATGAAGTAGAAACATTCAGATTAAATTTCCTTTGAAATCCATGAGTTTTAAAATTAAGGGAAAGTGATTGGCAAAACATGTTTTGGTTTTTGCCGAAACTGAAATGTTTGAAAAATAGTTCAAGATGTTCTTCCACATCCCAACCACATCCATCTGGGGCTGTCCAGTTGTACTCCAGGTCTGCTTTTGTGTACCCACTGTTCAGAGAACACAGTTCTTCAGCACAACCTGAGGACTGCCACATTTCACGGAAAGAGATACTGAGAGGCATCGGGAAGCTGCGGCACCTGGAAGAGAAAGTTCCAGAACAGGTGATTATGAAAACGCAACTTTTCCATTGATTTAGAAGCAAACTGGGCCACCAAAACAAAACAAAAGTCCCACCCTCTCTCCCTCCCACCCTCCCTCCCCGCCCCTCTTGCTTTCTCCCTTTCCTTTTTCCTAATTTTCCTTCTTCCCTCCTTCATTCAACCATTCATTCATCGGTAAAATATTTATTCAGTACTGCCACTTGCCGTGGGTTTTATGAAAATACATGAAAGCTGAAATCAGTCCGTTATCTTAGGGATCAAACCATCCTAGAGCGAACCAGGAGTTGCCACATCTTTAGAGTGCAGTGTGTGGGGGATGCCATATATGAGATATTAGGGCAGGGTAGGAATAGTCAGCCTTCCCTGGGGATGACAAAGGGAACAACGATATAAAAGAGTCAGAAGATGTGAGAAAACATGATGTTGACTGTAGAATGTGGTTGAAAAGCTGGAAGCCTGAAGCAGGAATACATTTGAGCAACTACTGAGGAATTGTGGGTTCTCAGAGGCAAACAAAGGAAAACTTGGTACAAGCCAGATGAGAGCCTGCTGATATCCACAGAACACAGGGGCATTTGGAGGGAAAAGTCTCCCCTAGATGGTCATTTCTTTTTTTGTTTTTAAAGATTATTTTTATGTGCATTGGTGAATGTTTGTGTGAAGATCCTTTAGAACTGGAGTTACAGACAGTTGTGAGCTTCCCATGTGAGGGCTGGGAATTGAACCCCGGGTCCTCTGGAAGAGCAGCCAGTGCTCTTAACTGTTGAGTCGTCTCTCCAGTCCCTTTTTCTTTCTTTTCTTTTCCAGATGTGGTCACTGGCTCTCCATCTGTCTCAGCCGTGTTTTGGTTAACATCCAGCTATGCCTCACCCTTTGTGGGACTATTATCCCACTGGGACTGAGCAGGACTGATTGATCTATAAGGCCTATCAGAAGATAACTAAAATCTTGGCTCTGAAACTGACACAGATGATTGATTTGTTTTCACATCATTTTCATATTTATAAAAACCAGAGTGAGGGAATTGGTTCAGAACATCTTCATCTGTCTAGTTCTGCGATCTTGTGGCTCCCTGTTGTCCTCTTCCCAAGAGAATGTCCTTCCCCCAGGGCCCAGTCAAAGATGCTATGGGCCCCTGTGTCTTGCTGATTGACAGGTATGTTTGAATGGCACTTACTTTCACCCCAGCTATTTGGTTCCAGTTCTCTTTGGAATGTGATAAGAGTGACTGTTTCTTCCGCTTGCAGTGAAACTGCCAGCTAATTGCATTCTCCTCAATGCAGGGCTGAGCAGCCCGCTGTCCTTTGCGTACATGGAAATGGTGCTATTAGCTGTCAGACTGTCACATGTGGCATAATATGTGGTTTGGAAGCCATTATAGGATTAGAGGTAATTTGGAGATTATCATCTCCATGACATCACCTCTGGGGGTTGAGACCACTGGCAGTCCCACAGGCTCTGATTCTGATGCCATGGTGATACATACGTAGGAAAGGCTTTCTGTTGTATTGACCAAGGCATTGTACACGTTGAGGAGGGGAGCCTAAGACTTTTGGTTTTTCCATTTCCATTACTATTACTATATTGCTTGACCATATTTTGATGTGCACTATATTATTTCTTATTTAACTTTTTACAAAGTAATATTTTATTATATTAAAGTGTGTGTGTATGTGTGTGTGTGTGTGTGTGTGTGTGTGTGTGTGTGTCTGTCCTCCTGGAGCTGGAGTTACAGGTTGTGTGAGCCTCCTGACATGGGTTGGGAAACAAGCTTCTGTTTGAAACAAGCTTCTGCAAGAGCAGCACAGGCCCTTAACCACCGAGCCATCTCTTCAGCCCCCTTTATCATTTCTGAAGACAAGAGACCTAAAGCAACGGAGACTGTAGGTTTAGGCTGAACCAACCCAAAACCCAGTCCTTCTCTTATCTGCTTCCATCTAAACAGAACAGAGGAGTTTGACATCACTGTTTCTGTCACCTTCTTTGAATTTCCAAATGGAGCTGTAGTTCTAATAATGAGATTTCCAAATATGATTTGTGTTTGTGTGTCTGTTCTATATATATATATGTGTGTGTGTGTGTGTGTGTGTTCATGTGAGTGTGTGAACATGTGTAGAGGCCAGAGGTTGGCTTTGGGTCTTTTCTTTAATCTTAATCATGGTTCATCTTTCTCTGAATAGGGTCTCCTACTACTCCTGGAGCTCACTAACTGACCAGACCACCTGGTCCACCAGCCATGTGGAGGGATCCTCCTGACTCTTCTCCCTCAGTGCTAAGAGTACAGCTGCACCTCCATCGCAGACTTTCACGAGGGTTCTGGGCATCTTAGCTCAGGGTCTTCATGCCTGTGCATCAGCCCCCTTAGCCATCTCCTAAAGCTCTCTTCACAGTTTTCAAAACAAGGGATGAAAGAACCACCAGGTTTTTGGCTTGTCCCTGCCATGCAGTTGGTTCTTCACATGCCTGGGCTTAGTTTTTTCTTTCTCTGGAGCCTGCTTTCTTGCACGCTCCCCTGCGAGACTGCCTGTGCACTGAAAGGAGCTGGAAGAGGAAGATTCTTTCTATCCATGTTGGTTTGAGGCTGACATAAGTTTTACTCCTGCTCCAGATGCCCTTGGTTTTGTGGCTTTGTGCCCATCACTTCCTTTCTTCCAGCCTTGGAGAACAGGGAATGAGAGTAATACCTTCACTCCGTCCAGGATCCTTTTCTGACCTTTCAGGTTCTTCAGCAATGACTCACTCACTCCCCTGCCTCTGAACAGGTGTCTGATAAGACTAACATATTGCTCATCCCCATGTCTGTCTTCAGACCATGAGCTCTCTGAGTCCAGGGGCATAGTAGGTACTGTAGATATTCAATAATAGGCAATAAATGTAATAAAAGAAGAGTAAATTAATCTAGGTGTGATGACCAGGGTTGTAACCCCAATATTTGGGAAGTGAAGGCAGAAAGTCAAGAGTTTGAGTCTTTCCATAACAATGACTAAGTGATTAACTATGGCAGAAGGTTTTGTGAGATTTAAAGGTAGTAACATGTTGCATGCATAATAGAATGTGTTGTAAAGCATGTCATATCATTGTTATCATATAAATGTTATGGTCTCATTAGTTATTGTATGTCAGAGTTTTATCAGTGCTCTCCATATGGGATTGTTCAATGTGCAGGGCTCAGCTTTACTTGGGGTTACAACAGGAGGACAAGTGCTGAAGAACTAATGAGCTGAAAATCCCCAGGATCTAAAGCCCCAACATATGAGGCCAAACACAGCCAGGCTTGTCGATATACAAGAAACACCTACATCTACATTGTGACGGGATCCACTGTAGCCTGCAGACTCATCTAGAAGTTGTTAACTGTATGACTGTAACTTATAAATATCCCCAAATGAAAATATGTGGGAATGGAGTAGTATGCTGCAACCAGAAAGAGTGGTTTACATACAGAATCGGGTTGAATCTTACAAACAGGCAAAGAGCGAAGGACAGAAGACGCAGAAAGTATATGGATTAGGACTCCATTCATACGAAGTGTGAAGACAACCAAACTACTTTTATTCTGTTGTGAGTCAGGACAGTAGCCATCCTGCAAGGATGAAGAGAGTGTGGTTGGGGAGGTTCTGAGAGGCCGGTTATGTTCTGCACTCTGGCCGCATTTAGTATCTGAACTATATACTAACTTGTGCTTTTAAATACAAAATAAAGAAGTTAGAAGTCATCAAGCAAGACTATGGTAGCATCTAGGATAGATAGCATAGCTCTATTAGTTTTAGAAATGCAGGTAAAATCATTTGCATACACAAAGATGTGTCCAATATTTGAGTACACAATGATGTGGCATCAAGTCCTCGAACTCCTGGAAGCTGGGTAGTTTTGTTTCTATTTATGGTTATTCAAACATATTTTAACAATTATTTAATGCTAATATTTATAAAGCTATTATTCTTCATATTGTACAAATGAAGAAATTAAAGTTTCAATAATAGAGCAGAAAGTGTTTCTTTCTGTGGCCTCAAAGAGATCTTATCCACTCTCAGTACTTCTAACTCAGCCAGACCCTAGAGGAGTGTGACTGTAGAATGTATAAAGCCAAACAAAACTAAGGCAACTTGAGACATTTTCCTATATCCTAAGTACGGTAGAAGGAACAGAGAAATCAGACCCAAAGGAGCCAAACAAGGAGGGACAGGAGATGTCTCAATTGGTCCAGATATCTGGGATTTCTTCTTCACTGAGTAAGGTCATGGGGTTGTAGCACAGTCCAAAGGATGGATGGGTGGAGAGCAAGTGGTGTTATGGTAAGATCAGAAATTATACAAAATATAGGAACCATAAAATGAATATTTAAAATCTATGAGATATCAATATGGCATTCTGCTTCTCTATACACTCAGATTTGTGGACTGAGATGTGTACCTGTTATTAGGTCAACATCTGAGATCTCAGAAGCAAAAGCCATGCCTTGATAGAGCTCATATGTGGGCACCTTTGACGTCTTTAGAGACATCTGCAGGCCTCTGGGATTTTGAAAGGGTGAGGGAGGGAGAGAAGGAGGGAGGGAGAAGGGAGACGTCTGTGGGTACATACATGAGCTACTCAGCACGGACTCCTGTCCCAGTGGACACCATGGGGGACAGACCATGTGTTTTCACTTTGAGACCATGTATCCCATTGTCTCCTAAAGTCTGCCTTCAGATGCTGTTAACATTATCAGTTCTCGAATTTTCTAAAGAACCACATTTCATGAGGCCCCATAAATATTAGAACTTCTTTCACCCCTCAGCCCCAAAAGAACGCTTTCATGGTGCTTCCACAGGACCCCCACATTGCCATGTGCATCTGACTGTATTTCCAACTTCTTTCACAGTGGCATATGCTGATGCCGCCTGCGAGGCATCAGAATCGTGGGAATATGTCTCTAATTTGTGCTGCTCTTGGGAGAAGTATCAATAGTAAGCTATCACTTTCATAAATGATATCATATCCTGATTGAACATTGCCAGGGAGTTCTGGGCCACTTGGCGGTTACATTCGCCTTAGATCCAATCACAGCTGTAGAAGTGGTTTGCATTAAAGGCTCTGACTCTAGGATTTGATCATTATAAGTAGGATAAACCACCAAAAGAATGTGAATTGCTTTCACTAAAAGGGTGTAATAGCCCAGAGAATCTCTTTCACATTTCAAATTAGGAAGCCCACCATTGCCCTCTTCTCTGCCTCTGCCCTTTACTGTGCTAGTAAAAGGTTGGTCAGCTTTATCTCTCAGGATATTCCAGTTAAAGGTGTGTTAGAATCTCTCTCTCTTTCCCACCTCCATTCCCTCTAACCCCCTCCCTCTGACTTTCCCTCTCTCTCCCTTCGCCCCTCCCTTTGTGTATGTGGTGTTCATGTATGTGTGTGTATATGCCTACAGGTATTCTTGGAGATCAGAGGTTGAGGTTGGTTGTCATCCTCAGTTTTCTCCACTTTATTTTATTTTATTTTCCTTTATTTTTTATTTCTTCAAGTTACATCTCAATCGCAATCCCCTCCCTACTCCCCCCTCCAGTCCCACCCTCCCACCCTCAACCCCCCATCCTCTTCCCTTTTTTTTTAAGTTTAAGGTATATCTTATTCCCCACAACAGCTCCCCCTTTCAGTCCAACAAATGGCTTTGCAATCATTTCATGTGAGGAATTACTGAAGGTATGCATACTTCTTGTGAATAGAAGCCAATAAACAAACTAGTAAAATGCCTTGCAGATAGGCTCAATAGTGTCCCCCCTTTCAAAAGGACCTCCTGACAGATGCTGGTACAGCTTACAAGTTTCTTGTGTATCTAGAAGTGGACCAGAAAAGGTGTGTTTGTTGAAAAAAAATAGCATTTTACAAAAAACAAAAACCCAAGCCAATAGGTCTCGTTTTGTTGAGTTACCAGGCTTCAAATGTTCTTTTTCTCCTACAGCGTGCCTTCATTCTTTCCCTTTCTCTCTCCCCCCTTTCTTTCCCTCCCTCTTTCTCTTCCTTCCCCCACACATCTCAACTCTCCCTGCCATCACATCTTCTTTTCCTTATGATGACACAAGTTACATTCTGTCATCTGCCTTCTAAATAAATGCATGTGTGCCTGTGTGTATATGTGCATCCATGCACACACATACATACACACACATATACACACATGCACACACGCACACAAATATACATACACACAATTATATGCACACACATGCATATACGCACATGCACACACATGTACACATGCACACATATATACATACATACATACACACACACATGCACCCACACACTTGTCAGTTGTGAGTACAAAAGTACAAAAGTTGTCAGGATCCTCAATCACTTATCCATCTCTCTTGCTTTTTGTTTGTTTGAGACAGGGTCTCTAACTGAACTTGATGGGCTCCATTTTGATTAACCTGGCTGGCCAGTGAGCCTCTGGGGTCCCGTCTGTACTTTCCAGAGCATGCACAGACACACCCTGTCTTTACCTGGGTGCTGAGGACCTAAACCTGGGTCTTTAAGCTTGCACAGCAAGCTCTTCACTAATGGAGCCATGGCCTCAGCCTGAGTTATTAAAGTTATTATTAAAAAGTTATTATTAAAAAAATCCATATTTCTCCTGCAAACATGTTCTCTGTTGCAGACTATATGTGGGGAAAACTGATGCTTTTGGAATGCTAAAGTAGTATTTGTAATTGCCAATTGCTTTTCTTAAGTGCAGATATCCAGTGTTAGGAAATTAGCTAATATATACCCAGAGATTAGAGACAGTGAGAGAGAAAGTCATGAAGAGAGGAATAATATCCAGTGTGCTAACAGAATCGTTTAATCTAAAGCTCAACTTGCTGATTCTTTCTTGGAGAAAGGTCACTATTCTGGAACTGCCTTTAAGAGCCTTAACTCCAGCCGAACAGGTAGCATCAAAAGACCCTCTGAATGTTTGCTTTCTGGTCCCCTTCCCCCGCTTGCTGGGCAAGGGGAATTCTGGTCCTGACAGCAGCCCTCAGGGGAGCCTATCTTGCCATCCAGTCTGACAACGCTAAGCTCAAGCATCCTCTTAGCTTCCAGCTGTAGTGCTGAGCACATGACACACACAGTTAGGCCCCCTGAAGGAATAACGTTTTCACCTCACAGCAAGCAGCATTTGAGTTCAGGGAGAAGAAATGTGTATTAAGAGAGCAGGTTAAAATTCGACATTATCCCAGACTTTTATGAAATCAAAATTATGTCCATGATGCTAAGTTATTATAATGTATTTATTACCAGGATTGCTTTCATATTTAACCAATTTGGCCCATCTGAAGACCTGTTTTAAAATGCACCACCTTGCCCACCTTTCCCATTTTCATATGAAAAACAGGAAAGCAGAAACTAATTTACTCAGAGAGACACAGCGCCTGTTTGCCCGTTTATCTCTTACAGACCACCCCTCAGTCCAATGTTGACAGTACATGATATTCCATTAATCTGCCTAATGAAAATTTAACCAGTGTTATAAACAAATAATTGGCTATTATCCTCTCAAAGATCCCGAATAAATTACTTCTGCTTATTTTCCCTCCTCTCTCAGAGCTCAGAAGCAAGCCCTTTCTGATGGATGTCACAGGGAGAGGGGGGCCCCCATTCCAACCCACTCCAGCTTCCTCCTGGGTGGCTGCTGCTGTCATTGTTGTGGGAAGATCCCACTTTGAGGGGACCAGATGGACCATTATGAGACAGGAGAGGGGTGGGGATGGGAAACAGCCCTTACCTGTGGGTCAGCTGGCCCGAGTTCAGGATCCACACCTTAATCTCTTTGCACCACTCCTCCACTCCCATGCATCTGTTTTTCACCTGACTCACATGGCATTTCTTCTCCAGCCATTTTCACTCTTAGTGGCTTTTGCTTGGTTGATTAGGTGGCTGGGTGGCTTGGTTGTGTAGTGCTGGGGATGGAGCTCAGGGCCTTCTGCACACTGGGCTAGTGCTCCACCACTGGGCTGTCTGTGCTGCTGCATCCCCTCCCTCACCCTCTTTTGAGACAGGCTCGCATTATACATCCCAAGCTAGCCTCAGACTCTCCATTTTCCTGCTTCAGCCTCTTGAGTGATGGAATTATAGGTGCGTGGCACCATCTTTACACACTGAGAGATGGAGCCTGAAACCTTACACACACTAGGCAACCACTCTGCCAATTTGATGTCCTTGAGAAATCTTCACCTCCCTTTCTCCACTCAGGCACATGCCCCAAATCCCATCCACGTATTCCTCTTACTGTTTTATGGCCATGGTTGCAGAGTTTGCTTTAAATTGGAGTTCACTTGTCATACACTCTATGGAATAACTCAACACCACCATTTGTGTGAAGAACAGACTCTGCAGCCTTATGTTAAATGAGACAAATTATGGGGGCTCCACCTCAAGCCATTATTGCTGAACACTGGTCCCATCCCACACTGCCACATGAAAGCTAGAACAGTGTAACCAATGGTGGGTGATCCAGGGGGAACGCGCTGCCTTGCCCCTCTGAACAAGTTGTGTTTCTCCTCTGCGAGATTACAGCTCGTAGTTTCAAAACAAGAATTGTGTCTTCGTCACTCCTTTCATTATCAACTGACATATGAACGTGTTAAGTGCACTGAATGCACACATGTGTGAATGAATGAGTGTAAGTACTGTGCTCTTCTTAAAGAAAAATCCCCCTTGGGGCCAAAAGCAATAAAATTCAGATCTATATGCATATTTTCTTAAAAATCCACCCTTTCTTAATGCCTTCAAGCCCCATGGTTATTTAAGCTGCAAAAATAAATTTAAACACCACTTATAGTTTAAGTGCTCAGCAAAAATGCCATACTGCTTACTATTAGACAGTACAGAAGGACAGATGGCTGGTGGGGGTTTGAACATGAAGTGTCCCCACAGGCTCCTGTGTTTGAAGCTGGTGGCTCTATTTTGGAAGGTTGTGGAATCTTTAAGAGGAGGGGCCTTGCTGAAGGAAGTGGGTCACTAAAGGTAACCAACTTCCTGTTCTCTCCCTCTCTGCTTCCTGCCTAGAGGTGCAATGTGACAAGCTGCCTGCTACCCACGCCTACTGCATTGCTTTCACCACTAAGCTAGGTTGTATCCCCTTCAAGTATGAGCCAAAATGAAACCTCTTCTTAAAACTGCATTTGTCAGGAATGTTTCATAGCCATGAGAGAAGTAACTAATGGGGTGGTCATTACAGCACTGTGGTTCTGGAATATCATCTAAGAGGCTTAAGAAGTGCATTTTTTCAGTCCCAACTGAGTGGACTCAGAAATCTGCTACTGTGTCCAGTATCTACCACCCTTGGAGACTCGACATTGCTCTTACAGGAACATGAAGCTTGTTTTGAAATGGCCCAGAGCATCTTGTCAGGCTGAAATCAGATGCTGGGCTCTGTCTTAGATTCAGGAAAGGTTAGAGAGGGAGCTGCATGTCCTGTCCCTGGGTAGTGACAACTGGGACAGTCTTTCAACATGAGAAGCCAGACTTAGCTGGTGTAGCTCCATCCATTTGGACACTGGTCCAGCTTGTGGTGGGACATCTAAGTCTGGAACGTAAGAGAAGGATTAGTGCTGGAATTCTGCAATTGAAATTTGAGCAGTACTCTCAGTCGTGTGTCATTTTTCTTCCAATGTCTAAATCCCTATTATGTGATAGTATAAGCCTGGGGAGCCTCTGCCCCAGTGGGATGTTAGCTTCATACACCCAGTAGCCCCTTTTGATCTTCTCAACAACCCCTTGAGATGCTGTGTGGGACCTTACTTTTCCTATATTACAGATGTGAGAGTAGAAGCCCAAGAGTGCTCAGGTAAGAAGCTGCACCTGGGTCCCATGTGGAGTGGTGGGAATCATGGGGCTGGGATCAGGAGGACTTCAAGACACCAGCAGGGTCTGGAGAGAACAGAAAATCAAGTCATCTTCCTTCTAGAAATTAATCCCCAGTGTGTTTGGACACCCAGGGTCCCACAAAGGTGATTTAGACTTGCACAGTATGCACAGCATGACAGATATGCTGTGGTAGACATGGGACTTGTTACAATCTTATATCCCAGCATCCCGTCCTCACTAGTGTGCAACTCACAAAGCCACTTCACAGGGTGGCTGAGGTGCCATATGTAAAGCACATGGGCCTGCCCATATTGAGGGCTGGGTCGCTGAGAACTGCTATTATGATAATTATCGTTCTGACCCCAAAACACACACACTGCCCTAGGGCATGGTCCAGCCAGGACCAGTGTGAAACAGGAGTGATTATTCCAGGACAGACTTCTGGTGCCCTCAGACCCCACAGCTGGAGGTAGAGTTCCAAGATATCTTTATGGAGACCCACCCTAATTAATAGGGGCATTACAGTGACTATGTTCTCAAGTGGGGAGACTATCAAGGAGAAATTAGAGGTTGATTTGTATAATGCGGTATGGTTTCTAACAAACAGAAATAAGTAGTTGGGTTGGTCCAGACTGAGTAAACAAGCCCAAGACTTCACCAGACAGCAGTCCATTTTTCCCAGAGACCTGAAAGTAATAGGGGGGGCAAATACTTTTACATATAAGTTTTATATAGATAAATACATAAATAACTGCCCAACTTAATTCAGGGAAGAAAATAACACCCTTCAAAGGAGTGATCATTTCACAAGCCTGAGCAGGGAAGCAGATGGTAGTTAGCAGTGAATCTTTTGTGAGAAACCCTGTAGAATTCAGTATTCAGATTCTGAGGTGGCCTACATCAAAGGCCACCATGTAAACATGGTGACTAGGGCTGTGACAAAGGCTGAGCAGGACTGGGCACAAGGCACAGACACAGGTAGAATGAGATTGTCATGTCTTCTCCTGCCTGGCCCAATCTGAATGGGGAGGGCCACTTAACCACTGATATTCCTCTTTGTCACAAGTCAGCCATGTGAATCCATCAGGTGCTCTAGATGTAAATTAATCACTTGGGAGATGTTACTTAAATCTAACTCATATCACAACCTGCTATTTTTCATGATAACCTACCCCAAAGAGTCACCCAGCTGAGACTTGGATACTGGTGCTCCATCTCTGATTCCAGGTGTTATGTGACTTTTCCTGGGAGGGACATAGACCCAGGAACATCAACCCAGATAGGGTGTCAATGAAAAACTAAAGAAACAATTCCAGCCTAGTCTTAGGGAACCAGTGGGTTTACTGGGCTTATTTACAGGAGCTTAGATGAGGTGAGGGGTCACTTGCAGAAGCATGGATGACTTGAAGGCCCCTGTGTCACTGAGGCCCCTACCACAAGGGGATGGCTCATGAAAGCCATGTTTCTGGAGCTCCCTGAATGATTTGTCCATACTTCTGCTGGCTGGAGAGTCTCCTCTCCTCAGCAATTTTTACTGCTTGGGGCAGTAACCTTGGGGCTGGGGGCTCATGAATCCTGTGAGCATTAGGATCCTTCTGATTCTTGCCAGGTTTGTTTGCTTACTAAAACTAAAATGAATGTTTCAATACAAGCAAATAGATTCACAACACCAGGGCTTCAAGACAAGGAAAATCAGAGTGTTCCTGGTCAAGAGCTAGAGGGAGTAGGTGGGCAAGTATGTGGCTCTGAGAGATCGTTTTTTCCAACAAGCCAGTGGCAGCATAAGAGTACTAAAAGAACAGATACTTAATTGTTTGTTTCCCATAGGGAGGGTACAATTCTAAGTTCTTTCTCATATGATAATGCCTTTCATCCTAACAACAGCTTTGGAGGCAGGTACTGTCACTACCCCCAGTTTATAGATGAGAAATCTGCTGAATATATGAACTGACTTGTCCTAACTGAACATTGACTTAGCTGTGGAGTCAGGGCAGGAATTCAGGAAATCTGGCTCCAGTGTCCACCTGCTTAGTCAAAGCGCAAAGCTGAGCCCCCTGTTGCATAGACTGAGCTCTTCTTTCCTGTTGTCTATAGTTTCACCAGGAGAGCAAGGCCTCTGGAAATGCCAGACTCTAACTTTCTGCTGCTTCTTGGCAACATAGAGTCAAGTATTCGTCAAGAGCATGAGATGATTACCCAGAAACCACATGGCCTATCAAATGTCAGACCTCATAATTTATTTTTTATGAGAGTAGTAAGTGGTATCATCATTTTATAAGCATGTATTTATATTTGTTAATTTAATTTATGCAAATGCCTCATTTATGTAAATTATATACAGATCCACCATCAGGATATCTTTAGCAATATAACACCAAGTATTTGTGGATCTGGTGGATATATATATATATATCAAAGAATGCAAACTGTCTTTATGGTATGTTCTTTCCCCCATTAAGTTCAAAACAAGTCAGCAGCTTGGTTTTATTGAGGTCAGTGTAGCAGAGCTCACTGATCACTCTTTCTTCCCTCTTGTCCTCTTGTCTGTTAGGTGCTTCTTGGATAGCCAGCCCAGGTCAGGGTACTGCCCACCCAGAGAGAGAGCAACGCTCAACTGCAGGACACAGAAGCCTGGCTTTGCTGCTTCTTTTTGTGGGATGAGGTTACAGTGTGTAAACACAATACTGTATTTCGTAGCTATTCCAGGGCTTTGGGGCTGATCCCTTGGTGACAGTGGCATCCTCATTACCCATTCATGATGTGGTCAGACAGTCCTCATGAATAATAAGCTCCCCCGATTCTTGACTATCCCTTTCTGAGCTGATGGCATGCTCGCTCCTAAGACCGACTGACCAAGAGGGGTTTTGTGATTGTTGTTATTTCTCAGTTCTTGGAGAAAACTCTGTGTATGGATTTCTATCTAGTTCTAAGAACAAAGAAATGCATTTAGTGTCTGAGTCTCATGGCTAATACTGGGAAAGAGTGATAGGGATTAATATTTGCACCAGTGACCATAAAGACAGAAAAATGGGTGCTAGGGGAGAGCCTCAGATGCTCTTCTGGGAAACCTCAGGCCTTAAAACGTCCTGCTGCACAGCACATCACAACATGGATTGTTTTTTTTTTTTTTTTTTTTTTTTACAAAGAAGGTGAAAAATGTCATCTGCATTGTAAAATGAAAACCACTTAGAGTAACCACCTGTCATCCGAGTTACTGTGTTACTCAGGAACCATTGGGTACTGCTGGAGATACAAGGAGCCCTGTTTCTCTTTTCTTGGGGCTTGATGTGAGTTCCTGGGTGAGAAGCAGCAGTCAGTAAGGTACTTATGCACTGCATGCCCTAGCAACCCGATTTCACCTCTATTGAAGCACTCTGTTGATATTCTCTTCCGAGTATCTCATGGGTAGGGCGGGGCTCTACAAGTCTGCAAGACTTCTTAATTTAGGTGCAGTTCCTGGTGCTCTGGAAGATCACTGCCTAGTGAGGTGTGATAAATTATTTTTTTGTATGCCAAGTGGCCTGTGTTTTGGTCAGTCCATCCTTCACATACACTCCAAACTTGGAGAAAACTAGTCTAGCGGCTTTTGTGCAGGTCATATTATAGATGGTAACAGTTTGAGTCCCGTAGATTATATCAATGCTAGTAAGCATCTTTGTTTTAGTACTGGGTAAAGGCAGGGAATCCCCACATACTCAGCACATACTTTACTGATTGAGCTATTGGTAAAGTCTGGGTCACTCTCAGACCCATGCAAACATTTTTGAAAAGTCATTTGGGCCCAACCTGGACTATCCACAGAGCTGTTTTCAATACTACAGCTCACTGCCCCCTTACGATGGAGTTCATACAAAGTAGATTTTGGTATAGTTGGGCAGAAGCTCTTCCTGTGGAGTGGAGCGTAGGTAGCACCCAGAACACTTACTGCTCAGTTCCAGTGTTTGCATGTCTTTGTAAGTGAGGAGAACACCCACTCTTTACTTGGACATTAAGAGAAGAGGAATACCTATTGGTTCTTCTTACCCAGCATACAGAGTAAGTTGACATTGGGCTACTGGATCAGGATTGTGGCCAAGAATTGGGACTGCTGTGTGCCCCAGAGACCATCAGCATTTTCAGCTCTTAGTAGGGATGAATAGAACCATTCTGGTCATACCTTACAGAACTAAGGATGGCGAATAAGCTAGCAGTTGAATATTTGAGAAGTTAGAGGAAGGAAGCTTAGCCTCTGGAATCAGGTAAAGACAGGACCTTGGATCCTTACATGACTGTAAGTCATGGAAGTTCCAAAGCCACTCAAAGCCTTACTTTCCTCATCTATAAATAGAAGTCAGGCTGGAACTCAGAGGATCTCAGCTATAGTGACTTCTGGTCAATTCTAATTTCCTATGTGGTTCTCTCTCTCTCTCTCTCTCTCTCTCTCTCTCTCTCTCTCTCCTTCAGCTGCTTTTGCACACCTTTTGGCTGCATCTGCAAGCCTCTGAGCTACTTCCACTCATCTTCTTGAAGCCAAGGGTGTTCTGTGCTCCTGTCTCATGACCTGTGTTAGAGGCTGATGCCGTCATCTGGGAAGCTGTCTAGGTTAAAGGGCTGACAACTGTAACTTGTAGCTTGGCCATTGGAATACCTATGAAGCATACCTCCCACCCCACAACAGCACCTCCTTCCCTAGGACACCCTGACTCTGTCTTGAGCCTCTGTAATATCACTCCAGTATTGTTGCTTTGCCTAATTCACAATGCCTCCAACTTCCTGTTTGTGCCCCCAATCCCTTCCCTCCACACTGTCACCATGGTACTCCACAAAACAACAGGCTACAACTTGAATGTCCTGCTTAGTGTCTTGGGTCTATATCTTCAGCCAGCTAGTCGATTGATCATTGTCTCCATTTCATTAGTGTCTGTGTTCAGCATGAAGGCCTTGAACACAGCATCACATGAAGGTTCTGATCCAGTCCCAGTGGAACTTTTCCTTTAGAAGGAAGCAAAGATACTAATCATTGAGTCATAGCAATAAAGGCACAATCATATGTGAAAGGAGGGTTACCAAGCAGGTATACAGTGATATACCTAAAGACGGCAGAGCTAAGGAAATACTTGAGGACAGGGATCTTCCTTATTTCCCCAGAAACATCACCCATCCCTTGCCTTTTAATAAGCAGATCAGCAAAGTCAAATTACTTATTGTCTCTGCGTGCTTTTGTCTGTTTCTTCTTTTAGTGATTCTGCATCTGTCTTTCCTACTATCTGGAATTCTCTTTCTGTAGACATCTGTCAAATGTTCATTCCTTCAGCAAAACATCACCTTCTCCTAGCCATCTAAGTCACCCCTTCCTCCTTTCCCACTCTTTGCTCCTTGTGGTAGGCCGTGAACATCTCTATCAGTGTGCTAGAATAACAACACTATGCTATCATCACCTGTAGTTTCCTTGATTGTTTAATATTTGTTCTTGCTGTTTTTCCCATATGAGTTAAAAAACTTACTCTTTTTATTAGACAAAAGGAGGGAACTGATGGGGTGATGTTATGCATTCTAAATATTAATTAACCTGCTCCCAGAAGCCTGCTTACTGTACACCAAATGAATCTATGCTACCTTTCTTGTTATTCATTGTCTCTGTTTGGTTAAATAAATGCTTAGGCCTGGGATTGGGCAAACAGAAAGGTAGGCGGGACTAAAGTGCTCAGGCTTCTGAAGCAGAGAGGTTCTTGGGTAGAAGAGGCCTCCAAGACAAGCAGCTGGAGCAGGAAGGAGGACTCATGCCACGGGTTAGAGAAAAGAACCTCATTCCACGTGGCCTGGAACATTGGCCTAGCATGGAGAATAGCAGTCCAAGGGAACTTTGTATATATGGGGTCATATTTGGGGAATAGAGTTAAGAGTTAGCTTAGATGGGCTAAAGTTGCCCTGTTCAGGCCAAAGCTTGTTAAAATCCATGAGATCTCTGTGTGCTCATTTCTAATGGCAGGTTAAGCATTAGCAACTACCAACCCATTAAATATAATATAAATACAAGTAAATAATTTTAATTAATTTTTCTACAATCACCTGTGTCCCAAGATTGCACATTAAGCATATTTGATAAACACCGCCTGAATAAAGGACTCAATGTTTATTTCTTTGTCTCTCTACACCAGTAGTTCATGGCTTCTGCAAAGCAAGGCAGTCACAACTGTCTTTGTATTGGACATACACAATTGTCATGTGTATTGGACAGAATATGTTGCCACAAATGACTGAGTTCCTTGCAGAAGGAATAAAAGTGGGCAGAGAAAAATCCACACACAAAACATTACTACTGAGAGGGTTATCTGAGGAGAAGGGTGTGACAGTCAATCTTGATTGTCAACTTGATGGGATTTAGGATTACCTAGGATATACACTTTGGTGCTGGTTTGTGAGAGCGTTGCTAGAGAGATTTAGCTAAGGAAGGAAGAGAAACCCTGATGGGTATGGCCAGCACCATTCCTTGAGCTGGAGACCAAGAATGGAGAAAAAGGAGAAAGCAGGCAGCACAGCAGATTCATGTTTCTCCGCTTCCCGACTGTGGCTGCAGCGTGACCACTTGTCTCATTCCGCTGCGGTCCTGTCATTGATCTCCCACGCCGTCCCTTCCAGTGAACTGTTCCCTCAGACTGTGAGCCAAACTATACCCTTCTTTAAGCTGCTTTTAGTGAGAAAGGAAGCTTGGGTGAGTTTCAGGTGGCGGAAGAGGCAAATGCAGAAAGAGCAGCTGCAGCTGTCAGAGACGGTAACATTATACAAAACCTCACGCTCTCTCTCCGCGGCAACAACAGGAAAGGTGGAAGATCCTGTCTACCAAAGGCTCCAACTTTGTGAAGATGTAAATGATCTCTAATGGAGAGAGAAGGCCACCACAGATGGAAAGAACCGCCCGAGGACGCACTACCCCAGGTTCAGCCGCAAGGGACACAGAGGCTGCTACAGCTGTGGTGGGAGGCAGCCAGGCTGCATCTCAAACCGTTGGATGAAGCTGTGCCGGTGAAGTTGAAGTTTCAGCGGAACCCAGGATGCTGAAGATTCCAGCACCATGGGACTCTTGCCAAGGAAAGTGACAGGCACGGAGTGGAACTAGCCTAAGAAAGGTAACGTGTTGCAGATGGTCCAGAGGGTAGAGCTGGAGAGGAGGTGTGCGCCAAATCCTTCTGAGCCCAGACGATTACTACCTAAACCCCAATTGCTGGACCTGGAGCTCTAAAATTTTGTGTTTGCCCTGCTCTGCTTTGGGCTTTGCTTTGGCGGGCCCTTTCCTTGCTGCGCTTCTGTTCCTTACTTCTGGAACAGGTGTTGTTTATTGGGAATATGTAACATTAAAAAAATGCTCACAGTTGAGAAATTGCCTTGAGTCTTGGTAGAGACTCCAAGATCTTAGAGATGAACTTTAAATCTAGACTCTTGAGCAGTATTTGAACTCTTACAATTTGGAGTACTAAAGATAAACTAAGTTTTTATCGTTAAATGTAGGTTTCCATTATGGGATTGTCATGAGACTTTGAGGACCAGGGGTAGAACGATTTAAAAGTGATATATTGGGGTGTCAAGTTGACAGGCAGTGTGGACTTGTGATGGCCAGTCTTGATTGCCAACTTGGTGGGACTTACAATCCCTTATGTAGCACACATACAGTGAGTCTGTGAGGGTGTTTCCAGGGGGAAGCCCCACCTGGATGAGGGCTCCATCCCATGGCAGGCTCCCTAGACTGCATAAAAAGGACAACAGCGGAACACCGGCACTCTTCTCTGACTCCCAACTGCGTGTGCGTTCAATGTGGCATTCTTGCCACTACAGCCAGGGCTGTTTTTGCTTTGGTGCCACTTACCAGCCTGAAGAACTGTGTTCTCACACTTTGAGCCAAAAGAAACCCTTTCGTCCTTAGGTTGCTTTTTAGTAGGTGTTTTATCACAGCAATGATAAAATTTACTAATACTAATTTTCCAGGAATTTTATTTCAAGGATACTGGCAACCAAAGACCATGACTCCTGAGGTTTAGTAAAATGGTACATAAAACAAGGGGACCCTGAAGAGGAGACAGAGGAGAGTATGTCAGACCCTGTCTTGCATTTCAGCCATAGCTGTCCTTGTACAAATAAACACATGCATCATTTATTTTCAGCCTTTCCCAACCACCTGTAGGCTGTGCCTCATTGGCAAAGGTCAGAAATAAGGAAATATGAGACATTTGAGAAGACACTTCTCTCTCCTCAGCTGGTGTGTAGTGTCATACCACCTTGCTATTTTTCAGAAAGTTTTTATGTTTCTAGAAAGCTGGTAAGTGTCATGAAGCAGGTCCCATGATTATGGAGGAAAGTGACTAAAAATGACAGGAACATTTTAATTGCAAGAGTCACATTCTTTAAAAACTAAAGCTGCTTCACAACTTCCACACCCATGTTTGTAAGAAGTTCCCTCTCAGTTGATGGGCCACTGCCTGTCCTTGCTCATTCTCCCTCCTCCCTCTCTCCCTCCTTCCATTTTCCTTCCTCCCTCCTCCCTCTCTCCCTCCCCCCTTCTTTCCTCCCAGTGAATTTACATCTCCTTCTACTAACCCTTTGACGACAAGATAAAGAGAATATCGGGACTTTAAAATTATATTGTTAATAGGAAGTAAAACCAAGAGAGAACTTTAACACTAGTAAGTACCAGTCTTGGTCTGAGCTGTAAAACCATCGGGAGCAGGCGTCTTAGAAAGTCTGGTACCTCACCCAGAGCAGCGTAATCCAGAAGCTGGAGAAGCAGAGTCTAGTCAAGGCTCGGTTTGGGTCCAGTCTGCACTCAGCCCTCCTACAGCGTCTACTGCTCACAGCTGCCTAACACACTTGGACTTGTCCACAACTTAGACTGTTACCTTGACAGAGAGACCATGTACTAATTACCTGGCTAGGAACACAGAGACAAACTCCAAAGTCATGACATTTCTGATGGAAGGAAGGAAGGAAGGAAGGAGGAAGGAAGAAGAGAATGAAATGGGAAATGGAGAGAAGCAGACAGGGAGGGATTCAAATTGATGCCAACTTCATTCACAGACTGATTCAAACGGTTTTACAATTTTCATGAAACATGATCAAAATCTTGTCATTCACAAAAGCCCTTGAGACAAAATTATCTAAAATAACATGAAAAAGGAAAATTTCATTTTCCAAAAAGAGGAATCAGTTTGCCTTTCTAAACTGATTCCTCCTCAGCATTGTGCACACCTCCCAGGGTCCTCTGCTGCACCCCCCACAAGGCAGCACTCAGGGATGGTCCAGCTGCTGGGCACTCTACAGATTCTTACCTGGGTGGCAGATATAAGCTGGTTTTACTCTTATTGGTATTTGTGGAGGATTATCTTGAACACAATCCTCAGCCTGGTTCTCTATGGCCAGATAAATGTGTCCTTGAGTGTGTTACCTGAATCCCACCTAGCTAGCACAACATACAGACTCAGTCACATTAGGTGTCATGTCTAATGAAGAGGAACAGTGCTCTGACCAATGGAGTCTGGGGAATTTTCTATTACATAACTTATTATTAGCATATTAAAATACTCTCATTTCATCTGTCTTGTGTTGCATCTGGAACCAAAGTCAAGTAACACACAGATTCTGTTTCAAAATTCCTTTATACCAGTCAGATTTCTCAATTAAATTCATACACTTGAACCACAATTTACACATATGAGTGCAGGCTGACTCCGTGGGCACGGACTGGATTCCAGCACTCTGGCTCCCTAGCTAGTTTCCTGGTAGTGCTGGTGCTGAGGCTGGGCTGGTGCTGGTGCTGATGCTGATGGTGATGCTGGTGCTGGTGCTAGTGCTGGTGCTGATAGTGGTGCTGGTGCTGGTGCTGGTGCTGGTGCTGGTGCTGGTGCTGGTGCTGATGCTGATGGTGATGCTGATGCTGATGTTGGTGCTGGTGCTGGTGCTGATGGTGATGCTGGTGCTGGTGCTAGTGCTGGTGCTGATAGTGGTGCTGGTGCTGGTGCTGGTACTGATGCTGGTGCTGGTGCTGGTGCTGGTGCTGGTGCTGATGCTGATGGTGATGCTGATGCTGATGTTGGTGCTGTTGCTGGTGCTGGTGCTGATGGTGATGCTGGTGCTGGTGCTGATGCTGATAGTGATGCTGATGCTGGTGCTGATGCTGGTGCTGGTGCTGGTACTGTTGCTGATGCTGGTGCTGGTGTTGGTGCTGATGCTGGTGCTGGTGCTGATGGTGATGCTGGTGCTGGTGCTGGTGCTGATACTGGTGCTGGTGCTGGTGCTGGTGCTGGTGCTGGTACTGATGCTGGTGCTGGTGCTGATGCTGATGATGGTGCTGGTGCTGGTGCTGATGCTGGTGCTGGTACTGATGCTGGTGCTAATGGTGATGCTGGTGCTGGTGCTAATGGTGATGCTGGTGCTGATGGTGATGGTGATGGTGATGCTGGTGCTGTTGCTGCTCCTGATGCTGGTACTGATGCTGATGCTGGTGCTGGTGCTGATGCTAATGGTGATGCTGGTGCTGATGGTGGTACTGATGCTGGTGCTGATGCTGGTGCTGGTGCTGGTGCTGATGGTGATGGTTCACAGACTACAATTTGAGTGATGAGGTATTCTAATAGCAAAGGTCCTATGGTTGAACCAATATGTCAGAAAACTTCAACCCTTCACAAGTTCCTGATGAGAAGATGAGCCCTCTGGGAACACATGGCTAAGCATGACAACTTGAAAAGGGTCATTGAAAGCTGAAGTCCACCTGTTCAGAACAGATGCAAGTTAAAGGCACTGGAAGTGAGGATATGGAGAACTAGACAGTGAACCATGAGAAACAATACAGTCTTGGACAAAACACAGCAAACTACAGCCTGTGGGCCAAACTAAAGGCTGTCTGCTCTTTTAAATAAAGTTTTATTGGGGCACACTTGGGCCTATTTGTTTGTAGGTTATTTGTAGATAATTTTGTTCTACTACATCAGAGTTTTGTGATTATGACAAACCTGTTCAGGCCATCATAGCATAAACTATTTATAGGCTTGGAATGTAGCTCCCAGGCAGATTACTTGCTTAGAATGGAAGAACCTGGACTCACTCCCTTACACTGAGGAAAAAAATAAAGAGAAAAAGATGAAGAAAAGAGAAAAGGTAGAGAACAATTCAAGGCTTGTGCCACCACACAGATGGGGTCCTAGAGCTGAAAGGAGAAGTGGACACAAGCCCCCATCCTTAATCAGAAGTCATCTCCAACTGATAGCTACTTGGCAATGAAAATTTGGTTTTCTCTAAGGGAGTCTCACTCAGGAAACAAACAACTCTTAAGGGTAGGCTGCATGCCCAACAGGAAACAAACTCAATGGCATCTTTGGAGGTTCTTTGTCTCATAATGTTGTGCCAGGGCTTTTCCTTTGTTTTTAGTATTATCTTACTGTTTTTTTATTTATCTATTCTTTCTCTATTTTCACCCTATAGGTCCTTTGTACATATATTATGGCTTTCAGTTTAGTGTTTTTTGGAATTCCTGAGTATGCAAACGAGTGGGTCTCTGCTTCTACATCTATTTCTTGTGCCTTCTCTGAGGCTCTCTAATTTCTGCTTGTTTTGCCCTGTTCTTATGTGTTTTGTTTCATTTCATTTCATCTCATTATTATTCCTTGGAGGCCCTTTTGTTTTCTAATGAGAGTCAGAAAAGGGGTGGGCCTATATGGGAGGAAAAGTGAGGAGGAATTTGGAGGAGTAGAGGGAGAAGAAATCATAATAAGGATATAATATGTGAGAAAAATAAAGGTTAAATAAAAGGGGAAAAAAACAAAAGAAACAGAAAGAAAAGACAAAAGAAAACATCTCTAAATTTTGGCCCTGGGCACACAGACAGCCTGGGCTGTGAAAGGAGGAAGGATGGTTTGATTTCAAATCCATCACAGATATGAGCTGTGCTGTCCTGAGAGGTAACCCAGTTCCCTCAGCTAAAGCATGCTAATGTGTGGTGGTGCTGGTGCTGGTAACTGACAATGACATCTATGTCACACAAAATTCAGCCATAAGAAACCGTAAGTTCAGGGTACCGGAAATGAGAGCTCCTATCTCCCTTAGGGCTGGTAAAGAACCATCACTACACACCTTTCCTTCTTCTTTGCTTTTAGACCTCCTTTGCAGAGGTGGTATGAAATAAATTTAGCCCCAAGCATGTGACCATTCAGGCAAAAGATCACACAAATTTTTAATAGTCTTCAGGGTCCCAAGAGTGAGCATTGAACCTTCCATTACTGTCTGATTGCTCAATATTTTGAAGACTGTTTTTGACCCAATTCATACAAACCTTGGCCAGGCAAGGAAAACTGAATGAGTTCTCTAGGCTCAAGAAATGTCTATGGAAATGATAATTCCAATAACTACCTTCCCCTTCGCTGATCAGATAAAGGGACTCTTGGTACAAGGAGCTGCAGTGCTGAATTACAGCTTTGTAACATGCTGCCTTAATGTGTCAACAGGACAGAGGCTCACCTTGGCAATCACTGGCTTATTCAATGATTTATCAAGACCCCCACAAGGTGCTGTTCAGGAAACATCTCAGAAAACTTCATTCATCTGTAGGTGAAAAACATATGTTTTTCCTTTGACCTGCATAGAACTTTTTAAAAATAGAGGGTGGGGCACAAATATATAAAAATCAGGAGCTTTTATTTAAACTCCATGTTTTTAGTCTTTTTGATAGAGTGAAACAAAGGCCAGAAGCTGTTGCAACCCTCTTCCTTACAGACAGTATCCCTGCCTACACTGGACTGGGCCAAACCTCGTGCTTAGGGACAAGGTCCTCAGCATCACGGCAACCCACATCCCTCCTAACTCCTCCATAGGCCGAGCTCCCTCAGTTATGTCACAGGATGTAAAACTATTTTAGGAAGTGACAGGTTGTAAGGTGACAGCTGGTGCTTCTCATGTGTCCCCCAGGGCAAGTTCCTGAATCCCCTGTGCCTGTTTCTTGATCTGAAAATTTGAGACACTAATTGTCCCTGCCATGTGTGCTTGTCTTGAAGATTGAAGGGATTCATAAGAATAAATGTGTATCTCGGCTGCCTGCTATCTTAGCTACTTTTCTGCTGCTTTGATAAAATATTCTGACAAAAGGATCTTGAGGGAAAGAGGTTTTATTCTGGCTCACAGTTCAAGGGCACATACATCCTTCATGAAGGGGAGGTGGAGATGGCAGGAGCTTGAAGCAGCTGGTAACATCGTATTGGCAACTAGGAAGCAGATGGCAATGAGTTCAAGCTGCCACTGAGCTCAGTTCTATCTCTCCACTTACAGAGTGCAGGAGCCCAGTCAGGGAATAGTGCAGCCCGCAGTGGGTAGGTCCTTCCACCTTAATACAATCAAGACAATTCTCCACAGGCCCGTGTCTCAGGGGATTCTGGGTTCTACTGACAATTGACCTTAGTAATCACATGGACACATAATAGCTGCTCAATAAACATGTCTGCTCCTCAGAATGTAGAAGTGTTGGACTACTGGAGCCTTGTCTTCAAACGTTTGGCTTTGCTGGTCATTTGATTTTCTCTTCAAACTGTATAGGGAGCACTTAGCAAACATTTCTGCCAACCTCAGTTTAAAGAGTACTTGGAGCCCCTCTTTTCATTTTGTATTATAGTTTGAATGTGAAGAGTCCCCACAGGCTCATGCATTTGGACGCCTGATCCCCAGCTAGTGACGCTGTTTTGGAAGGCTGACCTTATGCGATCGTTAAGAGATAGAGCCATTTGGATATATGTCCAGGAGTGGTACGGCTGGGTCTCGAGGTAGAGCCATTCCAAGTTTTCTAAGATATAGCCAGACTGATTTCCATAGTGGTTGTACAAGTTTGCACTCCCACCAGCAATGGAGGAGTGTTCTGCTTTCTCTGCAGCCTCGCCAGCATATGCTGTCTTTTGAGTTTTTGATCTTAGCCATTCTGAAAGGAGTGAAGAGTCTCAGAGTCAAATTCCTCACCAAACCACAAGGACACCTCCTCAACTATGTTCATAGCAGCTTCATTTGTAACAGCTAGAAACTAGAAACAACCCAGATGTCCCTCAACTGAAGAATGGATTAAAAAAAAAAGTTGAGGTACATTTACACAATGGAATACTACTCAGCTATCAGAAACAAGGAAATCATGCAATTTGCAACCAAATGGATGGAACTAGAAAAGCTCTTCCTGAGTGAGCTAACCCAAACTCAGAAAGATACACATGGCATATATTCACTTATAACTGGATTTTAGCCATTATAGTATAGGATAACCATCCTACAATCAATAGACCCAAAAGAACAGTAACAGGGACTTGGTTACCTGTCAGTGGGACACCCCACCCTAGTAGAACTGCCATGTATGCCTCCTGTGCAAGTGGGAGCTCTTAGACCTCATGTGACTAATGAACTGAGGGGGGCTGATACACGGAGACACCCCACAGAGGCATGGGAGGGGTGGGAGAGGGGGTATAGAGTGGAGGGAAGGGGTACACAATGGAGACATAACGAAGTGATAAATAAATGTTTTTTTTTTTAAATAAAGATAGAGCCTTGCTGGAGGAAATGAGTCAATAGGGATGGGCCTTGAGGTTTGATAGCCTGTTCCCACTTCCTGTTCTGTTTTCTGACTACCAGCCACTTCATGTTTCTGCCTCCATGTCTTCTCAGCCACAATGGATGGTATCCACTGAACTGGAAGCCCAAAAAAACCCCCTCCTTGTCAGATATTTGTCATCACAGAAAGAAGAGTAATTAATATATTTCATTTCTTAGAGGCCCAAGTACAAACAGCACTTCTCCCTAACTGCCACTGTTGTGGTGGAAGCCGGTAGAGAGAAGCAGATGGGTTCCAGTCAGTCCTCAGGACAGGCTGTGTGTCTCTCTAAGGCCAAGGGCCTCCTACCCAGAAGGGAACCCAGGGTTCATGTGCCCAGCCTGCTCCCCAGAGCCAGATACCACTACCAAACTTATTTTGGGGGGCAAATCCTGGGAGAGAAGCCCTGAGGGGTCAGTGTTGCACATGAACTAAGCTAGGCTTCATACATATTCAGAAGGAAAGTGCATGAAGACCCGGCATTTCAGACAGCTTTACATTTTTAAATTAAGTTAATAAAATAAGATTTCCAGTGTAATGACAAATTAATTCTTCTTTTCATAAGTTTATTAAAATAAGCACCCTCCTATCTTCTAACTAGGGCAGACATATGCTTATACAGATACATGTCACCCAGTAACCTAATCTCCCAGTGATCTTGAAGCAATTAACTCCTTCTAATCTTGAGCTAACAAAGCCCACCAGGTCGAAGGAAGGCTCCAGAGAACCTAAGAACACCAGCACCAGGTTCTGCCTGCCTCCCTCTTTGGCTCCAAGCATCCTAAAGGAGTGGCTGTACCTGTCCCCCTTAGGATTGGCTGAAACAGCCAGATGAGCCGTGGCTGAACAGTATATCTTCATTAACTCCTTATTTCTCCACTAATTAACACAAAAAGAATGAGTTGAATGTCTGACAGGCAACGACTGGCCCACTGCTTGGCGGCTAATGGAATGCAAATGACATCTAATGAGGGTCTCTCCTTGCAGCCCAGGCAGCCGGCCTACAATTTTTGTTGTGGATTTTGAAAGTGTTGGAGCTTCATGAAAAGAGTTTAAACTGAAGCTGAGCTTGCACCATAAAGTCCGGGTTGCTTACAAGTGTCCTGCACATGGCAGGGTTAGTATGTGGCTAACCACGGAGCACAAACTGGAAACACCCTCATATAGGGAAGGGAAGGACAGAGTCCTGGTCCCTTCCAAATGAAGCACAGTATTTATTGATTGTGTTGAGTGATGGGATGCATTTTTTAATTTTGTGAGCACATTACTAAAATTTTGATTTTTTTTTTTTTGGTCCTCAGCTCAGTACAACTTTTAAACAATTTATGACAGTTATGTTGACACCAGAAAAAAATAAAGTTTCATCATATAAGATTTATCTTAGAACACAAGTAGAAAAACACAGCCTGCATAGGATTTATGTACTGTCAATAAAATTGGTGAGTCAATTAAGGGAGGTGTCAACAATGAGCTCAGTAGCACAGTTCGAGGGAGGGATTTGCCATCTACTGGAGGTCGATAATTAAGGGACAGATTTTATAAGTTAGAGCATGATTGTTTAAATGGGCTCTTTCCAGCTCCAAAGTTCCTCAGATTGCCATCATCGGTCTAAACTTCCACCCATGGAACACAACAGCTACTAGTTTTACAATTAGTGACTTTACTTTGCTTTTAAATTTTGAAAAGGTAATGATGGTAAGGTGCCATCTATTTTTTGAGAATGGGTTCTTCTCAGATGCACCTTTCTTTCTCCATGTAATCTAGGTGGCCAAGTCTCTCTAGTCAAAATCCCCACAAGCAGATTTTTCCCACCCTTTCCTCTAATGTGTCAGTTCACCTGTCAAGTCACTCACTGAAGAGGTCAGATCTTGCCAGCATCTCTCTCCTCTCTGGTTTAAATGTCTCGGCCCTGGCTTATGATGAATTGTACTCTCTGTGTCCTTAGCCATCCTCTGAGTTCCTAGAGGCCAGAGACCTTGAGTCATTCAACTCTGAGTTCCTTGAACCAAGCACAGTGTCAGGGATCTAAACATCTCTTGAAGGACACAGATTAGACAAGGAAGGTATTCTTCAGTCTTGAGAAGGAACCCTTGTCTCTCATCCACTAACTCCAGGATATGAATACATGAAACTAGCAGAGAACCCCCTCAAAGAGGTGGTTCACATACTTCATTTCTAAGCATCTTTCAAGTGGTCCCTTTTTACACACATCAAAACCAAGACTCCAAGAAATCAAATCACAAGCCCATTCTGTCTAGACACTATGGGACATTATAGGATTAGAACTCACTTTTGAAATGAGGCCAAAGTGTCACCCTCCTCCTACAAAATTTAAGTCTATTTGGTGAGCTTTAGAAGCAAGTCGCCATTTTGATGGTTTCCTGTGAGAAGTTTTCCAGTGGGTGTTGATGTCTGTGGGTAGTCTGTAGTGGTTATGAGGCTGAATAAAGCACCTGTCTTAGTGCTGGGGATAGCAGAGTGGCTGAAACTATATCCCTAGGTTGTTTGTTACCTTAAACTGCTCATATTTCCATAGACCTTGCAATGTCCCAGCTCCTTATAATTGGATAAGAAAAAAAAAAAAGCCTAGGAGATGATGAGAGAAAAACAATCGGAAGAGAGAAAGTGCAGTGGTGGCGGAGAATGTAGCTTCATACACCTTGGTCCCACTTTGGGAAAGGAGCCTCCCTGGCCCACAGACTCTAGCCAGCTCTGTGGGAACCAGAAAATGAGGAAATGGTGTATTTCGGAAGAACGTTTTTAATACATATGGGGCTCCACAGTACCCTGCAATCATCACTAGTTGAGTAGCCCTTCCTAAACTTTCAAAAAGTCCTTGACATTATTGTTTTATCCATTAAACACTACAATGACCTGCTTAAAAGCCATTTCAGCCCTTTGCAGTTCTGGTGACCATATGTCCCGGGGAAAGCAGCTCAGGCGCTCTGAAGAGAAGTCACTTTGATGACAGTATAAATTTTTCCAGAAAGTCTGGGTTGGACACAGAGGCAAGTGTGACACCTTCCAAGTCTTGGAGGACTTTTTCTTAGACATTAGCTGCCTACACCACAGAGGTCCTCAGAGGCACCAGAAAACGCAATGGGGCATTAGATGCTCAGTTCAGCTCTGTGTTCATGGTGAGATGGCGAGTCCGTAAGCCTTGGGTTATCATCAGGTCTGCATGTGCAAACTGGCACAAGGTACAACCGCAGAGCCCTGGGGTGTCACACTGGAGAGATCTGGGGTTCTCATGACCGTGGCTGCTGCTGATCATGTACTGCCTACCTCAGGACCTGCAAATGCAAGTAACATGGGAACTATTTGAGTACTTGCTCTGTTTTTCCGGCCACTTACTTCCTTATTATTGTAGTTTTGAGACAGGCTCTCACCTGGTAGCCCAGGCTAGCCCCAATCCCACAATAATGCTGCCTCAGCTTCCTGAGTGCCAAGATCTCAGGCCTGAGCCACCATGACCGTCCTCCTCCACTGTTGGTGTATGCTTAAGGCTTGAGGATGAGCAAAATGAAGCCATTTTGTAACCATTTATTTCTCCAAGAAAACTTATAGCTCCAGAGAAGTAAACCAATAACACACAAGGAATGTGAAAATGCAATTTAGGCATCATGGAGATACACTCTACTTGTGAAAGAAACCACACCTGTAAGGAGAATTCATCCCCAGCAAATAAACTCTGACAATTGCTTTTTTAACCGTAGACCATTGAGAGAGCTGTGAAAGGACTCAGAGACACAGCATCAAATCTTCTCCTCCTTTTATTTAAATGAAAACATCTTTGTAAATTATATATACTTAGGATGTCACCAATTTTGGAGGTAATCTTTTAGGTTAAGTCTGTTCCCACATTAAACTGATAATTATCCTTCCCTCTCTTCTTCTATTCCCCTGACACTGAAGATGGTGGATTTTTGCTTCATGTTTTATTTATGGGAAAGAATTAATATGCAGATTCACAAAAACTTAAAAAACTCATAATTATTCATAAAGGGCTTTAAGGTTATTTACTGCATTTTATGAAACACTGAGTTTGAGGGATGCACCCTTGAAAGTTGTTGGGTGAATAGTAAGGTTCGGTTCCAATTTGAAGAGCAGTCTGTACATGATCAAACTTTTGAATGGGAGGATTTTTCAGTATTCCTACATTATATTTAATTGAATAATAGACACCAATAATCTTGTTAATATATTCAAGACTGGCCCAGGCTGGCCTTGTAAGAGTGATTTGCATAGCCAGGACAAATACTCAGTGCAAGAAGAAATCACTAGCAAGGAGATCTTGATCATGCGACACACACAATAAAAGACAGACTTTTCTTGGGTCAGAGGCATCTGTGGGCTTCTATGTGCTTGTATGTGCTTCAGTCTAGAAAAAAATGAACAGCAGTTGCAGGTGGATGTGTTGTGTTTCTTCTGGAGCAAGACGAGAAGGAGACAGTCACCAGAGACAGGACCCATCTTCATAGGCTAATGGAAGTGGCGAAACAGCACATGGGGGACAGTCTATAAGGAGACACCCTGAACTTCCCTCACCTGAGAACAACTTGGGCTCTTGTCAGTCAGCTCACATTTCAGAAATTTTATGGGGCAGTTTCATTGTTTACAATGGACACGTCTGATCCAGAATCACTAAGCAAAGGTGTGTATTCTGGGGATCTCCAACTGGAAGCATCTGGGCACTTCAGACAAACCCACTGGTGCTTGGCAAAGGGGTCTTTACAGTGAAGTAGGCAGGAGATGGCTTAGAAAGAGCACAGCCATGGACGTCTAGACCTGGTTTTGAATCTGTGCCCTGGCCCTCAGCAGCTCGGTGCCCCTCTGTCTGGCCAGTTCACCCTCCGGTTTCTACTCTCCACCAGCTGTAAAAGAAAATGACCTAATAACTGTAAGCAGTACCACCCAGCATCCAAGACACAGTAGGCACTGAAGGGATGACTGCTGCTCTTCCGGTTAGTTCGTCTTGATGCTCATTTGGCACTTTCTCTGATCTTTTCACCTTCTGTGCACACGCATACTCTGGCAGGAAGGCGCCAGATATAAGGATCACCATTACCTTTGTGTAAATGCTGTGGCAGCTAGCTGGAACAGGTATCAACCCACTTTAATCACCCAGTACACATTAAACCATTTAAAATAATATATAGGGCCACAGAGATGGCTCAGACAATTCAGCGTATGGGCTGCTCTTGCAGAGGCCCCAACTTCAGCTCTCAGCACCCCTATAAGTTGGTTGACAGCTGCCTCTGATCCAATTCCAGGGCCCGTGATGCCCTCCCCACTTCTGGGACCCACAGTCACATGCACTCATGAGCACATTCCGACACTCAGAGATGCATGTGTACATACAATTAAAAATTAAATCCCTAAATAGCATTGTATCTACTAAAGGTGCATAAAACAAAAAATATTTGAGAACAGAATTATCATGGAGACATTTTGCCTATGTGGGAGGGAAAGGAATGGCTTTCCCCTAGCTGCTTTATAATGGCCCTAGAGTGGAGTACTTCTCTTATATCCAGTGTGTTTATCTTCAGAGTGTATATCATTACATGTCTGACGCATGCCAGGCTTGTTTGGCGGAAGCAAGTCCCTTGATGGGGTTCTGGGAGAAGAGGACAGTGGGGAGTGTCCCCAGTTCACTTGGGGTGGGTAGCTTTTACTTAGGACTCTGTTCTCAATTGGTAATCAGTTATGAAAGGTAATTGTCAACAAAGAAACTGACATGTACTTAATCCCTTAAATATAGCTAAAACCTGCAGACAGTATAGTTTGATTAATGAATTCAAGTGAACTTATCAGACAAGATACTGCAGTAGGCCTGAGAATATCTCAGTCATTCATTGAGAAAATAGAAGGGGATGTCTGGCTTAAATTTACCCTCAATGTCCTTTCCTAAGTGGAAACAACACCCAATGGAACACTAATAACATTGTTTAATATGGGCTGTATTATTACCCAAACAGGAAATGTGTGCATATTTTACAGTCATACAGGAAAAAAGCCTTTGCAGTACTGATTAAAATATATTATCAAGACATGCATGTGGGTATACCTAAATATACTCTCACAAGGAGCACATTAATACTTGTGAGATAGCCAGTCATGTGCCAGTTTTGAGGAATTGACTCATTACCCTCTAAAGAATTTTAAATGGGCACATGCTAATTAATAGTCAGCTGCTGTCTCAGGCACTGAACAGTGTGAATCCTGATCTTTATACTTGGACACAAGACCCCTTTCATTCTCCTGGGGTGTCTCTATAGAACTTAAGATATCTAAAGAACTTCCTTGATATATGGCAGTTCCAATGATGCCACCAGGTTTTAGGATATCATTTTTGGATTGTCCACAAACAAGACTGGGCACATTGCTACAATCCATTCATTCATCCCTCCCTCAATCTTGCTGCCTACCCCAACCTCTTACTTGGTCATGCTAACATCTTGTAGGTGATCTCTCTGACCACAACCTCTGCTCAGAGCTGCTTCTAAAATATCAACCCCATATACTGCCCTTGTGGCTTGAATGCCAAATACTCCCCAATAGCACTGGACATTTGATTAATTGATCCCCAGTTGGTGGTGCTGTTTGGGGAGGTTTAGGAAGCATAGACTTGGAGAAGGAAATATGTCATAAGTGGCAAGCTTTGAGATTAAAAGCCTTGTTGTGGTGTTCAGTTTGTTCTCTCTGCTTCATGCTTGCAGTTGAAGAATGAGAGTTCACAGCTTCCTGTCCTTCCCTGTTACCATGCCTGCCGGCTCACATATCTCCTCATCATGATGAGCTCTTATCCACTGGGAACTATACACCCAAATAAACTATTCCTTCTACAAGTTGGCTTGGACATGATGCTTTATCACAACAAAAGTAACTAATACAACTCTCATCAGCCCTATCCTGTTCCTCTTCCAGACTCCCACAGCTCTGTGAAGATGACTCAGTAGGTAAGAACATTTGCTGTTCACACATGAAGCCCTGAGCCCAAATCTCTACCACCTATGTACAAATCTGAGAATGGCTGCCCACACATCCCTGTAACCCCAATGTGGCTGCCCACACATCCCAGTAACCCCAGTGTGGCTGCCCACACATCCCTGTAACCCCAGTGTGGCTGCCACACATCCCAGTAACCCCAGTGTGGCTGCCCACACATCCCTGTAACCCCAATGTGGCTGCCCATACATCCCTGTAACCCCAGTGTGGCTGCCCACACATCCCTGTAACCCCAGTGTGGCTGCCCACATATCTCAGTAACCCCAATGTGGCTGCCCACACATCCCTGTAACCCCAGTATGGTTGGGGCCAGAGACAGGACTATTACTGCAGCTCATTATCCAACCCCTGGCTTCAGGATCAGTTCAAGAGCCTGTCTCAAGGGAATAAAGTAGAGTGTGATAGAACAGGGCACCCAGCATCGTCCTTGGGCCTCTAAATGTGTGTACAGCTGTATGTGCTGTAGACATGTACACCACACATGTATAAACAAAAACCAGACCAACAGAATTCAGCTCAGGGGCTGCTTGGTTTTCACGATGCCTTCGCCACACCCAGACCCCCAGCTCTCTGTGTTCTCATTTCTTGCCATGTGTGGCTAAGTTACAGGTTCTACGTCTTTCCCATTTCCTGTAAGATTCAGGGTGATGCCGTATAAAGACAGGCTTAGATGTCAACACTGCAGGTCCATGTTGGAAGGCTGAAGAAGCTAGGTTATGACCTCAGCAAAGGCCAGAAGCAGTGGTGGAGGCACCAGTAGGTGAACGGACCATGGGGACAGGAAGGCAAGCAGGCACAAAGATAAGCTTTTCCTTTGGAGCTCCTTATATCTGGGTCATCCCTCCCTCCCTCCTACCTATCACCAAAGTTGAGTCTGTCTTCACACTTCAGTTAAGCAAATCAAGACAAGCTCTCACAGGCATGCTTAAAGGCTTATCTGTTAGTAGGCTCTCAATCCATTCAGTGGTATTACCATCCCACCGTCCCACTCCTCAGGTGGACCACCACTGTCCTGTGTCTGTGTTTGCTAGATCCTGTCACCTTCCAGTGTTTCCTCTATGTTTGCGTATGTATAGTCACATAGTGACTAGAGGAAATGTGTTCTACTGATAAACAGCATCTGAGTCACCGGTTCCCAGCTTGAGCAACCTCTGGTCTAAATTTACAAATCCCTGATGCCCAATATCTTTGTCTCTGCGGCCTTCCTTTCTAGGTTTGATCTTTGCACACATCTGATTCAACACCTTCACATTGTGTTCCAAGCATTAAAGAAAGCCACAAAATGGTTTGGTGGTCATTTGCTTGTGTGCGGGGTGGTGGGGATGGATGGGGGGCAGTGGGGGGAAGGGTTCATTTTCCCATTTTTCTGACAGACTCTTCCAAGGATTCATCTGGATTGACTGCTGGCCCTGCTCAACTCCCATTTCCCAGCCTGTCAGAAAGAGCCTGATGTGCTTGTGTTTGAGAGAAGTTACTCCTGCCCTGATGAAGTGATCAATAACACTGTTGTGGTTGGAACCAGAGCTCTGGATCCCAGGATCAGCTGAGCCAGCACGCTCCCTCCTCCCCAACCAACAGCAGAGTCTCAGAATTTAATATCCTTTCAAAGGTGAGTTTTAGTATGTGTGACATTTTTGTAGCCAAAAGCTAAGTTCAGAGGAATGTCAGTTTGGTGAGAGTCTCACAACTGTGTTTGCCTGTTAATGAGATCCTGATCTTAAAGGTAAGGCTGTTGTTACTTCTTACTTAAGAATGCAAATTCCCTAATTTTCTTTTCAGAGTACTGTAGTTAATGAACTTGGCTGCAGGGAGAAGTTCCCTCAACTCTGAGAGGTTCTTCATACCTGAACTAAATATGCTAATAAATATTAGCCAATACTTTTTCTATCAAAATGGATCAGGTCACTGCCTGGGCCCCAGTTTCTGCCACTCCATGGGAAGTAGCTAACAGTGATACTAGCTTCCTCCAAAGTGTTGGGTTTCTGTTTATTTTTCAACATGAGCAACTTGTAAGTAAATGTATCCTTTAAAAGGGTGACCTTTCTAATGGCCTTATATTAACTGAGAAAAAGTTACTCTTTTATATTTGCTTTGCTTCAGCTTCCCACTCAACTTCCCAGCTGGTACACATGCGAACTGCTTCTCCATTGTCAAGTCCAATGCATTGGTATCTGCTGTCTAGATGGAGACAGGAGCTAAGGCAAGACCTGGACTCAGAGGAAATATATGTCGTGGTTGATTAGTATTGTCTGGGGAATGATTGGTGATGTCTGCTAGGGAAAGGGCCTAAGAAAGACTGCTCCTTTGTATCAGCCCTCTGTTTACTTACCATGAGAATCATTCATGAACTTAGGAGTCTCTTATTCTTTCTCCTTTTTTGGCAGCAGAGGAAAATGATTTTGGCATTTCTGAGTTTCTTTTTTTTTAATGTTTTTTTTTTATTATGTCAGGTTACATCTCCATCACAGTACCTTCTTTCCACCCCTCCCAGTCCCACCCTCTCACCTTCTACCCCCTATCCCTTCCATCCCACTCCTCTGGACTGGAGTGTCCCTACATATCAGTCCCCTGGCCAAGTTCAGCAGTCATATAAAGGCCAAGAGCCTCCTCATACACTGGGGACCTACAAGGCAGCACCACTAGGGCAAAGTGTCTCATTCACAGGAAAAAAAGTCTATGTTCCTGTTCCCTTTGGTGCATTCATTGTACTATAGATATCCTGTACTATGGCTAAAATCCAATTATAAGTGAATAGATGCTATGTGCATCCTTCTGAGTCTGGGTTAGCTCACTCAGGATGAGCTTCTCTAGTTCCATCCATTTGGCTGCAAATTGCATGATTTTGTTGTTTCTGATGGCTGAGCAGTATTCCATTGTGTAAATCTCTTAACAACAAACTCCCTTGTTATATAATACCTTAGGCTTAGCATTTCCCATCCCCACTCAAAACCCCAGAGTGCCAACACTGACACACCAATTAAACAATATCTGAAACCCACCTCTCTTCTACCTATTCTCAACTCAGTAACATGGAAAACTTGAAGCCATTACCACGAGACCTTCCCTGTTCCTCTATCCCCGTAGTTCAGTAGGACTGCCCAAGTATTAACAAACCACGGCAGATATGTTGACAATCTGATTCTCAGTGTTTTTCTTCTGGGTTCTGTGCAGTTATCCCCCATCACTGAGATCCCTACAGCACCATGCCCAGGGCTCAAGGAGGAGGTTTGAAGTTCAAGGCTTAGCCAACACTGCCTTCAGTTGACCTTGAAATGACACATTCCATCTGTCCATTTGTCTGTTCACACATCTCTCTCTCTCTCCTCTGTGTGTGTGTATGTGTGTACCCAAGTATACTTCTGTGTGTGTATGTGTGTACCCAAGTATACTTCTGTGTGTGAATCCTCGTGCACATTTTTGTGAAGGCCAGAGAACAACCTTGGCTGTCATTCCTTTTCTTTTTAGACAAGGTCCTTGACGGTCTAGGGATCACACAGGATGGTTGTCCATCAAACCCAAGAGATCTTGTCTCTGCCTCCCCAGCTCTGGGTTTACAAGTATGCCTTACCACACCTGTTTTTGTTTTTCTCATGTGAATGCTAGGGATTGAAGTCAGGTCCAACTAACTGAGCCATCTCTCTAGCCCTGAAATATCATTCTAACATCAGCTAACAATGTCTTCCACAGTGATGGAAGCAGCAGATCCAGACCTACAAGACATGCCCACACATCTGTCACTGGACAAGCCACCCCTTAACACATTAGTGCTTTCAAACTGTTTTTTTTAAAGCAAACTCGAATTTGACCATTACTTTGTACATATTTCTTTATTGGCACAACAATGACTGCTTAATAAAATATTTTCCTACTCTTGCATTCTGAAGATCTCATGAAATTTATATGTTACATTAGGAGACAGAGAGCTGACATGCACATTGAAACATGACTGCGAAGTGTGGAGAAAGTTATTTTGCCGAGAGAATGGGATGGCGCAGAATCAAAAAATGACTTCAGATCAGTTAAAGGGGAAAAAGAGGGGTGGAGAGAAAAGAGAGATAGAAAGAGCTGTGGTTCTTTCTTATTGGTTCCCAGAATGTAGGAGCTGGTCCTCACTGGCTACTAGCCTCATGCTATGGTTTATGCCCATCACCAGGACTCTGGCTGTGTCCTTTGCCTTCCAGCTTCACCAGAAGGTTTGAGCAGCTTTCCCAACATCTCATTGGCTGAGGGTGGTGCATGGAAAGTCTACAGTAGACTTCTGAGAGGTACATAAAAGGTCTGCTGGACAGACACCCTAGCTCTTAAATAACGGGAGCCAGGCAAAGAGCAGAGTGGGAAAGCCACTTGTCATAAGAGATTAATATCTGGACACTGTATGCCTAGGTGAAGGGTCAGGGTGCTGTCGGCAAGGTGGGTGAGGTTAACAGGGCTTCTTTCACTGGAATGTTCCAGGATAATGGCTTCAAATTCATTATGATTCCTCCTTTGCACTGTATGTGGCAAGTTACTTTGAAGATCTGTCTAGCAGTTTTCTCTTATTTAAATTCACTAAAATTTTGAGACAACAGCTACTCCTTTAGAAAGAGACACTCTCTGCATTAATAGTGACAACATGGGCCAACAAGTTGGCTCAGTCAGTAAAAGTAGCTGTTGCCAGTTCTCATGACCTAATTTGGATCCCCAGGACCCAAATGGTGACCCCCACATGCTTGCACATACCTCCCTCCAATCAACCAGTCAATTAATCAATCAATAAATGTAAAAAAGAAATAGTGACACAGTATTATGTGGTCACATTTGACTGGGGTCTTGTAGCTCATCAACTTATTTTTCAAGATGGATTGCTTTCAAGATGCAAGGCCCACAGCAAGTTGTTGCTGTTTAGACAGTTTGGGTTTCACTCGTTCAGACTTTTCAATTTGTACCAAAAAAAAAAAAAGATGTTGAAATGTATCACAGGCTGCTGAGATTTCTCAGATCCAAGCCAGAAGAGGGGCATTTTCTACCCCGAGGGTGTGGAAGTATGACTGAATTAGCCACACTTGGGAAATTATTCAGAACCATCTTCATAAGTCAGATTGAGCCAATCTGGATTTTGAACATTTGCTATGATTTTTAGCATTTCATCTGTTTATTTCTCAATATCTAGGCAGATTAGAGTCTTTTCATCTCAAATGGCATGGCTACGCATTAAAATTAACAGAGAGAGACTGACTCAACAGCGTGTACGGACTCTTTCTTTTTGTCACCAGTCAGATCACACTTTTCTTATTAATAGAAAAGAAGCTCATTTTCAAAACAATGAAGAAAACACAAAAGAACAAAGTTGTGTGTGACTGATGGCTGTTCTCCTTGGGAGATGCTGGAGTAATTCAGGACTCTTTGCACAAATATGCAAAGAACGAGAGGGCTAGACTAGCAGCCCCCAGAAGCTGGTACCACCTCATTTGGATTCACACACTGTTACTTCTGCTGGTCACGTTCCCACTGACATGGTTTTCTGATGATTTCCCCCCAAATCAGGCAGAAGCCCCCCCCGAAATCTATGGTGAGTTTTTTCTTCGCAAGAGATTTATTTTGGTTTTGTTGTTGTTATACTTAACATAACAGATGTTCCAGCATTTTTCACATAATACCACTGTGAGTCTCGTGTTATCCTTAAAACCCTACAAAATTTTAGACAGCCCCTCTGAAATCACTTTCTCTTCCTTTGAAACATTACCTGTAAGAAGTCTTTTTTTTTCTTCTCTCTGTTGCTAATGATAAATTAAAATGAAGGCTATACAGAAAAGGGACCGTGTACTCCTGCTTTATAACTCTGGCATTAACTGCTGTTGAAAGATAAGTATCCCAGTTGTGGAGTCAGAGAATCCACAGATCTACTGGAAGGGAATAAAAACGTCCCTTTTGATTTTTTCTCTTCTGCACCCAATTTATAAAGCACGACTATGAGGTGATGGTAGACTCACTGAAGAGTTTTCTAAAGACAAGTCACACGTCTGGTTTTAATCAGGTGCTTTTGAGCCACATCTGTCTCCATGTATTGAGGAAGTGGTGTTGAGAGGCCCTTGTGTGAGGATCCTTGCCTTATAAGGCTTCAAGACCCTGCCTGAGTTGCTTCGGTCACATTACCTTGGAGGCACCTTCAAGAATGCAGCAGCCCTTCCCCAGATCAGTATTGACTGCCAAGCGTGAAGATAGATCTCCCAACAGGTATGTGAGGAGTCAGGGAACCGCCAGCTTCTCTGGGGATAAATACCAGCTCTATGTGGCTGTTTCTCCCCAGTGGGCAGAGTAACCACCCCCTGTGACATTTGCTTTCTGTCACTAAAGAGAACTGTCTCAGTGTAAATCCTCTTTTGTGATGGGCTAATGTCCTCCAACAAGGACAGTTCAATGAACAGGCCATTCATTTGCTTTCTACCCAACCTGCCCTTCTTTCCTGGCTGTGCACACAGGCACATCCTTGGGCATCCATTTCTCCTTCCACATTATTACCCGCGCTAAAAGGCTCCTCGATGCCTAAATTCATACTTTAACCATTCAGTTAACTGTCTTCAGCCTTAAGACCATGACTCTTCTACACCTTGAGATATTCCTAGGTCAAACTGTTCCAGTCATGAGCCCATTTGGAGGAGCCCATGACCTTCACTTTTTGCTTCCCACTACTTTATCCAGGGCCCATATGGGCCATTCTCCCGGCCTGTAAATTTCTGGCTAGCACCCTTTTGATAGTATCTCTGTGTAAGTTAAGATTTTTTTTTTTTGCATTGCCAGTGATTGAAAAATAATCAAGCTAGTTTAAATAAAAAAGAAGAAAGGAAATTGATTCATCCTTGCAACTGAACTGAATTCGGCAGGGTAGTTGACTTCAGACAAGGTTTGACCACAGTTTAAGTGATCTACCTGAGATCTGCCTTGCTCTTTCAATGTCTCAGTTGTACAGTTAACCCATCCCGTGGCTGCACATGGGCATGAGGTGATCGTCAATAGTTCCCATGGCTGCCACTCATCTGGGAACAGAGAAATCTGGGGAACACATTCCCTGACAAAGCTCATGGACCATGGAGAGGATGATTCCATGAGCTGCTTGGTTTGATCTCAGTCACATTTCAGGATGGACACAAGAACAACAGAGAAATTCTGAAGTGAGAAATCAAAACATCTCAAGGAAGCCCCTTGCTTCACCCAGAAATAAAAAAAAAAAAAAGAAAAACAAAACCAGGGACAGAAATCAGCGTGCTTTCCTCAGTGCTGGGTGCTGTTTATGCATTCAACAGGAGTTTCACCTGGACCCCAAGTGAGTGGCAGCTACCCACATTAACTTTGCAGTTAATATCATCAGTAACAGACAAAAATAAAGATATTTTAGAACTGTCTTGTGAAAACTTTACCTTGATTTGTTTATTTTTCTCCAACTGACAATCTACCCCCGGTGGTTGTGTGTATACAAAGGCCCTGTACAGATATCACATGTACTAATAGGTGCCTGAGGCTGCCAAGGCACATGGTCTGGCAGAATCCTGGCACTGCAGTTACGGTTTGCTTTTGCTGAGAAGACACTAGCCACTGCAATTCTGCCTGCTGCCCTCACCTCTGAGCCAGGTCCTTGAGTAGAAGCTCTCATGGCCTCATTACAGATGTCTAGTTTCCTGAAATCCTGGTTTCTCTTTGGCCATCTTGGAAGAAAGCTTTTTTTTTTATCTTTTTACAATGAAAGCCACTTAGAATAGTGCAAATATTGTAACTGGAGGGTTCTAGATGATAAAGTTCTGATGTGCACGTGTTTAATACCATGTAGTTGTATTATAAGCTGAACTGGGCATTGGGTAATCAGAAATGTGTGAAAAGAAAATGGCTCCTGACCTGTTGTCGTCATAGTTAAGTTACAGGTTCACATGAACCAGTTTCCTGTGACCAGGATACACACCACACACAACACCAACACACACACATACACACACCACACACAACTCAGAGATACACACAGACACACCACACACATACACACACAGACACACATACACAAACAGACGTACATACAACACACACACACACACACACACACACACACACACACACACACACACTACACCTCTTGCTCTCCTTTCAACTTTTATAATGTCCTCCATGATACATAAGTGCAGTTATTTTATTAACGAGTTTTTGACTTTTTATTGTTGCCTTGCACCCAACCTTGAGAAAAGACTTCCCACTGTTACAGGGCTCAGGAAATAAAACTGAGTGAGTGACTACCTTGTCCTGGACAAGTCATCTATTGTATTCACACTTACATTGTACCTGAGAAGAACTAGAGCAAGGTAATCCTTCTTGTATTTCTTTAACTGTTGTTATTTGTAAATTCTTCTTTATATTTTAAATTAGCATACAAAGTAATAAGGTTCCTTATTGCATTTTCAATTTTCATACATTCTTCGTTTTGGTTGGTTGTCACCACGACCCGTTTCTCTCTTCCATATCCCCACCTTCTTGGCCCTGCTACCTCCAGTAACACCCTTTTCCACCTTCCTGCCTCACAAAGCCTGCTACTGTTTATATGTTTATCTAAGAGAAGATGATGAAGCTGCATCACCCTGTCAGCACAATTCCTATAGTCAAAAGGACCAACCTTAAGCATCTTATCACTGGAGTCTGTAGGAAAGGTCCTATGCGTCCTTGTTCCTGTCTCTCTTAGAGGGAGGAAGGACAAATCCATTCATTCCTTCCATAAATACCCATGGAGAATCTCTAGAAGCTAGATGCTACTACAGGCCAGAGAAGCAGAGTGAGCAAGAGTTGGAGTCCTTTCTCTTGTAGCTCCTAAGTATTCTGTATAGGAAGAGTGTGTATATTTGGGGAAAGGGTGTTTGTTACCTAGCCCTGCCACACCAAATCTCCAATAACTTGATTCCAAAAGTTGGAGATCCAATATTAAGGTGTTAGGCTAGGGATATAGCTTAATGGTAGAGGGCTGGACTACCATGTGTGAGGGCATGGGTTTGATCCCCACACCACAAAAATCCAAAAAGTTAGCAGGGTGTCCCATATGAACTCTCTGGAGGTCCTATTTCACAGTATTCTAGCTTTGTGTGGCTCTTAGAAACCCCTGTTTGGATCTCAAACACCTTGGACCAGGATCACCCTCAGCCTCCTTCCAACATGGCCACCTCTCAGTGTCTTTGTGTCCCTGATCTCATCCTCTTCCCTGACCACACTACCAACCATTGGATGGGAGCTCCAGACAACCCTTCTCCTAACGACATTCTTTCCAAAGCCCTACTAACACATAAGTCAGGACTTGGACTTACCTTGGGCACACAGGGTGGCAATTCTGCTCACTGGAGGGAATTTCCTTGAACTTTATCACTGAGATCTTACTATTGACTCATGAATCCTCAGTCTGTTTCCTGACATCTGCCTTCCTCTCCAAATGCCTGTTCTTCAGGCCATTCCAGTCTCACATGCCAGATATCTGTATGCTCATGCTTCATGCCCTGGCCTTCCAAGGCTGCAACAAGGATTGCCCTACCAACAAACCCAAGCCTTCAGTCACTGAATGAACAGCTCCACCTCTCAGGAAACAAGAGAGTGCAATAAAATTGCCATCAACAGAAATCACCTTGAGACTCTAACCAATTTTAATATATGCTTTGTCAAAGTTGAGAGATAACTCCAGAAGACATTGCAGGGGAGGAGCTTCCAATGGACTATCTGATAAAGACCTGTATTTATAAATTAAAAGAGGACAGATAGAAATCAAGAGCTATCCTCTCCTTTTGAGACCTAGGAAGAAGACTGAGGCTGACCCCACAGCCTGATGCTGAAATGCCAAAAAAATTAGACATCCTCATCAGCTGTGGGCCTTTCACCTAATTCAGAGGTGTGATATTCACAAACATTGTTGATGTTTCTGACTTCACAATCACACCGTTGACTGTTGACTTAAAGCATCTAGTTTGGTTCAGGCTACTGGTGATGTTTACACTTTGGAATCTATTATGCATAGAAAAATTAGGGATTATCTTTGACCTGAGCACCACACATTTTTATGCAAAGCTAAGTAGGGTTATTTATTCATTTAATCAACTCCATATGTTTGCCATCATCATGGCCATGTTGAGCAGACCTGATTTCTGCTGAGGTCAAACCCACGTTGTCCTGCGTATGGGGATCACAAGTCTGATTGGGATACAGGTCCCCTAGTTGGCATTCAGGCCACGTTAAGCCTCCCCGACTTGTGCCACAAGGGCACCCTTTTCTGTTTTGTCTTTAGCTGGTGGGTCATCTGTCACTCAGAAACACAATCAAGAGTTTTCTTCTTTGTGAAAGTAGAACTCCAGGCCTGTATGTGGACAAGATTTAACTCTGGGTTTGCTTTTTCAGCTTAATCTGGGTACATCTGGGAACAGAACAGACATTGGGAAAGAATGACTGGTGAAAGGGGTGAGACTGTGACATGGAGATTGTATTCAGTTCTACTAATGACACAGGTTCAGTGCTGATGGACAGAGGATGAACCAGGCTCTAAAGGGTGAGCTGTAAACTTCAGGAATACACACACACACACACACACACACACACACACACACACACACACACA
>CAJQZJ010008773.1:16491853-16566724 GCA_907164525.1 Lophiomys imhausi
CACACACACACACACACACACACACACACACACACACACACACACACCCTGAATGTGGTCTCCATGTGGTATCCTCTGGGACAGGAACATTGAGTCTGAGGGGGTAAGGTTATGATGGTGTTGAGGAGGAAGAAAGAACAGAATCCAGCTGACTGTTACATTCTAGCTGGTGTCTCATGTTTCTATTGCTGTGCTAGAATATGACCCAAGGCAACTTGGGGATGAAAGGGTCTGTTTCATCTTACACTTCCAGGTTACAGTGTATCACTGAGGGATGTCAGGCCAGGAACTCAAGCAGAGCAGGAGGAAGCAGAGATTGTAGAGGAACCCTGCTTACTGACTTGCTCCTTCACGGCTTGCTCAGCCTGCTTTCTTATACAACCCAGGACTACTTGCCCAGAGGTGGTCATGGTCCTGCAATGGGTTAGGCCTTCTCACATCAATCACCAATCAAGAAAACACCCTCAAAGACTGTGTACAGGCCAGCTGTATAGATGCATTTTCTCAATTAAGATTCTGTCTTCCCAGATGTCTAGATTGTGCCATTGACAAAAACAACGAGCAGAGCTGATAGAAGTGCTATGTACACATGAGAGGCAAGACCAACGGGGAAAGGTGCCACCTGTGAGGTGTGCTCAGGCACCGTGGGATATGAGGGGTCAGAACTGTAGACTAAGGACCAGAACAGTGATTTGACAATGAATCAGTGAGAGAAAATGACAGAGGGTTGAAAAAGCACGTTAAGAAAAGATAAGTATGAAAAAAAAAGAAAAGATAAGTATGGAGGGCTCTTTGCTTGTGTGACGGAAAGCCAAGAAAGACTCTGGCATGGAAATATGATATGACTTAGAAGAGAAGATGATGGTGGAAGCTGGAGAGGAGAAGCCATGACAACTGTCCAGGCTGCGTGGGACAAATGGGAAGGACTCTGTAGAGATGGATGTCGAGGAGTTTGAATGAGGCTCATCTGCCTGCGGGGGATGCAGTGGCCCGTATCCAGTTAATGAGAACACGTGGCTTGGAATCCAGAGCTCTGAACACGCTACAGATACCTCTTGGAACACCAGTTCAGCTTCCACTCCATGTTTCTCTTTGAACAGTAATAAATCTATCAAGAAAATACCTGCTAAGTTCCCAGCCCACGCAAGTGTTCTGCTGGGTACCAGGGATGCCAAGAGGCAGCATGGAAGAGTTCGCACAAGAGCAAATGACAGTTGAAATGTAAGGGGGAAGAGTACTTTTCCTTTCTTGTGATTAGGCTAGAAAGTTCTTCACGATGAGTTACTTCCTAGCTGTTAAGGTAGCCTCTTAACCATTGGTCACTTTGTGTGTCACTGCACACTCCTTCAGTGTCGGCCACAGCGTGGCTAAGGTTTCCTCCAGTCAATACTGGCCATGGGGCTGCCTGCCTAGCGCTTTGGGGACATTTGTGCTGTGCTTTGGAAATTCTTAGCTTTGCAGGACTCAGTTCACTACACGGAAGCCATTCTCAATCCTGGCTGCAAAACTGACAATGTTTGAACCTGGCTTCCGCCTCCGCCAGCACATATAAGGAAGAGTTCAAAAGGATTCAAAAGGGCAAGACAAAACTCCATAGAAGACAGCAGTAAGTACAGCACAGAAATGCCATGCTACCATCCAGCGCCAATCACTCACAAAGTAAATTTGACACCTCTTTACAGGGTAAAATCTCTGGCAGGGTTAAAAGACAAACTCCAACTTCCTCCTTCTATAAGACACATTCCATCCACTCCCTCAAAAGAAAATACCCTGTCGCATGTTTAAAATACCAGCAGATGTGAAATTGTCATCAATAAAAATTGAGCACAGATCAAATATTTGTTTCATATAAGATACAATTCAAACTTAAAGTGTCAAATGAGTCAACAGAGGCCATTCTAAGACAGGCAAACAGAACGGCTTTTAGCACAGCTTCTTGCTTCTATTTTTCTCCAGATAAGCAAATAAACATCTTTGAGTTGATACAAAAGAAAAATCATATTAAAGACTGTGTATTTGATCAAGTAGTTTTGTCAAAACATATGTAGAACTACAGCGTACCATTAAATGTGTATCAGTCATAAAATTTAAAGTGTGGAGGCAGAGGCAGGAGGATCACTGTGAGTTCGAGGCCAGCCTGGTCTACAAAGTGAGTCCAGGACAGCCAAGGATACACAGAGAGACCCTGTCTCAAAAAACCAAAAAAAAAAAAAAACTAAAAATAGAGAGAATGAGAGCAATTTTAAAACAACCAGGAATTGATAGATTATTCTCTAGTTTGAATACTTTTAACATGCGCCTCTGCATGCTTGTCTCCTAAATGCAAAATAGAAAAAGAAAAGAAGAAAGACAGAAAGAAAGGAAGAAATCAACTGTTTGTGCAATAGACTAGATCAAGTGGAATTTGGATACAGGTCCTAGATCCTGTATCCAAAAGATAACATGCAATATAACACAGCTTTAATTTAAATATCTGTCTTTTATGCACAGGAAGAGTGTTGTGAACTACACAAAAATTAAGAGTTATCTCTAACTGGTATGATTACTTGGGAGAGGAATTCCTTTATTGTTGTTGATGGTGCTGTGTGGATTTTCCAAATATTTATTAAAACTGTAGATCACTCTTTAATCAGAAATAAGAACTAAAAATTTTAAAGGAAATTTAGAGAACATTCCTGAAAGTGCCTCTTCTCAGCTCAACAGCCCTCAATACAAACATTCTTACTTTATTTCCTGTCTTTCTTTTTTTTTTTCTTTGCATTTGGCACAGGAGAAATGTGTACATGAAAGTTGTGTAGAAAGTTTTGCCAACACACCTGCGCTGGAAGCTTAAGTTGTTTTCCACTTTTTTTTTTCCTTTGTGGAATGGCCAGTTGAATTTGGGAAATTCTTTGCTATCGTCTGATGCAGGAATTTTTCTGAGATGCCAATTTCATGGGACTGTTCTCTCTTACTCTATCCAAGGCAGCATTTTCTTCACACAGTAAATAGCCACCCGAAATAAGAACACTGACTGGTCTTTAGTCATGAAGCCGCTTGCAGGTGGACAGCAAGGCAAGCTCTAAACCCAGGGAAAATTCTCGGGGGTGCTAGACTTCTGCAGGATATCATATGGCATAACCAATAGAGTAAGAAAATTCCAGAGACTGAGGAAATAGTAATCAGGGGAAAAGAGCTGAGAACTCTCCTCCTCACACTCTATTCCTTTGTGGCTGATCTTTAGCAGAAGAAAGGAGCAGGTGCAGGGGGGTGTGTCCCCTCAGAGCATACTGGGTGAATGCAACATCCTTTCAGCCCACACCAATGAAAGGGACTGGGGGCAGGGCAAATTCAAAAGCAGAAAGAAAATAACATGACGGAATATTTCTCAAAAGATTTAAGAACAAAGCCCCCCCCCCCAGCAGAGACATGGATGCAGGTGGACATTTGGAAAACGCTGCCCTCTCTTCATCAGCATTCATCTCAATGAGTTGGCCACAGAGATTAAGGTGTACGATATATTTACTGACAACTGACTTCAGCAGAAGCAGGCAAAGAGAAGTTACTTGATTCTTTAGCATAAGGGGTATGCCTCTCTTACTTTGTAGTCTCAAAGGCAACTCTGAATTCTGGAAGATATGGGAGAAATTGATGCGTGAAATCATTATGTCCTATTTATAAGGTGGTTTCAGCCATATGTGCTACCAAGATGAAGTGCATATTTCAATAGCAGTGGGTGCTACTGTGGGTGCTGGTTTGTGAAGAACGCTACCTGAGATAGATTCTTGGATGAGCCACATATGGAGGCAGGCCTAGCATTAGATCAATGGCTCCCAACTCACTCAGACACAAGGACATTTCTGTTAAACTTTATAATCCATCTGCAACATGATAATAGTTGCAATTGTCTGGGGCAGTAGTGAAGATCAAAGAAGGGCCCCACACATGATAAGCCTGCACTGTACCACTGAGCTGTACCATCAGTGGAACAGTTATAATTGTGTGCAGGGATGTGGAAGCCAGGGAGGATGCTGGGCATCCTGAGTACTCTGTTATATCACACTCTAGTTTTGTTTTTATTTTTGCTTTGTTTTGTTTTTTTGAGACAGGACTCTGAGTCTGGACCCTGATGTTCCAGCTAGACTGCCTGACTACAGGCTCCCAGGCTCTACTTGTTTATGCTCCACCTGATGCTGGGGTCATACGCATCACAACCACACCAGCTTTTCATGGGCTATAGGGATTTGAACTCAGGTTATGCTTGTACAGTAAGTTCTCTTACACTGAGCCATCTCCTAATAGTTATAATTTTCAATTCAAGTTCTTTGAAAAGAAATTGCAAGACCAAAAGCTACTTTAGGTAATAACAATTTGATATTCAGCACAAACACATGTATAGATAATTCAAAAAATAATTTCAAGGCCAAGTACAGTGGTACATGCCTTTAATTTCAGCACTCTGGAGGTAGAGGTGGGTGGAGCTCTGTTAGTTCAATGTCAGCCTGGTCTACACACATAGTAAGTACCAGGACAGTCAAGGCTGCATAGTGAGATGATGTCCTCAAGAGGATACAATTGCCTTTAATATAGCAATTTGGACATTTCCTGTATCTTAATCAGCTTTCTAGCCACTATGAAATGAGTAGCTGTGTTCCACCATGACTTTCTGCTGCAATCGTCTGTCTTGCCACAGGTCCCTCAGTAATGGGGCCAAGTGGACATGAACTGAAACTTCTGAAATAAATCAAATGTTCTTTCTGTTGGCCATGGAAAGCCAAAGAGCATATCCTCCTCAGTATAGGATCAGCCTTCTCTGACTCACTGAGTTATGCAGAACTACATGCCCTAGCCCATAACATACAAATAGAAGCAACATGCACCATTTCCTGCTGTTTTGTAATTCAGCCTCCAAGTGCATGGCTGAGAAAAATATCTCATAAGCATAAAAGGGTTTGGTTGAAATTCATGTTCAACCTAGATACCATATATTACTGAAGGCCTTAAGAGCTAAATATATGGGTTTCCCTCCCCCATCCCGTTGGCAGTCTCTGGATGTTTGAGGTTCCATGCACCAACATGACTAGGCACACAGAAAAGCACCTGCAGGGTGGACACCAACCACTCATCTCCAATGAATATGATTTAGAAGTGTTTGCTAGAAATGACCCTATGAGGCGTTAGGGATGTTCGTTGTTGCAACATCACTAGTCTGATGGTGACTTACAGAATTCCTTAGTATGGATAGCTACTTTTTTTATAGTTAGATGCTCCAAACTATTGTTCAAATGATATTTCCCCCAAACTGCTTTATACTCAATTTGTTGAAGATCTTCCTTGAAATTTCTACGAGCCCACAGAAGATTCCCAAATGTATTTCAAGACACATCCACCATTGCCTGTGGCTCTAGATTCTTAAATCTTTAGATGTGTTCTACTTTAACCAGGAAGATTTTTGGATGACAACTTAAGCCCATCATTTTAGTGCAGGGGAGAAATCATTAACACTGAATGTGGGAGAAACGGAAGAGGGAAAAGTTCATGTTGTTCTGATAGGAATTGGGTGGAGTTGAGGAGAGGGGCTTGACCATTGCTTCAAGTTCAGCCAACAGCCTCTATAATTCCCAACAGAACTTGTAGACTGGATTATCTCACCTGCATTCCTACCTTTAATTTGGTCTATTTTTCCAGGTATTTTCAGTCCCCATTCACATGGTCATGACATTGGCCTGTCAAAAGCCCATTTTAAGATCTTAGGTTGCAGGGAGTAGACTTCTCTTGGAAGGAAACTTTGAAACCTTTTAATGCCCAGCAACTAGTTCAAAGACTTTAGGTCATGCCCTCTGGGAATGAAAGTCCCTTTGGAAAAAAAAATAGCAAAACCATTTTTTGTTTGGTTGTCTGTGGTCTTGGAAAATAGCTGGTGATCAATTTGTTACTGAAAGTATTTTACACTTATAAATTGAAAATAGACCTATGCCCTTCCTTTCTCTTTCAATTCATTACCAAATTTATGGACCAAATTTCTAATCTCTGTATTAATTTGATTGCCCTTTATGTAAGTTAGCATTGGCTACATGGTGAATTACCATGAATTTCACATCTTTGTTAGACCCCATGTCAGGCTTCTAGTCCAGCTTAGATGGGCTCTGTGTTTAGGATCTCTAAAGAGTGCCATCACGATATTAGCCAAGTTGTCTTCCCTCATGGGGCTCAGAGTGTTCTGAGCTCTGACTACTGGTACTGTAAGGCTGAGACCGTTTTGTAGCTCTCAACTGGAGCTGCCCTCAGCTGCCAGAAACCACCTGCCATTCCTGGCCACAAAGCCCTATGAGTCACTTGTACGTAGAGTACTTTTGACACCAATGGGTGTGGAATTTTTCCTCACCCTAACTGTTATGGCTTGGCTCTGAAGTATTTCCCACAGGCTCACATTTCAAGTGCCTTTGCTCGCCCACTTGTGCTGACATACTGGAGGCTGCGGACTGTCTCTGAGGAGGGTCATGGCTGATGGAGAGCAGTTACTGGGTATGGCTGTATTTATTCCTGTTTCCAAACTGGGTTTTCTGTCTCCTGGTCAGTCACAATGTGAGTAGTGATCACACCATGACCTCACCGCCAAGAAGGGAGCGATTGCCATACCCATCCCTTTCCTGATATGCCGACCTGAAATCCCTCGATACTATAAGCACAAATAACCCTTTCCTCCATTAAGCTGGTTTTGACAGCTATATTGACCATAGCAACACAAAAGTAAGGGTGTCCACTAATTTTATTCAAGTTCTGACACCATCTTCTTTGATAATCAGTTGAAGGCAGTCTTACATGGTGGCTCCATTTCTGAGGCCCACCCAAAGCCTAGGCCACTGGGATTTCTAATGAACTGTAAAGTCAGGGAGTCCTCATCGCTCCCTGTCAGTTTTAATAGTTTGATTAACTGCGCTCAGGAAAGCACTTGATTTGTATTTACAGGTCTGTTTTAATGGATGGATATAAAAATCTATGTGCAAAGGCATATAATACAGCACCTGCAAGGGTACAAAGGAAATGAAACACAGTCCTGGGGACATCTGCTAAACATGGATTCCTTCACCAATCAGAAACCTATCAAGTCTTGTGAAAAGCTTCATCAGGGTTAATCCCCAGCTTCCTTCCTAAAGGTTAGAGGTCAGTGACCCTTCAATCAGTTGGTAATTCTGGTGATCAGACCCATCCTGAGACTAACTAGAGGCTCTTCCCTAAGTCAACCCATTGCTATGAACTCTGGAGTAATGAAAGAAGGTCCCTATGAACAACAAAAGACACTCCATCACAGAGGAAACTCCTGGAGCCTAGAAGCCCTTGGGTCTGAAACCAAGGACAAAGGTCAAAGAGCAGAACAAAAGACACATTGGTCACCCTGGCTACTCAGAAGTTACAGGGATTTTAGTGGATATTTCTTACGTTACAGTGTAGGTGTCCTGTTGTTCCTTCAAGAGAAAGAGTAAAAAGGAAATCTTTCAAGTTTTCATCTCCTTAAGTCAGATTCACCCATGATAATCTCTCTGTTCTGTTCAGGTACAATCAATAAGTGCCCCTTGAAATTCCATTCACCTTTGCCATATTCCATTGGCTAGAGGTTAGTAAGTCCCACCCACACCCAAAGAGAGTGGGTGATTAAGAGGTGCTTCATGAAGGACCATTTTTTAAAAATGAAACTGTTTTAAATAAAAATAAATAAATTTCCCTAGTCTTCTGATATTTTAGCAGCCCAATCTAGACACTATCACCATCTTCATCCTCATTCAAATTATCTTGGAATGATGGAGAAGGTACCATAAGGATGGATTAGTTAACTCCTCCTTCCCAGTGCCACTGGCCCGGTTCCTAGCCTTTATCCATTGTGTTGAGTTTATGGTCAACAGCTGTACTTTTCTGGATCATAGTAATCCTGTTCCCAATTACAGCTGCCCCCCCCAAGTCTCATGAAAGTTAATATTTAAGATCCATATGCAAGAATCAAAGATGTTTCCTCAACTAAGAGGAACTCAGCTGTCTGCTGAAACCCTACCAGGCTCCCTATTCATCTGGGGCTAGGAATAATTGTAAGTCCAATAGCATTGACTCTGAAATATTAATATCTCCTGAGACGACCAAAGGGCTATGGTGACTTCTGTGGTGGCTTGAGAAAGACTAGTTGTTTCCTGCAGAAAGCTCATAAGTGAAGATTAGGGAAGGTCTCTGGGAAGAATTTAAACATTGAGTGGGGAGGAGAAAAAAAATCCCTTCCTAGCTCCTTTTCTTTGTGTGTGTGTGTGTTCATGTGGGAATTCAGGAACATACATGATGCCACAGCACATGTGTGGAGGCCAGAGGATAATCTCAGATGTAGATCTTTACCTTCCATGTTGTTTGAGACAGGGTGTTCTCATTGTTTGCCACTGCATTCATTCACAGTGATTTCCCTGTCTCCACCTCTCATTGCCACAGGAGGTCTGGGGCCATAGATACAGGAGCACTGGCTTTCCATTTAGGTGCTGGGATTTGACTCACATCCCCATATCTGCACAACAAGCACTTTCCTTACAGAATCATCTCCCAGCTCTCCCAATTTCTTTTCAATCCCAGTTTTGTCAAATATGTTCCAATATTTGAGAAATATATTTTCCAATATTTGAGAAATACAGTCATTGACATGTTAGCAGCAATCATGAAATAGGTTTTGGCCACCTTCTGCCCAGTAAATGAGCACACACAGAGTCAAAATATACATACAGCCACGTGATTGATAAATGCTGAAAAAATTAACGCCCAAGGGAACATTTTTAAGTTTCCACTTCTATTAGATTCAACATTGATGTGTTTTTCTCATTTAGGTTCACTAAGTAATGTTTATTATTAATTCAGATACTCAGTATTGAAGAGATCTCCCATATGGTTGACATGCTGCTCTGTAAGTTCATAAATTTGGGAGAGTTTTGATTAACACCGACAGAGAGCCTTTGAAAACATATGGCTGGGTATGCATCGTGTCACATCTAATAAGATGACACTTCCATCTTCGCTTCTCCCTAATAAGATGAGTTCAGTTTGTATTGAAGAAACATGATAATACGTTGTTGATTTTTCTTTATGGGAGATAAAAATAGAGGAAACTCTGTGAACTATTATAGTGTTGCTGTAGCAGACACTGGAAGCACAACAGGTAGTGGGAATTAAAAACTAATAATAATAAAACAGGGTAAGTCTCTAAGCACTGTTATCCTTTTGTTGGTTTGTTTGGTTGTGGTTTTTCGGGACAGGGTTTCTCTGTGTAGTTCTGGCTGTCCTGGACTCACTCTGTAGACCAGGTTGGCCTGGAACTCACAGAGATCCGCCTGCCTCTGCCTCCTAAGTGCTGGGATTAAAGGTGTGCACCACCACCATACCCGGCTATCTAAGCACTTTTTACAGACCAAATTAACATGCTGGAAACTTAAAGTTTTGGGTTTTTGTTTTTGTTTTTTAAATACCTCACACTTGCCTTCTTAGTGTTTCTGGTTCTCAATTTCCCCTCACTGGCTGGGAATCTAGGCCTCATGGATGGAAATTTTCATACCATTTTGGATCAAAACAAAGCTCGTAAAGTCTAGAGAATTAGCTCAGTCAGCATGAGAACCTGAGTTCCAGCTCCCAAAATTCACATAAAATAACCGGGTTCAAGGGAATGCACTTGAATCCTAGCACTGGGGAGGCAGAGACTGGAGGACTCCTGGAGTTCATTGGCCAGAAAGTCTGAGTGAATTGGTGAGCTTCAGTCTCAGTGAGAGAGCCTGTCTGCAAAAAAAAAAAAAAAAAAAAGGTAGAGAACAAATGAAAACGGTACCTGACATCAACTTTTAGTCTACATGCAGAGAGGGGGGGGAGAGGAGAGAGAAGGGAGAGAGAGACAAGAGAGAGAAGAGAGAGAGGAGAGAGAGAGAGAGGAGAGAGAGAGGGAGAGTAAAGATACATACTAAAAACCTGAAAATTTACAAAGCTATAAAGCCAATGAAATCAAAAGGCCCAGAGAGCAATTGAGACAATCTTAAAAAAATGAATTGTATCTTCAACAAAGACAAGACACTGTTTAAAAAGTATCATGAAATTGCTAACTTCTTAAAGTGTTTGCATAATTACTTCAAGGAATGGATAAAAAAATTGTGGTACATCTACACAATGGAACACTACTCAGCCCTCAGAAACAATGAAATCATGCAATTTGCAGCCAAATGGATGGAACTAGAGAACCTCATCCTGAGTGAGCTAACCCAGACTCAGAAGGATGCACATGGCATCTATTCACTTATAGTCGGATTTTAGCTATATAGTACAGGATATCTATACTACAACCAATGCACCAAAGGGAACATGAACATAGACTTTGTTTCCTGTCAGTGATACACTTTTCCCTGGCGGTACTGCCTTGTGGGACCCCAGTGTATGAGGAGGCTCTTGGCCCTCATATGACTGCTGAACTGGGGCGGGGACTGTTATGTAGGGACACTCCACTCCAGAGGAATGGGATGGGAGGGTTAGGGGGTAGAGGGTGGGAGGGCGGGACTGGGAGGGGTGGAAAGAGGACACTGAGATGGAGATGTAACCTGAAGTAATAAATAAACATTAAAAAATAAAATAAAATATATCATGATCTTTATTGTTTGCATCTGAACTGCCCCTTAGAGGCTCATGATTTAATTGCTAGATTCCAGGTAGGTGGTGCTGTTTGGGGAAGTCACAGAACCTGTAGGAGTTGGGTTCTAGGTAACAGAAGGAAGTCCCTATAATGATTAGTTCTATCCAGCATATAATATATACATGCCAATGCCATATTCTACCAATCTCTTGAGGTTTTTGAAGACTACCTATTTCTGTATATTTAGATAAGCAAATGTTGCTTGTCTCTTAGCATCTTGATTTCTGATTAACTTAGAAAACATCTGTGATAAACTATGCTAGTACCTAACAAAATGATATGTTTGAATGACTATTAGTTTGCATTTCTTAATTATCCTAAACAGTTTGTGACAGTTGCTATCAAAAGGCCAAAACTTCACATTGCATTTTAAGTGTTACATCGATACAATACCTTAAAACGAGTTAATCTTAATTTTGTATCAATATACAAAGATCAATATTGATGTAACCAAATATAATCTTAATTTTGTATCAATATATGAAGATATAAGGGCATATTCAATAATCTGTGCCTTTTTCATTCCTATCATTTTTATATTATGTCTATATCCCCTTTTTCCAAGTATTTTCCCTCCTACATAGGAAAAAAAGAAAGAGAAAAGAAAAAGAGAGAAATCCCTGGGCTTAACCTCCAAAACCTGTTTAACAAGACCATTTAACAGCTTGTAGCCAATCCCCCTAAATAACAACAAACATTTATAACCCATCAAATGACCAAAAGGGGGAGGAAATCACTCACCTTCTGGGAATGGGACGTGGATCTCTTAAAATTACTTCCTGCTGATTTGGGACGTAGTAAACCTGTTTGGGGCCCAAATAAGAATGGAAAAATAGTTAAGAAAGTTAATAGAATCATTTGAAATTCAGTCCTTTTGTGCTCAGCTATTTAAATGTCCTAAGAAGTTTGTAGTCAGAGACTGAACTTCAGGGCTTTATGGAAGTTCTGGCTGGAGCAGTCTGTGGGGCTGAATGATCTTAGCGATTTTGAGTTGTTGTAATTGTAGACTTTTGAGGAAACAGCTATTGAGGAAGTCTGCAAGGCTAGATCGTCTGGGCTACTTATCTTCTTTGGTGTCTGTTCCCTTTTCTTCAGAGGTTTCAGTTGTCCAGTTGTCCCTAGACTCCTTGAATGGGTACTTTTAATTTCCTGGAAAGATAAGAACAGAGCCCTGCCCTAATCCTAACTCTGGGGAATTACTTTTTTTTTTTTTTTTTTTTTGGCAGGTAATATCTTTCCTAGAGCAAATTGGGGTTTTGGGCAATATAAAAATTATTATCTTTCAATTGAGATTTTAAAAAAATTCTCTTGAAATTTTTGAACTAAACATACCTTTAAGTATGTATATTTTGAGATCACAAAGGACAATTCACTTTGAATTTCAGCATGCCTTTTGTGAGCAGCTTTTACACTTAAATTGTTGCAAATCCTATGTGCCTGGCTCTGCCTTCCAAGTATTGGGGTCAAAGGGGCATGCCTCCCAATTTTTGGTATTAAAGGTGTGCACCACCAGCCTGGATCTAAGTTTTTCTCTGTTTGGAGGTTGCTCAGTGTCAGGCTGACCTTGAACTCAGAGATCTGCATGTTTCTGTCTCCAGTGTGTTGGGATTAAGGTGTACACCATCATACTCTGTTCATTGTAACTCTAGAATTTAAAAGACAACTAACTCTATAGTGATTCTCCTGTTTCTGCTGGAGTTGAAGGCATGGGCTAACACTGCCCTTATCATATGTTTTATCTTAGCTCCAAATTACTTCAACTCTTAGAGGGTCAGAAAACCAGATTGAACTGTAGTAACCCTTAATTTACTTACAACATTTTAAACCTCTTAACTGCCTTTTTAATGCCAAAAATATCCTTTGTATATAGGAAAAAAACTTATAAGCTGATATCCAAGAGTGTGTGAGCTATGTTGCACCCTGCAGTCTAACATTCTAACCTGAAATTAAGACCATTTTTTCCTTTCATACTGGTAAGGCAAGTATACCTTCTGTAAATTACCATTTGAAATTTTTATATTTTATTTTTATTATATTTTTTAATCTTAGTTACCATTTTTTATTAATTTTTTTCAAGTTTCCTCTACAACATAGTTTCCTCCCTCTCTCCCTCCCTCCTTCTTCCCTCCCTCCCTCATTATTCCTCTTCTCAGTACTCTCTTTCTCCTCAGATGAGATGGGCTCTCACATATCATACTCTCTCAGTTCATCAGTCATATGAGGCCAAGAGCTTCCTCTTGTACTGATGTTTGATATGGCAGTCCATCTAGAGTAAGGTGTTCCACTAACCTACAACAGGTTCCATGACCCATTTCTGGGTGGAGTTTATCCTAGGATAGTTATACTAGGTTCATATCTGTTGGGTCTGTGGGTTGTAGGATGGTTGTCCTGTGCTATATGGTTAATATCCAGTTATAAGAGAATACGTACCATGTTTATCTTTCTGGGACTGAGTCAGCTCACTTAGGATGAGCTTTTCTAGTTCAGTCCATCTGGTTGGGAATTGCATGATTTCCTTTTTCTGATAGCTGTATAGTATTCCATTGTGTAAATGTACCACAGACTTTTTTCCTCCATTCTTCAGTTGAAGGGCATCTGGGTTATTTCCAGTTTTTGCTATTACAAATAAAGCTGCTATGAACATTGTTGAGGCAATGTCCTTGTGTTTTGGTGAAGAAGAATCTTTTGGATGTATGCCCAAGATGGGTATCGCTGGGTCCTGAGGTAGAAGTATTTCCAATTTTCTAAGATATCTCCAGATTGATTTCCAAAATGGTTGTACAAGTGTGCACACCCAACAGCAATGGGGGTGTATTCTTCTTTCTCGACAACCTCGCCAGCGTGTGCTGTCATTTGAGTTTTTGATCTTAGCCATTCTGACAAGTGTGAGATGGACTCTCAGAGTCATTTTGAATTGCATTTCCATGATGACCAAAGATGTTGAACATTTCTTCAAGGGCCTCTCGGCCTTTAGAGATTCCTCTTCTGTGAATTCTCAGTTTAGCTCTATAACCCATTTTTTGATTGGGTTATTTGATTTTTTTGGTGTTTAATTTAATTTCTTGAGTTCTTTATATATTTTGGATATTAGCTCTCTGTTGGATGTAAGATTGGTGAAAATCTTTTCCTAGTCTGTAGGTTGCTGTTTTGTTCTAAGGACAGTTTCCTTTGTCTTACAGAAGCTTTTCAATTTCATAAGGTACCATTTATTGATTGTTTGTTTTAGAGCCTGAGCTATTGGTATTCTATTCAGGAAGTTGCTAACCACGTCAATGAGTTCCAGGCTTTTCTCCACTTTCTCTTCTATTAGTTTTAGTGTGTCCAGATTTATGTTGATGTCTTTGATCCACTTATACTTAAGTTTTGTACAAGGTGATAAACATGGGTCTATTCACATTCTTCTACATGTTGACATCCAGTTGGACCAGCGCCATGTGTTGAAGATGCTGTCCTTTTTCCACTGTATGATTTTGGCTTCTTTGTCAAAAATTAAGTGACCTTAGGTGTGTGGATTTATTTCTGGGTCTTTGGTTCGATTCCATTGATCAACTGGTCTGTTTCTATACCAGTACCATGCTGTTTTTATTACTATTCCTCTGTAGTACAGCTTGAAATCTGTGATGGTGATGCCTCCAGATGTTTTTTTATTGTACAGGATTGATTTAGCTACTCTGGGTTTTTTGTTATTGCATATGAAGTTGAGAATTGTGCTTTCAAGTTTTGTAAATAAATGTGTTGGTATTTTGTTTTTGTTTTTGTTTTTGTTTTGTTTTTCGAGACAGTGTTTCTCTGAATATCTCTGGCTGTCCTGGACTCGCTTTGTAGACCAGGCTGGCCTCGAACTCACAAAGATCCGCCTGCCTCTGCCTCCCAAGTGCTGGGATTAAAGGCGTGCGCCACCACCGCCCGTGTTGGTATTTTGATAGGAATTGCATGGAATCCGTATATTGCTTTTGGTAGGATGGACTTTTTTTAGGATTTGCTTTTTATTTTATTTTTATTTTTATTTTTTAATGTTTATTTATTACTTAAGGTTACATTTCTGTCATAGTATCCTCTTTCCACCCCTCCCAGTCCTACCTTCTCACCCTCTACCCCCTATCTCTTCCATCCCACTCCTCTGGAGTGGAGGGTCCTTACATATCAGTCCCCTGCCCCACATCAGCAGTCATATGAGGACCAAAAGCTTCCTCCTACATTGGGGGCCTACAAGGCAACACCACTAGGGCAAAGTATCTCATGGACAGGTAAAAAAGTCTATGTTCATGTTCCCTTTGCTGCATTGGTTGTAGTATAGTTATCCTGCACTATATGACTAAAATCGAATTATAAGTGAATAGATGTCATGTGCACCCTTCTGAGATTGGGTTAGCTCACTCAGGATGAGCTTTTCTAGTTCCATCTATTTGGCTGCAAATTGCATGATTTCGTTGTTTCTGATGTCTGAGTAGTATTCCATTGTGTAGATGTACCACAGTTTTTTTTATTCATTCCTCAGTTGAGGGACATCTGGGTTGTTTCCAGTTTCTAGCTATTACAAATAAGGCTGCTATGAACATAGATGGGGAAACGTCCTTGTGATTTGGTGAGGAATAATTTGGAAGTATACCCAGAAGTGGTATAGCTGGATCCTGGGGCAGAGCTATTCCAAGTTTTCTAAGATATCTCCAGACTGATTTTCATAGTAGTTGTACAAGTCTGCACTCCCACCAGCAATGGAGAAGTGTTCCCCTTTCTCCACACCCTCACCAGCATGTGCTGTCATTTGAGTTTTTGATCTTAGCCATTCTGACAGGTATGAGATGGAATCTCAGAGTCCTCTTGAGTTGCTTTTCTCTAAAGATTAAGGATGTTATCCACACCCTCACCAGCATGTGCTGTCATTTGAGTTTTTGATCTTAGCCATTCTGACAGGTATGAGATGGAATCTCAGAGTCCTCTTGAGTTGCTTTTCTCTAATGATTAAGGATGTTGAGCATTTCTTCAGGTGTCTCTCAGTCATTAGGGATTCCTCCTTTGTGAATTGTTTTTATTATGTCAATCCTACCTATCCATTAGCAAGTGAGATCTTTCCATCTTCTGATATCTTCTTCAATTTCTTTCTTCAAGAACTTGAAGTTCTTGTAGTACAGGTCTTTCACTTCCTTGGTTAGAGTTACCCCCAGGTATTTTATATTATTTGTGGCTATTATGAAGGGTATTGATTCCCTAATTTCTCTCTCAGCCCATTTATCTTTTGTGTAAGAAGAGCTACTGATTTTTTAAAAAATAATAATTTTGTATACAGCCACCTTGCTGAAGGAGTTCATCAGCTGTAGGAGCTCTCTGGTGGAATTTTTGGGGTCACTTATGTATACTATCATATCATCTGCAAATAGGGATAATTTGACTTCTTCGTTTCTGATGTTTATCCCCTTGATCTCCTTTAGTTGTCATATTGCTCTAGCAAGAACTTCAAGCACTAGAAGAGAGAGTAGGTAGCCTTGCCTTGTTCCTGATTTTAGAGGAAACACTTTAAGTTTCTCTCCATTTAGTTGGCTATTGGCTTGTTGTAAATTGCCTTTATTATGTTTAAGTATGGACCTTGTATGCCTGATCTCTCCAAGACTTTTAACATGAAGGGGTGCTGGGTTTTGTAAAATGCTTTTTCAGCGTCCAATGAGATGTTCATCTGTTTTGTTTTTCAGCTTGTTTATGTGGTGGATTGCATTGATGGATTTTTCATATGTTGAGCCACCCTGCATCCCTGGGATGAAGACTACTTGATCATGGTGTATGGTACTTTTGATGTAATCCTGGATCCAGTTTGCAAGTATTTTGTTGAGTATTTTTGCATCCATGTTCATAAGGGAAACTGGTCTGAAATCTTCTTTCTCTGTTGGGTCTTTGTGTGGTTTAGTTGTCAGGGTGACTGTGGCTTCATGAGTTTGACAGTGTTCCTTCTGTTTCTATGTTGTGGAAGAGTTTGAAGAATATTGGTGTTATGTCTTCTTTGAAGGTCCGGTAGAATTCTGTGCTGAAACCATCTAGTCCTGGGCTTTTTTTGGTTGGAAAATTTCTACTGAGTTCTTCTATTTCCTTAAGGGTTATAGGATTGTTTAATTTGTTTACCTGTTCTTGATTTAACCTTGGTAGGTGTAATCTATCAAGAAAATTGTCCATTTCATTTAGGTTTTCCAATGTTGTGGAGTACAGGTTTTTGAAGTAAGACCTAAAGATTCTTTGGATTTCCTCTTATTTTTAAAGTACATTATAAACTAAGTGACTAAAAGAGAGGTCTATTAAGTTATGGTTTGTGCCTGTTTCTGGATTAGTAATTTTTATTTTCTTCATGCACTTAAGATGTTCAGTGTTCATTTGTAGTAACAGGGAGTAACCTTTAATGTTTTACCGTTATCCAGTGAGGTGGGGCTGGCAGTTGGCGAGTCCACTGGAAAAGTTAATTAAAGCAGTGAATCATAAAATGCGATACATACATACCTTAGAGATTTAATTTTAACCCAAAACACATGGATGCTCGCTCACTTGCCATGCTTTTGATGTTGTGCCAAGGCAGTTTCTTTGTGTCAGGTTCTGCTACTCTGACTTCTGAGCTGTCTTTCCTTCTAAACCACCTATAATGTGAAGGTCTAGTGTGGGTTTCTCTCAGGGATAATGAGCCTCTAAGACACTTACAATGTAGCTTTTCCCCACTGTCAGCCTTCCCCTGATCTTCAATGTGTGTTTTGCACACACTGTCACACCAGTTTACTAAGCAATTTGTCATTGTTAAATCTTTTCATTTACATAGGAGTATATAAATAAAAATATATAATATTAATATAACCAAGTGTCACTGAACTGATACAGATATGTTAGAGAACAAACATGGCCGACCTGTCCATTGTCAGTGAGGGGACAGAAATGTGTGGCTTAATACAGAACAGTTTCAGGTGCAAGTACATGGTGTTTGGAGCACTGACTAGGATTCACAGAAGAAATAAAGGTGTGAACCTCATCCATCAAGAAGATGATGCCTAGGGAGGTCTGAAGAGCTCTGAAACAAAAAGAGATGACAATCTCTGACACATGGGGTTGCCCGAAATGTGCAGGATCTGCCTGGCGTCATGGTCTCTGATTGCTCATCTCTGTTCTGCACACTGTATCACCAGGATTCCCCATCCCAGCCCTGAATGGTTCTTTGGACGTAAGTTACAGATGATGGGAAACGGGTCTTTAGGATATTTTCTAGTTGGCTCTAGAAGAGTGGTTCTCAAACCTGTGGGTCACACCCACTTTAGGGCATTACATATCTGATATCTTGCATATCAGATATTTACATTAGGATTCATAACAGAAGCAAAAGTACAGTTACGAAGTAGCAATGAAATAATTTTATGGTTGGGGGTCACCACAACATGAGGAACTGTGTTAAAGGGTCCCAGAGTTAGGAAGGTTGAGAACCTCTGCCCTAAAAGATCATAGTCTTTCTGTTGGAAGGAATAAGAAACTGTTCAAGACCTTAGGCTTGATGGATCCAGGACTCCACCCCAAACGGATTTTTCCAACTGTGAGCTCATTTTTCTAGTGATCTAGCCTAGTGCCTCTGCTTAGTGGCACAGGGTTAACAAACCAAGAAATGCATGAAAGTATACACTGAAAATTGCCTTTTGCCTTTAGGTTGGAACACAGCTTTTCTCCCACATCTTAGGGCATTTCTTACTTCTCTGAGTCCTAAAATCACCAGTTATCCAAAGATGGTATGTACGTTAGTGTACAGAATGATTTCCTAGATACTTAGAATGATTCATCTCCATCTTTCTGCTAGCTGGCCATGGCCACAGAATCCACAGTGTCTTTAGTACTCTCCCTATTCCACAGAGTTCTTGATCTCAGAAGTATAGCTGATGTTTCCTCCTCAAGTGATCTGGTAGAGGATGCCCAGTGGGCCACATACTCCATGACCTCCCTCAGGCTTTTCCTGGATGTGCAGCTCTGATCTCTTTGATGTCATACATTTCTTTTCTTCAGCACTCTATCAGCTTGTATTGATTTTCATAAATTTTCCCTCTCAATATTATCCTTTTTTAGCACATCTCTTTGTTGTTTTTAGGGTCCTCCATCGAGTTACCCAAATTTACACTCTTCTTCCTAATATTCTTTCCAGAGTTCCACTTCTCATCAAGGGCAATTGGGATGGCCAATCTCATCAACTTGATACGATTTAGAATTACCATAAAACAAAAATCAAGGCATGTATCTGAGGCATTATCTAGATTAGGTTAATTGAGTTTAGAGGATCCAACTTAAATGTGGGTGGTACTGGACACAGACAGGAGAACCAGATTGACTAAAAACAATACAGTGAACTGAATGCAACCATTCAACTGCCTGCCCCTCCCACTCTCTCTCTTTCCTAACTGTGGATGCAATGTGACTATCCACCTCCTGTTACCCTACTTTCCCCGTCATCTACAAGACCACGACCTTGGGCCCAAGCCCCTCAAGTATGGACCTACAGGGACAAACCACACACAAGCCACAGCAGTCCCACATGGGAAGAAGCCAAACACACACACACACACACACACACACACACACACACACACACACACACCCCTTTCATTCTCTGTCCATTACTCCACTTTATCCTTCCTCTTAGCATGATCATATCCCCTGTGTTCACCCTCTACCTATCCCACTAGGTTACCAGGAAAATGGTGTCTCCCTGGCTCATTACTGCTTTCAAGCCTAGGTCCTACACTGGAGGCTTGAAATATATTTTTGAATTACTGATTGTGTCTCATTTGCCACTGTAAACCTGTAGCCTCAAGTGACAAGCAATTACAATAATATTAAAACTAATTTGTGGGCTGAGGAGATGGCTCAGCCAACAAGGGCTTTCCACCCAGGCATGAAGACCTGAATTCTACCTTGCTTAAAAAGTTAAAAAGCTGGGTGTGGAGGTACAGTCCTGTAATCCCAGCACTGGGGAGATGGAGACAGGCAGCTCTCAATCAGGGTTCACGAGAGGTTCAGCCTTGCCTAATGGGTGTGCTCCTGAGAGACTTTGTCTCAAAAATAAGCTGGACAATGCTCAAGGATGTACTCAGGTCTCTTCCACTTGCACACACAAGATGTACTTGCACACATTAGCACAAATAAGCACATGCCTACACTTACATACCCACACATGCCTGCAGACACATGTACCAAAAAATGTAAAAATCATAGTAATACAAAAATTTTCTGGTATACACTGTACACTAGCCAGTGCTCTAAGCTCAGCTCTTACTCTGGGTTAGTGTCTAAGCCAATAGCTCTAGAGAGTAAGTTCTATGTTTTTTTGTTGTTGTGTACATTGGTGTTAGAGACTGAAAGTAGAGCTGTACACATATGAGGGGAGTGCTCCACCATGTGCCCAGCACACACACACACACACACACACACACACATCATAGGTATGTTATTGTCTATTCATTTTAGGAAAGTGAGGCGCAGAGAGGCTTAGGTACAAAGGTTATCATTGTAGATAAATGGATGGTACAGGTGGCTATAAACACTGTTTCCTTGTGACATAATTCTTAGTCCCACTGTATAGTGAGCTACCAAGGCAGTAATTATCCCTATTATCCATTCTGTTTGCTCCTACAGAAGAAGAAATACGAACCAATACTAGATTACATTAAAAACTCAGCTGGAAACATCAATAATACAATACTGGGTCTTGACAAAATGTTTTAAACGGAAAGTTTATAATCCTGTGGCCTGGCAGGATGGTTCAGGGCCAAGGCAATTGTCAGCAAACCTGGTGACCTGAGTCTTATCATGGAGACTCACAGGGTGGAAAGAGGGAACTGAGTTGCACAAGCTGTCTTCTAGCTTCCATGTTATACCATGGCAAAGGTAAATGTATACATGTGTATGCATGTGCACACACAATAAATAAATTGGTAAATGTAATAAACCCCTTTTAAAAAGGGATCTTAGTTGCTTACTTAACCCTCACAAGGGTTAAAAAGCCACTGGTTTTCAAAAAGGAAACTTGTTTCCTAATTTATGCCTTTCTATCTCTCAACTGTCGGCAGGAATGCCGAAGGTCAGTGCAAGCCGCACCAATAGGTGTTTCATAAGCTAAATGGTGATAAAGAATTAGATCTACCCCAAAGCCAAGGCAGAAATGGAAGTGAATACATGCTTCCAGCAAGCTGGTCCTTGCAGGACATAAATTATAGTCCCTCCAAGACAGAGGAACCGTTCACTCAAATCTCTCTGTGGGTTTTCAGAGCATTTGACTGTTGTGCTTGAAGTAAAAGTTAATAAAAGTCCAGAACCAAGTTTGAGAAGGCACGGATACCAGGAGATTAATTCAAGAGTTTTCTGAGGAAGTGCCCTCCATCATGACGGACTGTGGAATGAGAGGGAGCTGGCTCCACATGTGCTCACAGGAACGCCCTGAGTCCTGGCTACCCCCAACCCCCACCTCAGAGGAGGAAAACCTGAGTGGTTATTGGTTCGCAGGGGCAGGTGAAACCTGTCTTCAGCATCCCTCATAATACCACGGGGCGAAGCTCTGTGGCCAGCAATCCATCTGGAAAACCTATTTCTCAAACTCAATCAGGCTCACAGGCAGAAAGCGGCTGTTTTGACCTTCCAGGCCTTAAGAATATCAGCATGTTTCATCAACAGAGACCAATTGCATTGAGGATTTGAAGCGATTGCCAAGATAGACCAAGCCAAAGTTAACATACACTTCTTTCAGTTCTGACCAGCACTCCTTCCTCCCTCCTTGCATGGGAAGAAATGTTGACCCAAATAACTCACCCACCTAAGTCAATTGGCCTCAGCAGAGACTCTGGGAGAATACCAACCTCGGAGGGTCAGAGTTCAGGGCCCTGTGGATTACAATAGTTATACCCTGAGTATGCTTGAGACTAGGCTTAGCTGAGGTGTCTGAGACCCCGCAGGGACTGTCGCTGTGAAGGAAGTTGACATTAAAATTGAATCAGCCTGGAAGAATCACATTAGGCCCAAGAGCCAGGCAGGTGACCCCTACTAACAAATGAGGTTTGGATGACAGGCAGACCTCAGCAATTTTCACCTCACTCTTTTCCAAGACAAAGCAAATATGTCAGCATAAAATGACATTTAAACCTAATCCAATAGGAGGGTAGCACAAATCCCCAGAATAGCAAGTGTTTTTCAAAGAGGGTGACTAAAAGGCTAAGTTCGGAGCCTACACACAGCCACAGAACCACAAACAGAAGGCCACTCATCAGTGCTTCTTGAGCCCCACCTTGCTAGATCCACAGCTGGAGAAAACTCACCATCGAGGTCCTTATCAGTGGTGGAATGTCACCCACAAAACAGTGAAACAAAGGATAGAACTCAGGATGGCTCTAAATCCAACACGTAGGTATGACATTCTGAAATTATTGCATTTGAATTCAGATGTTGTGTGACTGAACTGTGGACAGCAGTGACAAGATTTGTTAGTTGGCTTCCCAACCACACTCATTATGGTGCTGAAACACTCTTCAGTGTCCTGAGAGGTCCAAGTGGAGCTCGACTTAACAGGTCTTCAGGAGGTGTCTAATTGCTCTTATTCATGTTATAAGGGCAAGTGGGGTGAACGCTTACATGCCAATGCAGGCCATGGATGCACATCCCTGAAGCATGGAGTACTTAGACACTAACCCTCAGTCAACAGCAGAGAGGGTTCATGGATAACATTCTAGCCTTCTCCATCTACATTTCAGGAAAATTCTCTGGAGGCCTGAATGCTTCATGATCTGCTGAGGGTCCCCCAGAACTGAGCCTCAGCTGCCCATAGTGGTTTTCAGCACATCCTCTGGTGCATATGGGCTTGCCTTCCTTCTCTGCCCATCTCCCTCTATCCCATCTGCTTCCTGATGTCCCCTAAAAATTAATAAACATTTATACACAGGTCCTTGTCAAGGTTCTGCATCAAGGAAATGCAAATGGAAAACCATCCAAAAGAAGTAAAAAAAAAAAAAAGCAGATACAAACACACACATGACACATGCCTGAAAATCCATGAACCCAGTACCATCAATACCTTAGCCTTCTGTCATTCGAGCTAAAGAAGCCCCAAATAAGACAAGTACCTGGACATTTCAAGTAATTACACTGACATATTTCCAGTTGTTTTTTAGTTGGTAGTAGTTTCTGAGCTTAGAGCTTAGTTGGCATGTTCCCTAACACACAGCAGACAAACAACATGCACTAAGTAAATGGAGCTCATGTTGTGTAAGGAGTTTATTTTTAATCATGTATGTGGGGGGAGGTACAAACACATGAGTGAAGGTGCCTGCACAAGCCATAAGCATCAGATTTGGGGTTACAGGTAGATGTGAGCTTGTCTCACATCGGCAGCACAAAGGGAATTGAATTCAGTTCCTGTGCAAGACAGCACATGCTTTTAACCACTGAGCCATCTCTCTAGCCCCAAGTCTCACTATTTATCCGAGGATGAGGGCTTACATTCACATACTGGTATGGACATACTGACTTTGCTCAATCCTAGCCCCTGACTAACATCCTTAAACACCACAACATGCACGTGTGCGCACACACACACACACACACACACACACACACACACACACACACTCACAAGAGCCAGCACATGCAACCATGCACCCCTCTCTATAGTCCAAAGCCAGGTTAGCACCCGACCTAGCATGACCACAAGGGCAGCATTCTGCCCTAAATGGTCAATTCTGGCCTGACTCACTGTATATTTAGAACGTGACCTCTGCATTGAGCCTAGTATTTTCCCTCACACTGTTCATTTAAAATTAATCTCCACAAAGCTCCAAAGTAATGCAACACAAAATCCTCAACACAAAGGAAATGTTTCTTCCTCCAGACCTACCATGCTGCTAAAAATGCAGAGGAAACAGCTTTCTAGACAGTCTCTGCATGAATATTAATACCAGCACAATATGCCTGCAGATGTAACTCAGGCTTCTCATCTGGCCACATGATGCACCAAGAAACTAACTGATCTGCAAAACTTTTCCCTCCTTCCTTCCTGCAGCTCCTCCTGTGAATGTGTGATTCTTTCTAATGTTCTTTGCCCCCAGCTGGTGCTGCTCAGTGACTTCTTTTTTGGGGGAGGTGGTTAACATGGACTCCCATCTGTGTCCCAAGTCCAAATAATCAAGAAGTCTCTGATACTACTTTTTAATCCATTTCCCCTCCTTGGTCTTATATTATTTTTATTGAGAAGTATTTCTTCACCTTTAAGAGCCAGACCTAATTATAAGTTCCTTGGAGGCCACACAAGACTGTATTTTCTTTATACAGTCTAGGGGGCACCTTATGGATGGCTTCAATGGCTTCAAAGTAGAGTGATCCCATTCAGTCATAACCCAGGTAGGATTCTTCAACAGGTGAATACAGGGATGAATGAAAACAGACATGTGAGTGGACAGAAAGTCTCTGGAGCATCTAGAAATGGTAGATTGTGTGCATAACCTCCTCCGATGAGACACAGGAATGTGTAGACAGGATGGCTTCCTTTTAGGCATGTCATCCAAAGAAGGACCATTGTCTGGGCACCGCCTACAGATGTATTTATGGTGAATGATGAGGGGTTGTGCAAGAGATTTTCAGAGAGTAGAGTCATGGCAAGAGAATTAATTGAAATGATGTGGAAAAGGACTTCAGTTTCAGGTGAGACAATGTTCATCTCTGTCTGCCATTATGCTAACTATCCTCCCTTTTTGAACCAACCCTTTTCTCCCAGAACCCTACATTAGTCTCCTGTGGCTGCAGTAACAAGTTATCATAAACCTGGTAGCCCAAAACAAGAGAGACATATTGTGTCTGGAGGCTAGAAATCCAGCAGAAGTCGACATTTATGGTAGAAGGACCGCATGTCCATTTCCTTGGAAACTCTGGGGACATCTTCCCTGCCTATTCTAGCTTCTGCCAGCTGCCAGCATTCTTTAGCTTGTGAACACATCAAGTCAACCTCCCTTTATCAGGCCACAGAGACTTTTCCTCTTTTGTTTAAACCCACCCCCACTGGTTACCTGTATGCAGACACCCCTGACTGCATTGGGCCTCCCCTAGATGACTCAGGACAGCAAACCTATTTTGACATCATTCATGACACTGGCAAAGTTGTGCCATGTAAGACAACATTCACAGGTCTCAGGGTTATTTGGACATCTTCCAGAGCAGTGTTCCTCAACCCTCCTACTGCTGTGACCCTTTGGTGCAATTCCTCATGTTGTGGTGACTCCCCCAACCATAAAATGATTTCTTGCTAATTCATAACTGTAGCTTTGCTACTGTTATAATTTTAATATAAATATCTGATATGTGATCCCCAAAGGGTTGCACTCCACAGGTTGAGAACTGCTGTTGTAGCAAGAGCTATCAAGCCTTCTATAAGTCTTACATGAGAAGCTTGGGTTCCCACACTTGTAACCCCGACTCATCATTTCTGGTCTCTCCGTGTCAACGTGTCCTCTACCCAGGAACTGTCTCAGCTGTTCTCAGACTGAGCCAGATCATGAAGATTTTCATGCCTTACAGTGTGGCCTTCAGATAAAGTCAGCTGGGACTTGGAAGAAAATCCCCTTCTCCCTTGTTCTAAGGTGGGACTAAGGCATAGTGAAGCATAGTCCACTGTCTCGGGCCTCTCTATTGAGCCCAGGCTATGGTTACCTGTTGCTATAACATATTTCTAGGCTATTTTTCCTTCCCTGACTCACTGGCCCTGGCCTGGCTTCCTAGAGTGATCTACCGCACGAACTACTTGCAGGTACATCCTTGCTGTAGGGTCCATTTCTGGAGCAACCCAAACTAGAGACAGATTTCACCTTCAGATACAACACCAGGGTGAGCTGTGGACTCCTTCAAAAAGCAAGAATCACATTTAATTTACCTTTCCACAACAAGGACCTGCTGAAATGAGCCATCAACTTCAGAGAACATAACTCTGAGGTCCACATGATTTGATCCTCTAAAGTCACATGACTTGGTTTCTGAAAGGCATATGCGGGCTCCCAGGCAGAGACTGAGGATCAAGTTCTTTGCCAACAAGATCTTAAAAGGGGAATTGTCATATTAATAATTGGGGGGCACTCTCCCAAAATTTCTTTCATGTGGGAGGATTTTAGTGTTCTGTGTGGATGCAGAGTATGATAGTGTTAATCTCACATAAATAGAAAACAGCCCCAAAATGTATAATAATTGCATATACTAACGCCTTTCGTCGACTTTTTGATTTAGTGAGACATGCTGTGGAGCTGGGCTTTATCTTTTCTGAGGCTTTTACTTTATTTTGTTACATTTATCTTGCACGCCAGATTCACACTCCCACAGTAACCATATGGGGAGAAGCCACAAAAGCTGTTAAGTACATTTAATTACTGTTTTGATGAGCTCATTTTTTAATTATGTTTATTGATTCTGTGTATATTGAAATAGTTTTAGCATTTCTTGCAAAAAGGAGAATCAATATGCAGCAATTACTGAATATTTGATGATTATGTGTGTAATTAAAACTTTCATAAACTATTTTCAAAAAATGTATCCCCCCTAATCCTAGAGCAGTGATTAACTGGGTTTCTCACCAAGCTTAAGTAAGCTTTGGTTTTTCTTCTACATAGAAGGAAAATAGGGTTCAGTGGAAAATATGTTTACAGTCAAATATTTCTGACTTTAAACGTCTCCTTTCCAAAACAGCAGAAAAGCACATATTGTACCTTACACGATTTGCTAAAACACCGCTAACAATGATTAAACACAAATTTAAACTTCCTAACAGTCCTGCCTTGCCAACGCTAAGATGAATCCAACTGTCAGCCGTACATATGTTTTCACTGACAGATTAGAAAGAAAGACACACTCAACCTTTCGGAGCTTGCTTGTTTCCTCTGCTCACACCCTTGACTTCTTTTTTTCTTTCCCCAAATTCTTAAGGAATTTTTACTTTAAAAAGTAAATCTGCCCAAGCTCTCAGGGAGTGTAGAGAATTAAATTAGAACCATTTCACCTTGTACATTTTCTTACACTCAGTCTGGCTGTGGAAAAACAACAAATACCCCAACAACAACAACAACAAGGAAGTAAAGATGGGGAGTCAGGCCTTTGAAAGGTGATGCCAGCTTCCCTGTTCTAGGGTGAGTATGTAGAGCCTCCTCCCATCCACCTGGCTGTGTTTCAGCAAGTGCCATGTTCCCAGCCATAGAGGCGGCATCACCTGACACTTTTGGAAACCTATAGACTCTTGGCTGTCAATCCCAGGCCTCTTTTGAGAGAACCCTGGGAATCTGACTTGTAAATCCCATCTCCAGCCAATGGTTAGGGTGGGACTAATTCTCTCACCTCTCACCAGCATCCTCTCATTCTACTGTGGGCTCTTCATGCCTGCCTTGGAAACAAGGCTGGCTCTGCTGCAGAGGCTGCCTCCAGGAAGAATGTTCACTAAGATGGCCAGGGTGGGGCCCCGTCAACATGCCCTCACTGTTTTTGCCATCAATGGGCTCTCCTATGGCAAATGCATAGAGCAGATGCTTTCTAGAAACACACAAGATCCAACCTTGGGTAGAGCAGGTTAAGGTACATATATTTGCTTTCTGGGACTGCTCTAACAATGAAGACAAGCTGGGTGGCCATGAACTGCAGACAGCTATTCGCTCAGGGTTTTGAAGACAAGATGCTCAGAAACAATGTTGGCAAGTGTGGTTCCTCCTGAAGGGCTCCTAGAGAGCCCCGAACATGTCTCTTTCCTAGTTACTGGTAGCTGCTGACTGATTTTATTTATTTATTTATTTATTTGTTTGTTTGTTTGTTTGTTTTTAATTTTTAATTTTTAATTTTTTTTTTAAATTTTAGAGTCTCTGCCCTGCAGGTTTGCATCCCCACTGCAATCTCTTTGTTGGTATGTGTCGTTGGGATCTAAACCCACTATGATTTGTATTGCTCAGGATCCTCTAGAGAAACAGAACCAATCAGAGAGGCACACATACAGAATTATTGTTAGGAATTCGCTCACATGATCCTTTCAGTGGCTGAGAAGTTCAAAGATCAAGCTGCAGTTCCTGGAGAGCAAGGTATGAATTGTGTGAATCTGAAGGCTCAATATTCAAGGACTCTGATACTATAAGTCCTGATCCAAGAGTAGGGGAAAGTGAACTCAACTCAAACAGACAAGCCAAGAGATCAAACTCCCCTGGTCATGTTCTAAACAGGGACTTAGAGGGCCCATCGCTGCCCCAACCATTGAGGAGGGACACTGGCTTTACTTAGTTTGCCAATTCGAACGCTAATCTCTTACAGAAATATTTCCATCTAGAAATAATAATCAGTTACTTATCTGGGCATTCTGCAGCCCAAACAAGTAGATAGATAAAATTAACTATCACAAGCCTTTTCTTTCTACATCATCCAGGATCTTAGTTCCAAACCATTGTCATCTTCACAAGTTTTGAGAATTTGAGTTTTCATGTATCCTCAGACACCACAACAAAGGGTAAGCTTATGGCCCTTCCTTCTGGAGTCTCCAGTGTTGTTTTGGGTTTTTAAATACAGCCAGACCATAAGAAAGCTGCCTCCCCAGATCTTATGGATTCTGTTCCTCATAGAATGTTTTTCTGAGTGCCTCTGGTCAGTTCTTATCAAGCCTTGCCAAAGACACTGAAGAACAGGGATCTAACTTGAGGTGTAATTCACACCTGGATGACAGGTGTGAGAGGCCATTTCCTCCAAAAAGCTGGTGGAGAAGTATGACACAAAGGGTCCTTTGTACCTTATTCTTGTACCAGTGGAGTCCCTTGGGGGAAAATTGTATCAAATCCTTCTCAGTTCAGGAACTGAACTGTTTATTCTTCTTCAACACTGATATGTCAACTATTTCTATTTGACTTTGGAAATACTAATTAGTGTAACAATGGCGCCCAAATAATTAAATGAATCAGGGATGGGGTGAAGAAGGCTGGACAGGTGGAAAGTACAGTTTGTATAAAACCAGAAAACACATAATTCATTCATCTAGTTTTTAAAAATGTCTGTTATGGAAATTTTAACATCCATTTAAACATAAAGAGGTATAATAACCCTTGGATATAAAAACTATCAATATTTTGCTAATTTAATAATCTATCACTCTTTGCTTTTTTCTTATTTATCTTAAAATAAACCTCTTGTGGCTTCACCTATATAATATTTTGCTATCATTTAACACTTAATATCATTCATACAATCCATATTTAATTTTTCCAAATGAAAGTTAAAGTTGGCTCTAAGGTTTGGAGAAAGCAAAGCCCTTAGATTCTGTCAGTAATCATGGTTCTCAAAGTGTTTCGTTGTTTAAACATTGATTCATGAACCAGTTTCAAGCACTTCTTAAGATATAAAATTTGCTGAGTTTGTCCTCACAGCTGCTATTCTACAGTTTTAGATTGGGTCTCAGCTATGACCACTCAGTTTTTACCCTGGGTTTGAATTTCTGTTTTAATTTTGATTTTTCATTAAAAAGAGTTTTAGTTACCACTTCATTATATATACATGTGTATATATATAATGAATATATATGTATATATATAATTTGTATGAATGTGTTTGTAAGTGTGCATGTGTGTGTGTGTATTTGTAGATGCAGTGCACATGTGTGCGCATGTGTATGAAGGTCAGAGAACAGCCTCGGGTGTCATCTTTAGGAACACCATCTACTTCCCTTGAGAGAAGTCTCCATTTGTCCGGAGCTGACCAATTAGGATAGACTAAGTGGCCAGTGGGTCCCTGAGATCCTTGGGTTTTCATCCCCAGCCCTGGAGTCCTAAATGGGCATCACTACACCTAGGTTTTTATGTAGCTTCTGGGGTCAGACAGTTCTCATGCTTACAGCACAAGGAATGTACTGGTTGAGTGGCATCATGAGCCCTGTGTAATTCACCATGAATTCCCAGATCTTGGAGGATAGGTAAGTTTAATTACATTAATAAACACTCATTTGAGATGACAAAGCTGTCCAGAAATTGAATTCCATAGTCTAAACATCATCAGCAGTGTGTGATCCACACAGGACCAGGTTGTGCGGTGCTGGTCATATCTATAGGGCAGTTTGATTAGAACAGCATCTAGCATATGGCAGGGCCATCAGCTGGCATACCCCAGTTGGGGAAGCTGAGGCAGCAGAGCATGTCTTGTGTCTTTTATGTTATGATTGGGAAAATCGAACGCATCAGGCATAGTGATGAGATTCTAATGTTTAACATATAGGGCTGAATTTATCAGTGTCAATGGAATTGGGGAGGGAGCCAAAAATCTCAGTGAGTTTTCATGGCATTTATTTAAAATCTTTCTGCAATACTAAGCAGAAAAATATAATAACTGAAAACGGCAAATGTGATTTGTCAGAAAATCTTGTTTCTTATTTGCAAGGATTGGGGAATTTCCAAGCCATCTTTAGGACACATTTCTAAAAGATTTACACTGGTGAACAAAAAGGGGGACGTGTCTTTCTAAAGAGATTTGTAAGGACATTTTCTCTCAAGATCTATATGTAAGGCATATGTATGACAACAGTTTAGGAAGAACAATGGATGTATGTTACTTCAATAAGTGTCCATTGGCCCCTGCTACATGTGTGACCTTCATCTAGGTTTGTGGGGAGTGCAAACTTGGGAGGCTGTCTGTACTGTCTCAGAACTGAGGATTCTGAATGAGGCTAAAAACTGGCCCAGGACCACCAGGTCCTGGCTGATGAGTGCTCAGATAATAATCAAGGCTAAAGGAACTTCACAAGCACAGAGTCCAACTCTGTCAACTCACGGCAATCAGTTGGTCACAGATGAAGGGCTTCCCCATCCTAATGAGCCTCGTGTCCTTCCCTCTGGTCAGTCACCTCCTTCAGATTCAAAATCATACTCTCCCATGTGGCTCCCAAGTCCTTTACCAGCTGGGCCACCAATCCAATGTCCTCCCAACAGTGTTAAATTTGATTTTTCCCATGTATGGACTGTGTGATTTTGAATGATTGATTTAGACTCCACAGTTTAATGCTCTAAATAATTGAGTGTAAAAATAGTCCACTTCTGTGGGTAATGAGACATTCACAATGTATTCACTGAATGCCTACTTGTGTCCTCCATTCATTAGCCAATTAACTACTTCTGTCTGACTATATTGACCCTCCTCTGCCTGTACCTCTTGATAAGAACACCAGGAGGAATCCACCCTTGAGGAAACGAAGCCCATGACTGAAGTGGGGATTCTGGGGACAAGATGGAGGCTGACCTCTGGGTTGACACCAAGCTAACAATGTGGATGACTATGCTAAGCCCTCGGGCCTGGTTCCCTACTTCTCTGATCTATTCCTCCCTTCCTTTCTCTTCCATCTCTTCACTTTGCCCTTCCTCTTCCTCTTCCATCTTCTCCTCTTCCTCCTCCATTACATATGGGGTCATTTAAGACTTCTCAAAGTTTTCCATTCAATTCCATTGATAGACTTGTCTGTTTCTGCACCAGTACCATGCAGTTTTTATTACTATTGCTCTGTAGCACAGCTTGAAACCTAGGATGGTGATAACTCTAGAAGTTCTTTTACTGTACAGGAATGTTTTAGCTATTCTGGGTTTGTTTTTTTTTTTTTGTCTGTTTGTTTTTCCATATGAAGCTGAGGATGATTGTTCTTTCAAGGTCTGTAAAGAATTGTGTTGGTATTTTGATAGGAAATGCATTGGATCTATATATTGCTTTCAGTAAGATGGCCATTTTTACTATGTTAATCCTACCTATCAATGAGCATGGGAGATCTTTCCATCTTCTGATATCTTCTTCAATTTCTTTCTTCGGACACTTGAAGTTCTTGTTACACAGATCTTTCATTTGCTTGGCTAGAGTTACACCAAGATACTTTATATTGTTTGTGGCTGTTATAAAGGGTATTGTTTCCCTAATTTCTTTCTCAGCCTGTTTATCTGTTGTATAAAGTAGGGCTACTGATTTTTTTTTTAGTTAATTTTGTATCTAGCCATTTTTGCTAAAGGTGTTTATTAGCTATAGGAGCTCTCAGGCAGAATTTGGGACTTACATATATATATTATCATATTGTCTGTGAATAGGGATACTTTGATTTCTTCCTTTCCAATTTGTATCCCCTTGATCTCCTTGAGTTGTCTTATTGCTTTGGCTAGAAATATGAAGAGAGTGGACAGTCTTGCCTTGTTCCTGATTTTAGGGGAAATGCTTTAAGTTTCTCTCTATTTAATTTGATGCTGGCTACTGGCTTGCTTGATTTTTGACTAAGAAGCTAAGACCACACAATGGAAAAGGAAAAACATCTTCAAAAAGTGCTAGTCTAACTGGATGCTTACATGTAAAAGAATGCAAATACATCCATATTTATCACCCTTCACAAAACTCAAGTCCTAGTGGACCAAAGACCTCAACATAATACCAGACACACTAAATCTAATAGAAGAGAAAGTAGGGAAAAAGCCTTGAACTCACTGGCACAGAAGACAACTTCCTAAACAGAACACCAATAGCTCAGACTCTAAGATCAACAATTAATAAATGGGACCTTATGAAACTGAAAAGCTTCTTTAAGGCCAAGGACACTGTCAATAGAACAAAATGGCAGCTCACAGATTGGGAACAGATCTTCACCAACCCCACATCAAACAGAGGGTTAATATGCAAAATATATAAAGAACCTAAGAAATTAAACACCTACAAACCAAATACTCCAATCAAAAATGGGGAACAGAGCTAAATTGTGAATTCACAACAGAGGAATCTCTAATGGCCAAGAAGCACTTAAAGAAATGCTCAGCATCCTTAGTCATCAGGGAAATGCAAGTCAAGACAACTCTGAGATTCCATTTCACACCCGGCACAATGGCTAAGATCAAAAGCTCAAAATACAGCACATGCTGGTGAGGTTGTTGGACAGGGGAACCCTCCTCCACTGCTGGTGGGAGTGCAAACTTGTACAACCACTATGGAAATAAGTCTGGGGGTATCTCAAAAAATTTGGAATAGTTCTACCTCAAGACCTAGCTATACCACCCCTGGGCGTACACCCAAAAGATGCCAACCATACCTCAAGGACATTAGCTCAACTATGTTCATAGCAGCTTTATTTGTAGTAGCCAGAAACTGAAACCAACCCAGATGGGAGAATGGATAAAGAAACTGTGGAACACTTTACACAATTATGCGATCCCAGAGGTACTTGCATGGTGCTGCCACTTGAGTGACATCAGGCCCAGCCCAGCACAGTGGGCATGGAAGCACTCCCCCAAACCATGAGACTGCAGGTGAGAGGCAGCAAGGCTGAAGGTCTCATGGGTTGAGCAAGGGTGAGCGATGACAGGGATGCCACCAACAAAACACATGCCGACTGAGTGCCTTCTGTGCTCAGGGATTGTGTCCTCCCCACCCCCACCCCCGCCAAATCCACTGCTGGTCCCATAACCACATGAACAACAATCAAACATCAAAATGTTCTGGGCGGCTTCTATCTGAGGTCTGACTTCCTAGTCCCTCTTTATGGGAACTGCCAGCACGCACTCAGACTCACGGATTCTTCTTCACCCACAACAAACACCATAAACAACTGAACCATGGAGAACAGTGGCACCTGCCTCTACTTAGATGAAATGCCTGAATTTGGATCGATAGCAAGAGGATTCGGTGTGAGTGTATGTGTGTGCATGTCAGTATGTGTCTGTGTATGTGTGTATGAAAGTGTGAGTGTGTGTGTGTGAATGTGTGTGAGTGTGTGTGTGAGAGCATGTGTATGTATGAGTGTGTGTGAGAGAGAGACTGTGTATATGTTAGTATGTATCTGTATATGTGAGTGTGTATGATAGTGTGAGTGTGTGTGTGCACACGTGTGCATGTTCATATGTATGCATGTGTGCCTGGGTGAGGTGTAACAGTAAATCTTTATTTATCAAGCATATATTTATTAATACTTAACAATTACCTAACAATTGCCTATAAAGTTCCTAAATCCTAAAATCAAAACCCTAACTCTAAAACCTAATCTATAACACCCTAATACCTATAATACAAACATTTAACACTAACCTAAGGTTTCTCAAAAGGATATTTTCCTCTGAGCATGGATCCTTATGGATGGCTGTCCTCCATCAAATCTTTCAGTCCCAAAGTCTGAATTTTGCTAGCCAGATCCCAAGACAGTTTATCAAGCAGGAATTGCCTTGCAGTCCCAGAGTCCAATTATCTACCAGATGAAAAGTTTCTGAGGCTCACTATTCAGATGTTTTAGGCTTGCAAGGGTCTTGCTTCAGTGCTCTGTCCAATCTGAAGCCCCTGAGCTCTGAGGAGAGACAACTGCCCACCTAGACACACCATAATCTCAGGGAGAATCTATCTCCAGACCCACAACAGGTCGATACAAGAGGGGGAAGCCTCCTGGTAAGAATGATGTGAGTTTCTCTGCCAGATGAGGAAGAGGTGAGACAGGAAGAGGAGTGAAGCCTCTGTCTACGTGAATCTTGACTTAATTATCTTCAGCTATAGTAATGGATTGGTATGCCCCTGGGATCCGTCCCTCCAAAGTTTTTTGCAGAAGCCTGAGAAACAACAGGCCAGAGATTGTGTGATCTGGGGCAGGTGCCTCAGGGCATGTCCCCACCACTAACCCCAGCACAGTGAGGGATCAGTCTCAGGTGTTCTTTTTCAGGCACCTTCCACCTTTTGTTTGAGACAGGGTCCCTCATTCACCTGAAACGTCACCAAGCAGGCTAGACTAGCTGGATAGCAGGCTCTGGAGATCCACCTGTCTCTGCCTCCAGTCTCACCATCTCTGGAATTACAAGTTGTTGCCACTGCACCCAGCTTTTTATGTGAGTTCCTGGGCTCCAGCTGAGGTCCTCATTCTTATAAGGCAAGCAGTTCAGCCAGTGAGCTAGCTCCCAGCCCCCAGAGGATTTGTGTTTTAGGAAGAACCACAGAGCTCTGTAGGCCTCTGTGTCCCTGCTCCTTTTGAAGTGATTTTCATCTCATATTGGTCCAGTCACTGTTGAAACCACAAGAGTGAAGTAGACTTTACTCAATGGGCAGAGTCCTTCATTTTTACCTGGTCTGTCTTTCAACAAGGACCCTGGTTTCAGAGACTGTGTTCTTCATGCTAGTGACTGTTTTTCTACAGTGAACACAATAGCTACCATTTTTCAAGCATCTAACATGCATTATGTCTGGAACAAAGAACTTTAAATTATGGCTTTTAAGCTAAAGGGAGGATAATTAATTTTATTAATATGATATTAATGTTTATTATATTACACTGATATCAACATTTTACAAATGAGAAATCCAAGTTACTGGGTATAAAGAACACGCAGATGGGAGGGAGTGGAGAACTCCAGTTTATTATTAGCTCTCTTGAAGGATTTATTCTGAGAATACTCATTCTCTTGCAAAACACACAAGGCTTGGTTCCCCCAACAAGGCATTTCCACAGCTGTCAAGTGCCCCCTAATAGGACATGTGAACATTTCCAGCTCATCAGGCCATGGGTTCACTTGGTCCCCCACTTCAACTTCTGTTATGTAAGGTAATGTACCTACAGGTTATGAAGATCCAAAGGTAGGGTGTCCTTGAAACATGGCTATAAGATTGCCCATCACAGTGAGATTATACTTGCTTCTTAAATCAGCTTCAAAACACAAAAGAAACTCTCAAATTATAACATGTGTCTCTTGAATTGGTGTCTATGCCTTAATGTTGCACTGTAGAAGGAATATCTTGTGTAATGTGCAGATGAATCACTGTCAATATGCCCTATAGGAAAAGATAGAAGGCGGGACATCTGGTAAGCAGAGAGGATTCTGGGTAACGAGCCACATGGCAGAACTTAGACTAGAATAAATTGGTTAATTAAGTTACAAGCTAATCAAGGAACAAGCCCTGTTGTATGGCCTAGGTATCTGTAAATATATTTTGAGTAAGAGTACTATTTCTTAGAGCTTGGGGCTTTGAGGAAGAACAACACTACAACATTCCACAGGCTTTCCAGTCTCACTCCAATTTTTGGAATGTTCACACACACATACACAGCATATGCATAGAGAATATCAAATCAGAGTGGGACCCCAAGATGTGTGGCCTAGAGAAATGGAACCAGCTGTTGGAAGGGATCTCTGGGCTGATTTCAGAACCAATTCTGGGTTCTCTCCTTGTAAGGACAGAGATTCAGAATGGTTTACTGGATGCTGTAAGGCCTTCTACTTTCCTCCCTCTTGTATGTCTGCTATGTGCCAATCTTCTGTTCTCTCTGCAGCTTCTCCTTCTACTTGCCTGATGCAATGGAAACAACCTTGGGGTTTTATCTCTCTCCATCTTCCTCTTCTCATCTTTCACTTCCCAGTGCCTTTGCATTTTCATGGACTGCAGTAGCACACACAGCCTTTGGTACCAACCTGTGGATTCATTCCTTGCAAATTTTTTTTTGTTTGCAGAACCCCTCCTGGGAGTCAGACCATTCCTCAGTTAAGGTGCCTGGATCATTTGAGACGTGATCCCTCCAAAATGTGATGTGCCTGGACATGTGCTTTCTGTGTGATTAATCACGTTATGACCTCAGCAACACAGACCTGTTCCAAATTTTATAAGATGCCTGGGAGTTTCATGATATTCAAGGGGAAGATATAAACAGGAACTGTTCATTTAAAAGTCATCCTGGGTGTTGAAAAGCAATCACCCAATAACACCAAGGAACTGTATTAACTTTTTTTTTCCAGAAAGGGTTTATTTCTACTTGCAGAGTTGTGCAGCTCATGTTTTATAAGTCTGGATGGAAATCTTCAAACATCCATCGACACGTATCTTTCAAACAGCCTTCTGGACCTGGATCAGTGGAAAATTAATTTCATAACAGAATCACCACTTTCTTCTTGGGAATCTGAGATGCTTGTCCATTGCCAAGAGCATGGGGTTATAAAAAACACCCGTTCAATATTACAGATTCTATTTCATAAATGTGAGATTTGGGTAATCCTTTGGAATATGGGGAGACATTTCCAGAGCAATAAGGCTAAGAGCTGCCTGATGTTCCTTCTCTTTAGGTGATCATATGGGCACCTTGGCAATGATCCAATTCCCATCTGTCCATCACTAGATGGATTGGTAGGCTCTTTCTTTCAATATATTGAGAACTTACAATGAGCTCAAACTGCTCAAGAAACTGGTCAACAGTGGCTTTTGCTCCAAAATGTGATGGTTTTCCTCTCCAATCTTCTACCTGGTCTCTTTGACTGGCAGCTTCACTTGCTCTTTTTTTTTCTTTATTTTTTATTTCTTCAAGTTACATCTCAATCGCAGTCCCCTCCCTATTCCCCCCTCTAGCCCCACCCTCCCACCCTCAACCCCCCATCCACTTCCCTTTGTTTTTTTTTAAGTTTAAGGTATATCTTATTTCCCCCTACAGTTTCCCCTTTCAGTCCAACAAATGGCTCTTTCTCTTATAATAATAAATACAATACAAAACAACAGAGGTAATTAGGTCACAGTTATGAGGGTTATATGGCTTAGTGTACATTCCCAATGTCCAGTCCATATGTATTTGGTACCTGACTTTAACAGTCTACTATCTAACTATCTCCATGAGTTTAAAGTTCTATATCTATCTCAACATTCATACTAACTTGCAACACAATTTTAAAAGTATCTTCTTAGGTCTATAACACTCTCTTGACTCCTAAACAACTCAAAATTTAATTATGAGACTCTAGCTATCTGTTCTTCAACCACCTCAGAGACCTGACAGGGATAAATATATCTGATTTTATAGGAAGTACAGGGCCTGCAGCTTCCAAAACTAAGAAATGACATACCAGTGGCTGCCTGGACAGTTCCCATTTTTTTCTCCATACATTACAGCATTGATCTTCAGTCGTTTGGCCCCGTTTCTCTGACAGACATTGATTGTAGAGCAGGGGTTATGAAGGACTTGCCTCCCCTGTCTTCGCAGAGCTAGGCTGTCGACTTACCTGCTTCCAAGTTTTGTCCTTTTTGGACAGCAGTCTGTCTACAGTTGAAGCAAGGGGTTTTTCTTGCCAAAAGATAGGCTTACCACCAATTCAACCATCTCCCACTGGAGATTCTTCGATGCTCATCTTCTACTTGGAGTAGAATGGGGGTGCTGTCAGGAGCTGACATGTCTCGATATCAAAAAATCTGAAGTTACGAAAACATCTTTGAATGCCATATTCTGCAGATCTCTTGAGGTTTTTGAAGATGCCCTATCTATCTCTTATGTTTAGATAAGCAAGTGTTGCTTGTCTCTTAGCAACTTGATTTCTGAGTAGCTTAGAAAATAACTGTGATAGATTGTCATAGTAACTAACAAAATGACACACTTGCATGACTATTCATTTGCATTTCTTAATTATCCTAAACAGTTTATGATGGTTGGTAACAAGAGGCCAAAACTTTCTACCACCCCCCTCAGTTATTTGATGGATAATAGAAAATTTTGTTATTTAGGGGAAAAGACTACAAGCTGTTAAATGGTCTTGTTAAATGGGTTTTGGAGGTTAGACCCAGGGACTTCTCTCTTTTTCTTTCCTGTATCCTTCTTTCTCTCCTATGTAGGAGTGAATAGACTTGAGAAAAAAATGGGACATAGACATAGTACAGGAAAGATCAAGAAAAAAGGACAGATTATTGAATATGGCCTTATACCTTTGTATATTGATACAAAATTAATATTATATTTGGCTAAACTGGTATTGATCATTGTATATTAATGCAAAATTAAGATTGTATTGGACTACTTCGGTATTGATCTTTGTATATTGATACAAAATTAAGATTATATTTGGTCACAATGATATTGACCCTTGTATATTGATGCAAAATTAAGATTGTATTGGGCTACATAGTATTGATTTTTGTATATTGATACAAAGTTAAGATTATATTTGGCCACATTGGTATTGATCTTTGTCTATTGATACAAAATTAAGGGTAACGCTTCTTAAAGGTATTGTTCCTAGTAATGCTTAAAAATGAAATGTAAAGTTTTGGCCACTTGCTCTTTTAAGCCCACCCTTCCAGGTGGCACCTGAGTGATGTTCTCAAACTCAGGAGCTACAGGCAGCTTGGAATCTGGTTTCCCAACATCCGAACTCCTAAAATTAGGGACTAGGCAGAGCAAAGAGCATCCACATGCCCCAGTCATACAGCTTGTGCATGGCCGTGCTGGTCAGAGGCAGATCAAGAAGGACAGAACCACTGCGCAGCACTGCCCTCAGTGTTGTCATTTCCCATAGCTTAGGCCTTTCATGATCAGTCACTGCCGCCCACCTATCAGGTCCCTCCGCAAAAGCTTCCTTAATTTCTTCACTGTCCCAACTCCGCTATGGGTACTGGGTCCATTCATAATCAAAGTAGCCTGAAGTGGGTGTGCTGACCCCCACTGTCTCCACCAAAACAATGGAACTGTGAAAGGCCTTAAAGAATGGTGTCACTGGGTTTCTGAGAGCCTGTGTGCGTGTACAGTGAAAGTTGATTTCTGATGTGAACTTTATTGAAGTCATTACTGGCTATTAAGTTGCGCTTTGAAAATGGAATCTAATGAATAGAGAAAACAATGAGGCATTTGTATGGAGCGGAAGTCAGTTTTTAAATGCAACACTGTGTAATACACATCTCCAATTAGACCTGTTGAAAACTGACTTACAGTCATCAAGTGAGCTGCCTTCCAAAGCAGCTGCCAGGTTTCATGTGCCAACTTCTAATGTTCCTTTGCAGATCATAATTAACATTAAAGCAGTCCAGTCCTAAATTACCATAATTTATATGGGGTTAAGTTAATGAATAAATCTGTAAACCTGTGGGTGGACTCACCCCAAGCATCAGGTTGGACAACCTTTGTATTAGCCACTGCATACGGTACCCATGGGAAGAGACTTGAGAGTCTAGAAACATGGTGTCCTGACATTTCCTGGGCCACAGCAAGCTTAGTGAAAGGCCAGCCTGCAGGTTGACCAGCCTGGGTCAGGGCCCTGCGCATTGCATGCTTCTTTGTGATGAATCATGCCTAATTGAAGGTGTCAGCTAAATCCTTTCTCTCCCAGGCCAAGAAGCTGCAATGGTGATTTCTGGTTCTCCTTGGATACTTTTGAACATTTCTCTCTTCTGACACCTTACTGCTGTCTTGTTATTGACTATAGCAATGCTAAAATAATATTTTTCATGAACAAAGCCAATCAGAGCCTTTTGACTATGATACCTACCTCCCACCCAAGTGACTTGTCAGAAAAAGAAGGAAGGAAGAAGCAGGAATGCTTGATAGCCTGCTCAGGGTGATAGAGTTCTCAGTGGTCGTGGACACAAGTCCAGAGCCCTCCCCTCCCCTCCCTTGTCATCATTCAGAAGTGACTTTGAAAACTTCAGCAAAGTGTCATCCTCCTGGCAGCTCCTGATTCTAAAAGTGATACTGCATGCTTCCTTTATCCTTAATCTTTGTTTCTCTTTAAACAAAAACCAGAGGATAATGAAGAAGTGACTATGTCACAGGGTGTCAGTGTAATGTCCAGGATTAATGTCCAGATTGCACATGACGTGGTAAAAGCATTTGCTATTAAGTCTGACAGCATAACATTGATTTCAGGGACTCAGACGGGAGAAAATTGACTTCCACAGGTTGTCCTTTGATGTCTAGATCTGTGTGAAGCATGCACAACCATACCCTACACACATTCACATGTACACACACACACACACACACACACACACACACACACACACACACGTAATTAACTTTTAAAAATACAGAGACCACAAGTTTTCTCACCCTCTTTCAGGCATGCTAGCCACATGGAAGAGAGCCCTCACAATCACCTATCCATTCCAGACCATGGTGTGAGGCTTTTGGTCTAAAGATGTGTGAGAAGTTTCTGCTGTAAAAACCACCAAAAGTCTGGTGCTTTGCTACAGTGACCTAAAATAATGACAGCAGGAAATGTTCCCAGGCAGGTAACAAGTGCATGGGTGAACCTGGAAACATGGACCCAGACCCCTCTCGAGGTTAGAAGGCAGAAAACATGGTGGCGGGGAGGGCAAGGTCACAGAGCAGGTCTTCCCCTAACACCTACAATATATCCTAGGGATGTGAGATAACTGGACTGGGCCGCCACTTTCATCCAGCTATCATTGAAATCAAACACTAGGCACCTATGATATGACTGGGGGAGAAAACCAAAAGACTGAATTAATAACAGCATAAGGCATAAGAGGTCTGCTGAAGGGGATGGGGGTGCTTTATAGGACCCTGGAGGTTAAGGGCATGTCTGTTGGTTCTCTTGTTACAGCCTCACCCTTCTGAACAAAGCCTTATACACTCCAACTGCTCATTAAATGAACAAAAGAAGAAAAGTTCAAGACATTCCCTGAGCAGTGACAGGAAGGAAGTTATTCCCCATATGCCCGGGGAAGAGGCAGTAGCACACTGTGGAGGAGCCAGATCTTCAAAGAGAGGTGGTCAGTGAGACCCAGTACATAGAACAGAACCCACATTCCTCCCTGGCCTCTGCGATGTGAACCTCCCTCTGTCCCTCAGCACAGAATGAGGGACATGCTTACCTCAGAGTTCATGGGACAGGGATCTCAGGAAATTCTTTCAGCTTTTAGCTTCCTGCCTACCTCATTCAAGGAACAAAATACAGAATTATAGTGACCCTGTTCCTAGCTATGATGGAGTTAAGCTAAACAAGACAGGGAACAGCTTCTTCAATTCAGTGGTTAGGCTTGTGACTGTGGGCTGCTCTGGAGGGGACAGTATGGCCTCTCAGTAAATCTTAGGGTAACCATTCAGTTCCTAGGCAGAGAGAAGTAAGGAATGTGAGAGGGCCTCAGAGTTTATAGCAGGGAAGGCAAATAACTTCAAGGATAGGAGAGAACCAGGAGGCACTGGCCTCCTTTTCAGTGATCTTAGACCTTGCTGTAATAGTGAGCAACAGGAAGGATGCCTGGGTCTAATCCTAACTTTGGCTGTTACTCCAGCAATGACCATGTGCCTCAGCCCACCTACGGGAAATGATGAGGCTGGATCAGACAGAGTGAAGGCCTTTCAGATTGGTTGATGTTTGGCATCTTCCAAAGTAAAAGGGAAAGTTTGAGTCACACCCACAATTTAAATTGACAACCCCTTCTTTTGGTTAGATAATTTGAATTTTCTGGAAATTAGAAGTTAGGACTAAGAATTTTTCTTTCCTTTTTTTGAGATTATAATGTAATTACAATGTTTCTCTCTTCCCTTTTCTTCCTCCAAACCCTCCCATATACCTCTCCCCACTCTCTTTCAAATTCACAGCCTCTTTTTTCATTAATTGTTATTGTCTGTGCATATATGTGTGGATACATATATATATTTGTAAATATAACTCGATCAGTCCATACAACGTTACTTGTGCTTACGACTCTCTTGGAGGTGACTGTTGGGAACCAGACAATCAACTGATGTGCTCTTCCGAGGGGACACCACCTCTCCTGTTCTCGGCTTTTCTCAGCTGCTTATAGTTCTTCATGTAGGTAGGATCCAGGCCTCAAGGGATTTATCTGTCCACTTTGGAATGTTCACTGGCATCACCCTTGTTCAGCTCATGTTTGTGCAGCCATGTTATTAGACATTAAGAGCATACTTCTGTTCTTACTAAGAGACACTTCTCACAGCAAACGTCCTGATTCTCTGCCTCTCCACACACTTTCTGCTCCAAAGACATGAAACTGACTACCCAATGGCCTTCAAATTCTCTGCCCCTTTCTAAAAAGTTAAATTGTGTGTGTGTGTGTGTGTGTGTGTGTGTGTGTGTGTGTGTGTGTGTTCGAGTGTGTGCGCACATGCATGTGTGTGTATGGACCATTGGAGCACATGTGCATGTGGGTCCCTGAGGCAACCAGAAGAGGGTGTTCAGGTGAGTGTGATCTGCCTGACATGGGTGCTGGGGACCAAGCTCTGGTCCTCTTCAAGAGCATCAAGGTGCCCTTAGCATCTGAGCATCCCAGTCCCTCTAGCCCTTCCTTTTTGTTTAGAATATCAACAGAATAGGAACCAGCAAACCTGGGTCCCTCATTCAAATCATGTACTATAAGGTTAACAGGTTAACAGGCTTGCTGAGGTTTTCTAAGTCACTTTTGATGACCACATTCACCACAGTAAATCTTTGACTCCATGGACAACAATGACATGTGTCACTAAACAGGTCAATGAAAGTCACTGACTCGCCTTTTCACTCCTTGCTGATAAGGTGGTTCTCCAGGGATAAAGTGGAGGAAAAGTGCCCAGCACCACTCAACTCACGGGAAGTACTCAACTCATGAATGATTTTACTTTAACATCGATATTAACAACAAAGTAACAAAGTCTGAGTGTAGTGTTGCACATATTCAATTCCAGCATTTGAGAGATAGATGCAGGCAGATTTCTGAGTTTGAGGGCAGCCTGGTCTACAAAGCAAGTTCTGGGCCAGCCAAGGATACCCAGGAGACTCTGTCTCTCAAACAAAACACTCTAAAACCTCATAAATTTTTGTTGTAGATATTTTTATTTACCAAGAAGACAACACTAAAGCTAAACAAAATATTGTTGCAGGGCACATGTGTATGCAGAGCTCTAAGCAAGCAGATGGTACGCATTGTGTAAAGGCAACTCTTCCCAGTTTAGGGAGATACCTCTCGCAGAACTATACCTCTCGCAGAACTACTCTGTGGTTTTGCTTGTCAGGAGGACACAGGAGTTTAGCTGTCTTGGACATATGCACTTGTGTATGTGTGTGCAGGCAGACATGTCCCTGTGCCTGTGTGTATGTGCATGTGTGTTTGTCTTGTCCTCCAGTAACATTGTGACCAGAGCTGAGTTCATTCTGCCTGGCAGTTAGTTTCCCCAAGACACTTGGTGTGGTGACAGAGAGAAGGGCAGTAAGAGCCTGCAGGGCGGTGAGGAGGAATCAGGAGGGTGTACACTGCTTTACTGCACTTCAGATTAGTCTCAATTAAGTTTCTTGGCCTGATCAGGGGTCTGGGCTTGGGTGAGGGGCAACCTGATACTGAAACGAGCATCTCAGTCTATCAATGCACTAAATCGACAGCAATGAAAAGGATCCTCCGAAGACACAAAAGTACACTTGTTTTCAGATTAATGTACCCTGAATGTAAGCTTTTCAGGCCTGCCCTGAAGGAGTTAACGTGTGCCTGCCCCAGGGCAGCCTTGGAGCCCGGTGGTATTACTTTGTGAAGTATTCCCTTGCAGAGGTGACCTGGCCACTTGCTCATGAATACACTGAAGGGCTGTTCTTTCCTAACAGCTCATGATGCACACTCACGGGGACACTAAAGGGTTTGTTTAAGTCGGTGGCGACAGAGGGACAACCAGAATGCGTGCTGGGCAGACCTTACATGCTTCTCCAGGCCAAGTCCAAGTCACACCAACACAGTCCCATTTCCTACTTGCCTGGCAGCGGGGCATCTCAATTACCTGCTGTTAAGCATCTTGGCTTTATCTTCATGTAACCAATGCCTGCTTCACTTTTCAAAATGACTTGACAGGAATTTGGGGGATTGTGTTGAATTTTAATGGCTTATTTTGTCTCTTGTGTCTCTAAAGGCCCCATAGTTGCTTCCTCTCTCCTTTAAAAACAAGAACAGGAGTCTTCCTGTTTGACAATGGTGTCAGTATCTTCTCCACGGCTAGGGAGGTTCAGTGGTTTTAAACTCTGAGCTAAAATCATAATGTAATCAGTACTTTAGGCTCTTTCAAGTTTTGATATGGAATTTACTTGTTAGGAGTTTGGCAAGGAACCATCAGAAGAACCATACTTCCAATTGAAGCAGTCTCCAAGCTTGAGAATGCTAGCAGAAGACACCCGGCTTATAGATATGCAGGATCCAAAGGGTGCCTCCATTTCTCTATCACTTCAATCCCTCCCCTCTCTTCTTTTTCCTTCCCTCTCTTCCTCCCTCTTTTCCTCCCTCCTTCCTCCTCTTCCTTCCGTGCCATTTTTCTAATAAGATAAAATTTACACATTTGACTTTAAATCTCAGTAATCATTTATATTTTGTGTCATGAGAAAAATTCTGTATTTGGTGGCCTTGGCTTACAGATGTGCTGTGAGTCTGGCTTGGAAAGCCAGGGGCAGTAGAGTTAATTCTTCACTCGTGGCTTTTTGAGGTTGTGCCATAGTTGGCAGATATCAAACAATGGTGGGCCCGTTTGTTTTTGTGGGAGAACAGTGGATTTGCTCCTTTTCTGTTGCTGTGATCAAACACCATGACCAAAAGCAAGTTATGGGAGAAAGAGTGTATTTGGTGTATGATTTCCAAGGCAAAGTTCATAAAGGCAGGGTTGGCCTGGGAGCAGGTGCCGGCAGAAGGAAGCTGAGAAATCCCATCTTCAAGTTACATCCATGAAACAGTAACAACTAACAAAAAAAGAGGCTGTGAATTTGAAAAATGGGAGGGTATGTGGAAGGGTTTGGAGGGGAAGAAAGGGAGAAGTGTTGGGATTGCATTATAATCCCAAAACTATATACACAAAGAAAGGAAAAAATTCCTATTCCTATACCTATTCTAGTTGGGAGAGGCTATAAACTCTCAAAGCCCACTCCGGTGACAAGCTTCCTCCAGTAGTAAGGCTGCAGCTCCCACAACCTCCACAGTCAGTGCCAACAAGTGTTCAAAAGCCTGAGGGAGAAACTCTCATTCCAACAACCACAAGTACATACTTATAAGCTGCCTTTTCTCTTTCCCACTGTGTGTGTGTGTGTGTGTGTGTGTGTGTGTGTGTGTGTGTGTGTGTGAGAGAGAGAGAGAGAGAGAGAGAGAGGGAGGGAGGGAGGGAGGGAAGGAGGGAGGGAGGGAGGAGAGGTTGAGTGGGCACGTGTATATCATCAGAGGACAACCTCTAGCATCATCCCTCCAGAGCTGCCTACTTTTTATTTCACCGGCCTGGACTTCACCACACAGGCCTGGCTACTCTAGCTGGCCAGAAAGCTGTCAGGGATCTTCCGTCTCTGCTTCCCATGTCACTGTCACTAGGGTTTTAAGCATGTGGCTCCATCCACAGCTGGCTTTTTATTTGGGTTTTGAGGATCAGATTCAGGTCCTCGCACTACTTAGCACTGACTGAGCCTTCACTCCATTCCTAGAAATTGCAGTTCACATAAGCAGGATGGAAGCTTGACACCCTGCCTTCATCTGTGTCCCGCCCCTCCTCCTTGGGTGAGACCATGTCTTGAGGGATGTTGTCTGGTAAGGAGTGTATGTCTGCCTGACTTATCCCTCGCTGAGACTGAAGACACAAAGATAAGAGCAATGTAGGCATCTTATGGACAGCTTTGACGGTGTCCTGTCCTGGACACCCCCCAACCATAGGCACCCACAGATACCCAACCATTGTTCTAAACCTGCAGACTTTCAGGAACAGCAAAGCCCCCTGGGACAGATCACCTCCCGGGGTAGGGCAGTTATCCACAACTACACAGCAGCATATGGAACACAGGTAACCATTTTGTGAAACCAAGCTTGCCCCAAGTAGTAAGGACTTCTTCTGACTAGCTTACACAACCAACACAGACCAGGACTAGTGTGCACCTCTTTCCCTAATGTCTCAATCATTTCTCTATATAACACCCAAACTCACATCAATACCTTAATGGCAAACCTGAAGCTACTGGACCCTTCATCCTTCCTTCTTTTTTTTTTTCTTTCTTTCTTTTATTTTTTAGGTTCTGATTACTTTTCCCCATTCTCTGTTTTTCATCCTTATTTAACTATTTAATTGCTAATTGGGATGAGTGGCCAAGCCTACCCTGTTGGGACTACTGGGACTGAGGTTCTTTCTCTATCTCTGGTTACATTGTCGCATTAATTGTTAGATCTTTGAACTTTTATATTTATATATAATTTTTGTAAACATGTGGTAATGGCATTTCATTTATGCATATTTCTTTTCCTGTTGCTCCAAAGGTTTTTGGACAATAAAAATATATTTTAAGAGACATTTTTTGTTCATTCAGACTATGATCAGGAGCACCAAGTCCCCAGCCCTGGCTATAATTTTTTCTCCTTCCCACAAAATTATACTGAGTCTGCCTCCTTTATGAAAAGAAGTTTACTTACCTGGGGAATCCTAGATCCACTTCTGGAACCACGTTAGCTCCATTTGCCAAGTAGAGAATTTGACCTAATTCATTTTTTGGTCAAAACTAGTCAATGCATTTCATTTATTCCTAGAGTATTAGGTATAGAGACTGTGCAACTTGCCTCTCACAGACTCTGAATTTGGTCCCAAACTCCCTGTCTACCACACACTTGTCTTTCCTTTCCTGTGGTGGGACTTCTAGCAACGCTTTACACAAGCCTTGTGCTTCTATCTGGCTCCAGTTTGCAGTGGGTTTTTCTTTCCATCAAAGGTCCCCTCTCCAGGTCTCTCTCTTGTTTTCTAGAATCCTCCTAGCCATTGTGCATATCCCTGTAGCCCAGAAAAACTTACGATCTCTTCAAAAAGATGCCACCTTTGCCCACTCTATCTCTTCAGTGATCCCACAACGAGATACAAATCCCATTGATTTGAGAGTGATACATACCACCCCCCTATGGATTACACACTTGAAAAAAGACAAAGTGCCCATCAGCTTCAAAGTCCAGCAATGTTTCCTATCAGATAGATGCCCTGTCTTTGTCATATTGACCTAAAGAACATTTAGGACCACCTGTGCCAATGTTTGACTCATGGACATAAACATCTGATGAGAACATAGGTTTACTCAATGGCTGATATTCCTATCAGATCAGAATCACCTGAGTGTCATTCAAAATTCAGCATCTCAACCTAGCTTCCTTCAGCATAATTTTATTGAGAGACAGGGGACAGAGGAAAAAAGGGTCCCAGAGGGGATCAGTAAAGAAGCCTTGGTTGTCACAGGTATGAAATAGAAAGGAATGAGCCTTGATACCACATAGCTACTGACTCACAGTTTGCCCCCCTAGGAAATTCCTCAGTCTCTCTTGGCTCCCTCCCTTAAAGTTGTTTCAGCCATCTTCATGGTTGTCATACAAAATGGATAAGAGAATGCATGGAAATCATCCAGCATGTGGCAAGGCATGCACTAGGGACTCTAGACTCTTAGGTCTTCCTTCCTTTACCTGACCCCAATACCATTCTATAGTACTTAATTGAATAAAACTGTCAGTAGTTCATCAGGATGTATGGAGATTTTCTATGAGTCAGGCACATTATTAAGCCTTAGAACATCCTACCGAAGCTCCAACATTCTCAGAGTATTTTTCAAACCATTACGTACTGTGTCACTTTCTGGAAACAAATACTGGGCTCAGTGTTTTCACATGGCCTACTCCACCGCATTCTTCTTGCTCTTGTTAATCCATCATGATTTACTGTGATGTGAATAATGATTTTTAACACAGGAATAAAAGCAAGGGGTAAATTCTAAATATTTCAGGGACTGGGAGTTTGTTTCTTTCTATGAGTTGTATTTCAGTGACCTTTTCACTCAAACACTTCTCTCTTTTTTTTTTCTTTCGCAATCTGATGTTTTCTAGAAGGCTTATAAATTTCTGTTTTTTCTTAGTTGGGAGACCAGGATAAGACTAAAATTACCATGTTTCCTTAATTCACTGTGGCATATGTGAATAGCTTGCAGACATGATGGTGCTGTGTTTAATAAGCAATATTTCTCACTGCTCCTGTGCTATGGTTTGAATCTAAAGTGCCCCCATAGACTCATGCTCATATGTGATCTTCAGATAGTGGTGTTATTTGGAGGGATAACTGTGGAAACCTTAGGAGATGGGAGCCTAACTGGGGGAAGTAGGTAAACAGAGGTAAGCTTTGAGAGTTGTGGTGCCTCCTCTGTTCCTGCCTTGTTCTCAGCTTCCCAGTCTGCAGCAATGTGAGAATTCTTTGTCGAACACTCCAACAGCCTTGCCTTCACTACCACAGTGGAATGAAAGCCCTTAACTTCCCTTAACTTTTTCTTTCAGGTACGAGATCACGTGATGAGGAAGTAACTAATATGCCTTAGAACCTAGTATGTATTCCTTCCAGAAACATGTGAAACGTGTTGATATTATACATGCAATTACAAGACCGAGGAGATCCCCCAGTTGGTAAGGCGCCTGCGCCCAAAGCATCAAGACCCAAGTTCACACTCCTGGCAGGCACATAAAAGCAAGGTGCAGCAACGTGACCATGAACCCAGCGCTTCAGAAATGGGCTAACACTTTCTCCATGGTAAATGCTGGGCAGATAATGGAGAGAAAATGGGAAGGGAGGAAAGAATGGCCTTTGTCCTCATGGGGTCCAGTGGGGAAGAAATAAAGTACCCACTCATCAGCATCACTTAATTAATTAATTAAGTGTGTGTGAGAGGGGGAGGGAGGGAGGAGAGAGATGGGGGATGGACGCATGTGGATGGAGAGTCTGACAACAATTTTGTGGAGTTCAGTCTCTCAGTTCCTCCTCTACATGATTTCCAGGGATGGAACTGAGCTTGCCAGGCTTGTGTGGCAAGCACCGTTACCCCTGGCCCATCACACTAGCCTCCAACAGCTGACAAGATTAGAGCAGACACTTCACAAAGCAAGAAAAGAAGAAAAGAAACATGTCAAGTAAGAACATGGAAAACCATGCAGCATTGTAGGGCATTAAGTTAACATAATTCAATGGTGTGGATTCTATGCGATGTTCCAGAAACAGCTCTTGGGACAGACAAATGCTCAGTGTCCCCGATGTTGCTGATGAAAGTAGAAAACAATGTAGGCATGTCACAGAGCAGCTGGGGGAGGGATTTTCTTACAAGTACACACTGCATAACCTAGTAATCGCACTTCTTAATGTTTATTTAAGCAAAGAACACGTGTTCACATAAAACCTAAATGTGGATAATTGTGGAACCTGCATTTGTAGTAGTCCCAAACTGGGAAAAAAAAATCCTGCAGCAAGTGAATAAATAACAGCTAGAGTCCATCCAGGCAGAGAACGTGGCTGAGACACAAAAGGGACACACTATTGGTTCCCATAAACAACTTGGCTGAATCCCAAGGAGATGACAACAAGCTTCAGAGCCACTGACAGGGGCTGGAGAGACGGCTCAGTGGTTAAGAGCACTAGCTGCTCTTCCAAAGGACCTGGGTTCAAATCCCAGCACCCACATAGCAGTTTGAAATTGTAATGACAAGGTATGGTGGCCCACACCTTTAAGCCCAGCACTTGGGAGGCAGAGGAAGGTGGATCTCTATGAGTTCGAGGCCAGCCTGATCTACAAAGTGAGTTCCAGGACAGCCAGAGCTGTTATACAGAGAAACTCTGTCTCAGAAAAAAAAATTACAGTTCTATTTGGCTCCATGGAAGAGATGTATGAGGTATGAAAGCTCTGGCACAGGGCTGACCTGGTCTTACAGATCAGCAAAGGCTTGAAAAGGAACTAGAATCTGAGGGAAGCGTGAGGGTTAATGAGGTAAAGGTAGCTAGAGGACAACAACAATCCTTGGACTTAGAAAAAGTTCAATAAGGCAATAAAATGAATCCCTGAGCCTTCACAGCAGGACACACCTGAAGATGCAAACAAGCTAGGGTGGCCTTATTCAAGGTGGGCTTCAACCAAAAGATGCCAGGGTCTTGAAAACCCTAAGCTGCCCAAGTAAATGAGAGGGACCTTTAATGCAGTGTTTCTCAACCTGTGAGTCACGACCCCTTTGGGAGTCTAAGGACCCTTTTACAGGGGTCACCTGAGATCATTGGAAAGCACAGGTATTTACAGTATGATTCATAGAAGAGCAAAATTGCAGTTATGAAGTAGCAACGAAAATAATTTTATGGTCGGGGTCACAGCAATAGGAGAGAAACTGTATTAAAGGTCCACAGCATTAGGAAGGTTGAGAACCACTGCTCTAATTCCACCTTGTGTTTGATGGGTTCCAGTGATGATCTGGAAGTACGTTATAAGGGATACTCCCCAAAATGACCTTGTTAGGTCAAGGACAAAAAGTGGCTTCACCCACTAACTTGCAATGGAAATGAAGAATTATGTACCAAGATCTAGTCTTCTAGCTGAGAACTTAAATTTTCTCTTAATCATGGTTTGACTGAGCTAATGTTTATACATTTAATGCAAATTCCAACAATTTAGTTAAAATGCTCTTTTTACACTATTTCTCTGATGAGAAAGATTGAAATTATACTCATTAATAATGTGTTCAACAACCAGAGAAACACTAGAGTATATCCAACTGATGGGCCAAAATATATCTGCTTTAAAGAGAGAGAGAGAGAGAGAGAGAGAGAGAGAGAGAGAGAGAGCGAGAGAGCATAGAAACAAATGCAGACAACAATAGAAAGGGTTCCTTCTCTCCTCCCTCTCCCCTTCCCCCTTCCATTTCTTTTTCTTTTCTTTCTTTCTCTTCCTCTCTCTCACTTTCCTTCTTTCTTAAGGTTCTCGAATCTCCACTGACCTTCCTTCCCAGGGCATCACTATCTCTTACCTTTCCATCCATCTAGTAAAATACTCACAAATATTTTGAATGCCAGCATTGAAAGAGGGATTTAAAGCATTCCATGCTCACAATGGCCAGGTCTAGAAGTGTAGGGCAGCGTTGTATGTTTCCATTTTTAACTCTCAACCAACCAAACCACGAGTGTTTATCTTTAAGCCTTAGGGCTGGAGCATCTGATTGATCCCACCTGGGAGACAGACAGACTGTGAATAACAGGTCATTGTGTTTTGACTGAGACACAATTGCCTTGAACTTGTGAGGAGTTCAGGTGTGGGGATCCAGCTACCTGGGGCAGTTGCTGGAATGTAATGGTCTGCGCCCTCCTGACCGTGCATCTGCCAGGCCACAGCCCTTGTACAGCCCAGCTCCATTTCACGGGAATAACTCACCTATTCATGAACAATGAGGGTCAGATTGTACTTTTCCTTAACACAACATTAACTCTCAAAGAGCTGGAAATTCAGCTCTGGCCCTGTGAGCTTAGGCTCCAAATCAGTCACTGAGAACATTCTATGAACGGTAATCCCATTAAATATATCATCTTGCAAATATCTAAATCCAGTTAATTAACTTGTATTGCAAAAAAGCTCAGAGATAGAGCTTTCAGAGACAACCACACATTTTAGAGCCCTAATTATACTTAAAAACAAATTTTGAGCTCTACATTTTTACACAAAGTAGGAGGGAAACTGCCTTCTGGGGAATGATTGTGTGGAGCTTAGTTTCTGAGACTTGAACAGAAGACAAGATATTCAAACAGCTCAAAAATGAACTGCTCTCTTACATAAACTTTTTTACTTTCATTGTAGGGAGATTTTTTTTAATAAAGGGATTAAACAAAGTCTGCCATTTTAATTAAAATTCATAGCAATACAATGTCATCTTTACAATGGTCACAGAAATTTACCAGCTCCTGGATTTAGGTACCTTCAGAGTTCAGAATCAAATGACTTAAGCATGATCCACCCTCCTCCATGTGTGGATTGCAAATTAATCATACAAAGGGTTTAAAAATAAAAATAATGAGTCTACTTAATAAAAATCCCCATTACTGGATTAGAAATGTTGATTCCTAAACAACTCAAAATTTAGCTATGAGACTCAAGCTGTCTATTCTTCAACCACCTCAGAGAGCTGAGAAGATGGTTATAATAGTGATGCAAGTTAGTATGAAAGCTAAGTCAGTTATAGAACTTTAAACTCATGGAGATGGTTAGAAGGTAGAAGGTTAAAGTCAGGGGCCAAATATGTATGAACTGGACATTGGGAAGGTATACTGGGCCATTTAACTCTCATAAATGTGGCATATTTAATTCTGCTGTTTTGTATAGAATTTACTGTTATAAGAGAAAGAACCATTTGTTGGATTGAAAAGGGAAGCTGTTGGGGGGGGAAGAGGGTGGAAGGGTGGGACAGGAAGGGGAAATAGGGAAGGGTTTGTGACTGAGATGTAACTTGAAGAAAAAAAAATAAAGTACTTATATATATAAAAAAAAGAAATGTTGCATAATGTTTTTTTTTGTGGGGTGGGGGCGCTGTATAACCATATCATTTTCTAGATGTGGGCATGTGTGTATTTTAGAGAGGGAGACAGAGAGAGAAACAGGAACATGGGTTGAAGGCAGACTGAAGACAATGTTTGCTCTGTGTTTGCCTCACCCCACAGCCCTACTGGATCTTCACCCCTATTTGTCAGCAATGCCAACCCTCTCAATACAATCTTTTCGTTATGCTTCATGAAAAATCCATACCCTTGAAGTGTGAAATTCAAGACCGATTTATTTTACAATAGTTGAAATTGTGGTTTCTCTAGGCTATTGTTCAACACAGACAAAAAAAAAAGAATTACCATAAAGTATAAGAATAGTTTAAGTATAAATAGTGCTCTTCTTTCAAATGGTTCACATTCTTCTCTTACATGTAAATCCATTTATATGTATGAAGACTACGTGAAGTAAAATCTTTTTTTGAAATCTCAGTGCCAATTGAAATCTGGGGCAGATACAGTTTTAAAAGATGTCAACAGGACTGGATTTATTCTCACAGAAATCCATGACCCCATTTGGGGCATCATGGTTCATTGTTTTGAAGAATAATGTCCTAAAAATATTCATAGATTTTTTTCTAACATTATCATTCTCACTCTCCAAATGTCACCAGTACAAAACATACCACCCTTATTAGAAAAATGTGTCTTAGTGGGCATTTATACCAAAATGGTTTTGAGGATCTTATACTCAGAGGCAGGCAGGCAGACTTGGAGAATAAAGAACTCTGTTGATAGCCAGCCTTCTTCAGATACTTTTTATCTGGAGTCCACAAAAAGTATGCATGTCTTAACCCCAGACATACAGCCTTGGTCAGGAGGTTCTGTATAACATAAGCAGAAATTGCTGAGTGTCTAGTAATTTCAGGAATGTGTACACTCACCTTAATGAGACTAAGCCTGGGAGTTGGAGAGATTGCTCAGTAGGTAAATTACTTACTATGTAAGCTTGAGTTCGAAATTGCCATGTGAAGGCCAGGAAGACCCAGCAGCCTGGTTATACAGGGCTTGAGAAGTGAAGACAGGATCCCTGGGACAAGCTGGCTAGCTGGACTAGTTGAGTCAGTCAGCTCTGAACTCTGATGAGACCCTGCTTCAGTCTATAAGGTGGACTGAGATGAGGGAGATTCCCAATGTCAAACCTCAGACCTCCTTATGCAAATGCCCACATACTTGTAATATGAACATGCACACAAAAGACTTAACAACTACATCTTTAACTGTTTTCCAAGGCCTGCTGTATACTTTGTGATATTTAGCATTAAGAATGAATCAGCAAACACTTGCTTTGCCTCCTAACAGCCCTGTGAACACAGACAAAGTTGTTTTCCCCCCTTTATTGCTGCTGGGAGAACAATTGTTTGTTTGTTTGTTCATTTGTTTGAAGAAGGGTCTCTGTGTAGCCCTGGATGTCCTGGAGTTATCTATGTATAGCAGGATGGCCTTAAATTCAGAGAGAGCCATCTACTTCTGTCTCCCAAGTGCTGGGATCAAAGGCCTGCACCACCATGCCCAGCCATAAAAGCCTGTCCAATACACCCTGCCAACCATATCTTCAATTTAGCAGATGAGGAATCCCGAGGTTAGAAGTGTTCACTCAAAGCCACAGATATAATGAGTTATGAGGCCAGGATTCAAATCCAGGCCACCAGACTCCCAAACGCAGGCTTCTGGTCAAGAATCTACACTGTTTTGTGAACCCATACCCTAAACACTATGTCTTAGTAGTTCCCAATATCGTTCTTATATGCTCACACTGAAATTAGGAATACTGAAGTCTTGCTGGTTGGTCACAGGTATCCTAGAGGCTGACAACAAACAGCATGCCCGTTGGTGCTGAACTGGTATGCAACTCTAAACAGGAAAGCTACAAAGGACTCTTCTGCACAATGGAGGGTGTACCATCAGCATGTGGAGGGTGTACCATTAGCGTGCCAGTATCAAGTGCTTGAGTTAAACTCTGGGCACTTAGGTTGGGCTGAATCTCATGAATGGGTAAACCATCTTCCAGGTCCCTTCTTTCCTATCCTGGGTCATGTTGTCTAAAAGCAAGGCTCCCTGCACCACTGCTAACCCAGGACGTATCCTAATGACAGTATAATTAGAAGTATCATTGTGGTAATGGTTCTTTTCATCTGGAACACAGGCTCACAAAAGGAGGCTCTCATTCAGCTAATCCCCCCCTTCCTCTCACCCATCCTCAGCTTTTCCCCTACTGAAGGTCAGCGGCACAGGGTTAATGCCAGGTGTTTGACAAGTCCTCAGACTCAGGGCTCATCAAACTAATTAAAGAGAAACACATCCAAATTCTAGCGAATTATTTTACTTTTAAAATGCTTCCCATTCATCAGGCTTGGTGGGTTTGCTTAATGAAGACGACAATGGCTCTCTTGTTTCCAGGACCCACAGCCACTTGGTTCGGGTTCAGTGGGCCCAGGGAGAGGCATCCAGGCCTTAATCTGGTCTTTCTTTCCTACTTAAAAATCCAAAGGGTTGAGAAGTTACTGATTTTTATCAGACCCACCAAGGCAGGAAAGGAAAGACAAAAAACAACTCTGAGCACTGAATTGATGTAGCCAGAACTTATTTGTTTAATTTAAATGCCCTTGGAAGACTTTCATTGTTCATCTGCCACACACAGAATAATACAAGACATTAGGGAAGTGTTAGAGACACTTTTCAATCCCTAAAACTAGGAAACCCCAGGAACCTGTCATTTAGAGAAATCTTTGTGGTAAGTACCCTCAGCTCAGGCCTCTCCTAAGGTGTCCCTTTCTCAGCCCCTCCTCCAAAAGCACCCTTAGAAATGAAGGAGGATATGGAGACTGTCTGGGGCTGGATGGGAAAGAGAAAAATGGACTTTTGGATTCTTTGCAGGCGTGATCATTCTCTTAAGTCAAAGGATTTTTCATTCTCATAGTCACCAAGTACATCTCAGATGAAGTTACTTTCTGCATGAGCAAAATAACACCTAGGTATAATTAACTAGGTAAAGCATGTGGAGGGAAATGTGAGCATTTAGAACAAATTTACAATAAAATGCATGTGCCCCTGCCATGATAAAAAAAATCCACAGACAACTGTACTAACAAATTTAATATATCTAACAAAGCGCAGATATTTAAGATGTGGCTTTTAATAATGTTAACCAAATTCATCATGAGATTATGGTTTTAAAACTCATAAGCCATAAATAAATGCCATCTCCAAGACTCAAAACTTTAAAATCCAACTTATTCAATGTAATATTTTCTCAATGGCACAGAGATATTAAGTGACATCTTAGTCCTACATCCAAATAATTACTAGCAGTTGAACATCACACTGAAAAACCACCATTGTTTATTAGAAACTAAAATTTAAATGAGCTACTTTCAGCAAATTTCTCTTAAATTTTTAAATTTATGTTTGTTTAAGAGCTTAAAGTCTGATTGCTTTAAACTTTCATGGAAAAAAAACCTTTTCCTTCCTCTTTGCCAGCTGAATGCTGATTAGGTCTGGTCAATACCACCTCAACAACTCCGACTAGCCATGAAGATTACTTTATCTCTGAGAAATGGATTTGCACCTATGATAGTTCATTGTTTCCAGGTTTAAAGTTATTAGATTTCATAAGAAAGTCCATATTCAAATGACTTTCTTGTTTATCTTAATAGAAGAGAAGCTGAATAGATGGTTAAGTGGGGTTGATTTGGTATTGTTTCCTTTGGTGTTTTGAGATATGCTAAATCCATAATACGTTAGCATGGATTATGATAAAAAAGGTGATATTGTTGGCTTTAACCCATTATTATAAACATTTAAGAAGCATACACTATAACTAAAAGAGTGAACAACCTTCAACAAAGTCGATAACCTCCAGGCAAATAAAGCTGGACAGTTTTCTACACTACAAACTTTTTCATGTGTCAACCTGCCCTGTTTGTCTAAGAAAATAGAAAATGCAATCTGTTCCTAACTAATTTGTGTCTTTCATTTTGGGGTCCCCTGGACATAGTTTTGAAAAGCAGGTTTACAACAAGCTTTAGGGCATCTCATTTCTATGTGAATCCTGTGCCAAACAAGAAAGATGTTTTGGAAAATCACGATTTCCAAATTCTTCAATACGTGAAGGACTCACAGCATAAAATGGACAGACGTGTCTGCATCAGTTCTCTTGCAGTTGATTTAGCATCCTTGACCAACGCACAGGGGCTGTTCTGAAAACCAGGCGAATTTGAAACTGGGAAGAAAACAATTCCAATGAAGAAAGGTCTTTTTTTTTTTTTAATCCTGCTACTACCACAGAAAGTCCACTAAAGAAGTTGAAATGCAGCAGCTAGACTTTCTCAGTTTATCCGGAACACCCAGGCAGCGCAGGGCTGGTGGCCCCACGTTTACCTGGGGTTACTCGGAAGCCTTCACTTATTTCCTGCTCGATGGGATGGATCCAAGTCATGCAAAATGTCAAGTCCTGGGTGGCTGCGTTTTCCTACTTATTATTTAAGGTCAAGAACTGGATTTAATGCATGGGCTTTCACACAGTAATACTGAAATAAAATTCATTTGTGAGCAGAGTTTAAGACACGATAGGAAAACCATTATCAAAAGGCAGTCACGAACCTTAAAAAAAAAAATGGATTCTTTTGTTTCTCTTCCTCCTATACTCCCAAATGTGCACAAATTCTCCACTTCCAACAGGTTTTAAAGAAATCACTAATAAGATTTAAAAGTATCTTATCTTCCCCTCTCATTTCCATTCCAATATAGCCCCCCACCCCACCCCTGCTTTTTGAGGGTCTATTCTTTTTTTTTTTTTTTTAACCACCTAGGGAATTAAATCCCAGCTATGGATTCAAAATGACAGATTTTGTGGGTTTTACTCCTCAGCGATGATGTCATTTGCGGGGAATTGTTGGGTAAACCATACACTCTTTTCAGAAACCTGCAATTACCTCTCTGAATAAAGAGATCAATGTCATGTTTCTGGAAATAATGGCTAATGATACGTCTCCCGAAAGGAAGTGGTGTTATTAATTACCTCATTGTGAACACACAATTTATAGACAGCTCAGAGGGCCACTCGCCCAATTAAGTTTAATGGCTGGAGCTCTAGTTAGTACAGCCGCATCTAGATGAAGAAGCCCAGCTTCACAGGCAATGGAAGAGACATGAGCAGCTAGGAGTGATCCCAGGCCTTACCTTCCTGCAGAGACTCAGCAGTGAGAAGGAAAAGCTCCCAACTACCTTATAATCATCCGCTCTGTTTCTGCGTCTGCTGCCTCACCCAAATGTCATTTATACTGTATAAGTTACATTATATGTTTAACTACATACTTACATGTGAAAGCATTTTAAATGAGTTTAAAGACATAAAATTTTAATGATGCATTTAAATTATATTTGAAGTGTATTCATCATTTCTGTATATACTCATAAAACGTATAAGATTTACATATAATAATTTGTGTATAAGTATATAATATACTTACATGCAAAAATATATGGGTAATTACAGAACTATATATTTATATAAAATACAGTATTTAAAGACATATATAATAACTTAACACAAAAAAATGACAAAGAACAATGAACCATGACCCAAGAGGCTAGAGATAACTAGAATTTACCACTGTCAATAACAAAGCCCTGCTGTGGTGAATGGTCTCATTGGAAGAGGATATGCTTAGTCATGATGAGACTCGATGTGCTGGTGTGGGAGGGTCCAGGGGTTGCTGCCCTTTTCTGAGGAGAAAGAGAGGGAGAATGGGGAAGGGGTGGAAGGGCAGGACACAGAGGAAGGGAGCTAAAACAAAAAGAATGAGGACAGAAAGTCTCTCTCTCTCTCTCTCACTCTCACACACACCTGTATTATGATTAAATGTTCATATTCTTTTAAGTCACAGAAGAGTCTGGCTGGGGAGCCTTGCACAAAGACCCATGTGTTAAGATTGGTCCTCTTTCAGGTGAAGTCACCTGCTTCCCATCAATGGATTATCCCAGCAGTCCTGGGTTGTTTGTTTCATTTAATTTCCTAATTGCTATGGAGTTTATATGTTGAGCTCTGAGGAATGACCCGGGACATTTGCAATGTGTTCTGTTTGTCTTGTTAACCAAAGTTAGTCAAAGCATTGTGAGATGGAGGAAGGACTCCCACTCCCCAACTCAGACCACACTGGGCTGTCCTTGGCTCCAACATGGACCATAGGGGACTCCTCTCGTGATTGAGACTGTCACTGGTGTCACAGAGGAGGAACCAGGGATGCTGAGTGTCCACAAGCCAACTGTACTGTGCACCTGAACCTGAGACTCATGAAAGTCTCCCTTGGCCACCTAAAGACCATACTGCCCATAACATACCACGTAGAATTAAAGAACTGCCACGTTTGAACAGGTATGGCAGGAGCACGCCTAATTTAATTTCTAGAGAAGCACTGCCGTGTGGATACCGGGAACAGAAACAAAACTGCTCACAACAGTAGTGTTTGAGGTTGAAAATCATAAACAGTGGAAATCTAAACAGAACACCATGCAGCAAGGAAGATCAATAATGTCTACATGTTTATAAGGGGATAAAATGTGAGTGAAGAGGTGCCAGGCACAAAATCCAGGATGCAAGGCCAAGGTCAAGGGTCAGGAAGGTCAAGGAAAGGCAGGAATGCTCTTCAAGAACTGACAGGTAGTGGGCTGACAGTACCTCACACCCATTATTTATTCATGCACATATTTAGTGTACAAGCATGAATATTCTATATCTTATGTAGAATATTTTAATGTTTTCCATTAAGTCTGAGTTCTGGAAGCCGAATGTCCTGGGAGAACAATATATATAGGATGTTCCCAGCAATGTCATTTATAGGAGAGAAAAAGGACAAGCAGTAGCCAGATATTGCAATATCACAATGATTAAGTCCATGTCCAGAAAATGGCCCCAGTTACTGGTTTAAAAGAGAAAGCTAGAAAACTGCAGAGGCCTAGTAGTCTGAACTCAGCAGGTGGGATGGAATCCTTTTGTTTTTGCACTATTTGTCAATCAGAAATAATCACTGGGACTCGAATTTCACCTGCCCCTCGGACACCTGAGCACAAGGCAAATACCAGTAGTGCTACCTTTTGTATAAATACTACTTGTAATGCAGAAAAAGCAGGAGGGGGCTATATGGGATTGTGTATGCACTTACAAAGGTTGGTGCTCATGTGTGGATATGCATGTAAGGCCAGAGGTCAAGGCTGGGTGTTCTCTTCCACCTTATTATATATAGTTTTGAGACAAAGTCTGTCAGTGAACATGGAACCCCTGAATTCAGCTAGATTGGCTGGGCGGAGCACCAAGGAACTCCTGTGCCTCTCTGTCCCAGCACTGGGATTACAGATGTACTCTCTTGCTTTCACCCCAAGTGTTTTACCAACTGAGCTATCTCACCAGGAAGTGAAAGAGATTTTTAAAAATGCTTTCTTGAAAATCGAGAGACACTTAAAGAAATGCTCAACATCCTTAATCATTAGAGAAATGCAACTCAAGAGGACTCTGAGAGTCCATCTCACACCTGTCAGAATGGCTAAGATCAAAAGCTCAAGTGACAACACATGCTGGTGAGGGTGTGGAGAAAGGGGTACCCTCCTCCATTGCTGGTGGGAATGTAGGCTTGTGCAACTACTATAGAGGTCAGTATGGTGATATCTTAGAAAACTTGGAATAGCTCTGCCTCAAGACCCAGCCATACCACTTCTGGGTATACACCCAAATGACTCCTCACCAAATCACAAGGAAGTTTCCTCATCTACTTTCATAGCAGCCTTATTTGTAATAGCTAGAAACTGGAAACAACCCAGGTGTCCCTCAAGCGAAGAATGGATTAAAAACTGTGGTACATCTACACAATGGAATACTACTCAGCTATCAGAAACAATGAAATCATGCAATTTGCAGCCAAATGGATGGAACTAGAGAAGCTCATCCTGAGTGAGCTAACCCAGACTCAGAAGGATGCACATGGCATCTATTCATTTATAGTAGGATTTTAGCCATATAGTACAGGATATCTATATTACAACCAATGAACCAAAGGGAACATGGACATAGACTTTTTATTTTTTAATTGTTTGGCTTTGTTTGTTTGCTTGTTTTTTAGTTTTCTCTCCCTGTCAATGAGACACTTGGCCCTAGTGGTACTGCCTTGTAGGCCCCCAGTGTGTGAGGAGGCTCTTGGCCCTCATATGACTGCTGAACTGGGGCAGGGGACTGTTATGTAGGGACACTCCACTCCAGAGGAGTGGAATGGAAGGGTTAGGGGGTAGAGGGTGGGAGGGCGGGGCTGGGAAGGGGGGAAAGAGGACAATACTGAGCAACAAATAAATAAATTTATTTATTAAAAAAAAGAAAATCGTAGGAAAGAACTATTAGGGTTTGAATCAAGCGTATTTAGCAGGAAAGATGGCAGCTAATCCTCCTACCAGCTTGAGGGGGTTAGGAACCCCAATAAGGGAGGACCTCTGTGAAGGGTACAATGCAATGTACCACCAAGTCTGAATCTGTTTTTCTACATGGTTTTGGGGGTTTGATCTCAGTTCCTTGTGCTTGCAAGGTAAGCATTTTGTTTTATCTGCTGAGGCATTGCCTCAGTCCAACACGTGCAATTGTTATTCTTGGGCTTGCCTACTTTTCTTCTGTGTGTGGAAGCTGCCAGGGGCTAGAACCCCACTCTCCTTGGGGAATATTCCATGCAATGTGGCTGTTGGGCCTGGTCCCCTCACAGCTCTTGGCATTCAGGTGTCCACCGAGGCTGTGATTGGAGCCCCTGATGTACAGACTCTCTCCATTCTGACACACTGTTTCAGCCATGGTCATCAATGCTTACCTTCCAAATTCCCAGCTAAATTTTCAAATTCTCTCTCTCTCTCTCTCTCTCTCTCTCCATCTCTCTCTCTGTCTCTCTCTTCATCTCTCTCTCTGTCTCTCTCTCTCTCTCCACCTCTGTCTCTCTCTCTCTCCATCTCTGTCTCTCTCAATCTACACCTGGAAGGGATAGTAGAATTAATTGGTCCAGTAGTCATTTGATTGGTCCAATAGCAAGCCTGAATGAGCAATCCTCCTGTCCCCCTTCTCTCTAGCACTTCCTTTCAGAGGTCTAGGAAGCAGCCTTTCAAAGGCTCTCTGTACCATTTGACCCAGAGAACACTAAGTCTAGTCCCAACCATAGCAATAACTGTGCACAGCAGAAAGCAAACTCTGGATGAGGGTGTGGCCAGGCCAAGCACTCCCGAGATGAGCCCTAATTTAGAGAACACAACAGTGGTTGGCCTCCCATCCAAATGATCCCCCAACACGTTCACACAGCAATCATTTGTTGATCCCTCAGGGTGTGCCATGCACTGCTCTGGTCACTGGGACAGGGCAGTGAAAAGGCCCTGGCAGTGCACAGAAGAAAAGTAGGCAAGCCAGAGAATAACGACTACACACTGCTGCGCTGGAGCAATGGCTCAGTCGGTAAAGCAAAGTACGTATCCGGCAAGTACAAGGAACTGAGACCAAACCCCCAAAACCATGTAGAAAAAAAAATCCAGGCTCTGTGGCATATTGTACTAAAAAGAAAAAAAAAACTGTCCTGCAAAAACGGGAGGATCCCTGGGTCTCCCTAGTCAACCAACCACCCAAACCTATTTATAAATTTCAAGCCAGTATTCTATCTCCAAAGAAAAAGGTGGATCTTACCAGAGGAACCATGCACAAGGTTGTCCTCTGGCCTCCACATACTCGTGTGCACATGTGCACACACACCTGGACTTGTATGTCCCATGTGTATGAACACATATTACCATGAACACGCACAACCCATTAGAGGCCAAGTCTGAATCCTTCTCTTCAACTAGGGATCAGATAACTCCAGGAAAGCTGAACGGTGACCAGAGGCAAATGTGGGGTCTGTCTGGCCCTCGGGGAAGATGGAGAAAGTAATGGTTTTCAGTCACCCTCAGACTGTTCTGGTCTCTGGACTGCAGCTAAGCTCCCGCAGGCAACTATAATGACTTGAGCCACAAGCTGGCATTTCTGGTGATGAGCTGCACATAAACACTCACAAAAAGTTCCACTTTCTAAGATGTCATTCCATTTTATATGCACACATATAAAATCATGCTGTGAATAAAATGCAAGAGAAACTTTTAAACCACCTGTAATTCACTACCCCAGCATAAATATTTCTTGTGTATATAGTTATTTCTAGTTTTTGCCTGTAAGTGATTTTATATAGTTCTTATAATGCATGTGCATATTCACTTGCCTTTTTAAATTTTATATCATATGTACCTTTCCCTATTCTTCCTAGCCTATGTAGCCAATACTTTAATCTTGATATTATTGTACCACCAATCTAATATACTGTAATTATTATACCACCAATCTAATATACTGTAATTTTAATTTCCCATCCACTATCAGGAAGCAGAGAGATGAATGCTCAGCCCAGTCTCTCTTTTTTATTTAGTCTAGAACCCCAGCCTATGGGACAGAAGCAACCACATTCACGGTGTGTCTCACCTAATGGGTTGTTCTGGATACTCTTTATATGCATACCCAAACATGTGCCTCCAAGGTGATTTTAAAACCAGTCAAACAATGAAAATTAACCACCACAGTCATTTTAGCACATTTGCTCATGGCTATGATTCCATTTGTACTTTTCATCTGTCCAGTAGTTTCCTTAGAGTCACTTCTGAGCATCTGAGATGCCCTGTGCTTTCACTCCAGAGAAGATACCCTCGGGCAAAGGTCCTATCCAGGCTCAGTTCTTGCAACAATCTCTCTATTTCCTCCCTCTCCCATGTGTGTGTGTGTGTGTGTATACATGTATGCTTACATATGTCTATATGTGTGCATGTGTGTATGTATGTGCATGTGTATATATGTGTGTGCATGTGTGTGAACATGTATATGTGTGTGTTATGTCTTAGTTAGGGTTTTACTGCTGTGAAGAGACACTGTGACCAAGGTAACTCTTGGTTATATTAACCAAGTATATAACCAAGGCAAATTTACTTGGGGCTGGTTTAAAGTTTCAGAGGTTTAGTCCATTATAATCATGGCAGGACGCATGGCAGTGTGCAGGCAGACATGGTGATGGAGGAGCCAAGAATTCTACATCTTGATCTGAAGGGCACCAGAAAGAGACTGAATTCCACACTGTGTGAAGCTTACATAGGAGGCCTCAAAGCCCATCCCTACAGTGACACACTTCCTCCAACAAGTCCACACCTCCTAATAGTGCCACTCCCTATGGCCCAAGCATTCCAACACATGAGTCTATGGGGGACAGACATATCTACTCAAAACACCACAATATGTGTGTATGAGGGTTGGATGTGTATGTGTGTGTATGCATATATATATATGTGTGTGTGCATGTATGTCTCTCTCTGTGTCTCTCTTTCCTATCTCATCTCCATATGAAGCTTTTTAGAAGGAAAGCAAGAGACAGCACTCTTTGGAGGAAAAAGATTTCCCTTAAACAATAATACCCTGGCATCTAGAGGGCCCAGTGAGGAATGGTTTGACAAACATAGGCTAGAAGTCCCTTCAGTGAGCCTCGTGTAGTCTGTATCTCAGTCTCATTTGGATGGGTATAACAAAATGCTGTTAACTGGATGGCTCGTAAACAAGAGAAATTTGCCTCTTACAGTTATTGAGGCTGAAATTCAAAGTCAAGGTGAAGGCAGAGTCTGGCTCATAAGTGGTACCTTCTTGCTGTGTCTTCACATAGTGGAGGGACAAGGAAGCTCACCAAACTTCTTTCTGAGACATGAATGCCATCCATGAAGACTTTGCCCTCATCATTTCCCCAAACCCCCTCCTTCCATATGTAACCTCAGGGGCTAAGCATTCAAACTATCAGTTTGGGAGGAGACAAAACATTCAGACCCCATTTCTCCATCTTGATATGTTGAATGGGTCCCCCAAGGTGGAATCAGACAATTAGATGAAAGTTTAAATCTGCATTTAACTAACCTCAGTGTGAGCCAACAAGTACATCAAAGAATCTGGTCAGAGGATCCAGATTATGAGAAGAAATTTAGGGGAGGAGAGAGTAGTTAAGGGACAGAGAGTATTATCCTTAAAGTCTCACCTTTGAGGACTTCATTAAGATTGTCTATAAGTTTCCAGCTCCACCAAGCACAATGTCCTAAGACTTTCCAGCTATGGTTACTGATCATTCTGAAGAATGACATTTCTGAGAATGACTTTTATCAATCCAGCCATCACCATCAATGGAGAATTCACGTGACTGTGAAATAAGAAATGCCAAGGAATTTAATTCTTTGCTATTGGGTTGAGATTTGATGGAAGAAACAGCCAGGCAATTAATTCTATTAGGAACCATGCATCTCGGCTTTGAAGTGAAATGGATTTCCCTGTGGCTTTATATTGGTTACAGCTTTTATTAAGTTCAATTACTTTTCCCTCTGGTCTGCTCCATAAAGGTACACTCATAGGGTAGGATGTCTCTTAACAGAACTATTTCCACTGGAAAAGGTGGTGACTGAGTGGATTTGGCCACTAAAACGACTGGTTCTTTATAAGCAAAGTAACAGAAGAGAGGTTGTGTTTGTTGCTAGTGGTCTTCAAGCCTATTCACATTTTCATCAGCTACCAAACCAAAGAAGAAACAAGAACAAATTTCGTATCCTGTTCAACACCTTTGTCTCTTAACTATCCCTAAAGAGACCGTTAAACTATAGGACTAAGGGACTCTTCTCTGGAGACTTCTGGGGGTTCCGAGTGTTGGCATGGGGAAGTCCAGAATAAATGATCTAGAACCATCACTGGGAAGCAGGGTCACTAGCTCTAAACATGGTTCTGTCTCTAGTCAAAAGAGATTGATTACGTCTATTCATGAACTTTGTCTTCATATGACCAAGAGGCAGGCCTTATGACTCTGAGTCTCCCTGTCATGTCTGGCTGTCAGGAGACTCAAACAGGAGAGTGAGATAGTAAACAAGGTATCATAGAAAGGCATTGGGAGGGTTGCTCATTATCATTTATGAACGAGCAAATTGCTATTTCAATGTTATTTCATGCAAACCATGGCTTGAATAATCTTCTTTTCCAAATGTGCTAGGATGTATCTTACCATGTGGAAAGAGTGACCTTCTCTCTCTAAAACACACACTCAGAGATATTTCTAAAATCTAATATTTGGCTAGAAAGTGACTGCAAACAGTGACTGCATCATCAGCCAATCGGGTGGCAGCTCCCAAAGAGGGCATTTTTCTGACTGCAAGTCCAATGTATTTCTCTAATAAAACAACCAATTTTACAAGTCCCGGGCATTGCTTAAAAATGGTTGTATTAGGATCAAAAGCTCTGGTACCACCTGGGACCAATAAGTGGTCTGTTTCCTCCAGAAACATCACCTACTTCAGCCCCAATCCTGGCTTCGTGAAATTAAGAAGCATGAAAAACATCAGGCAAGCTCAAAGGGCTTGTTGAAGAATTATGTAGGTAAAATTCAATATTATGAGCTGGTAATTTTCCCCCAGGTTTGTCACTGAAAAGAGCCAAGTCTAAATGACAATCAGCATGCCTTCCACCAGTAAAATACTTCCTAAATGAGATTCAAACTCAGTCACAAAATCTGCGAAAGTGGACTGAGTGCAGCTGAACTTGATGTTTTAATATCTACAGTGCCTTCCCTCACTTTTCATTTTGAAGTTGTGACAGACGTGAATTCCAGGCAGAGTTGATTTCAGCTGATGTTACCATGACAACTGACCATAGAGAGAGCATCCTTGACACCAAATGTCACTAGTAGCTACATCTGGACTTCACACTGGAAGATTCCTCTGTTCTGGTACTTTGGGTATACTGTGATTGACAATTAAGTTGGCTTGCAATAACCAAATATGCTAGAATCCTGATGTGTTGGCATTAAATCACTGGAGCTCTGAACACTGATTTAGGCAATGGTGTTAATATGGGGGCATTGGTTCTGAGGTTAATGGGCTGTGAAAACAGTTTGACTAATATGTAAAGACAGTGGCATAGATTCAATGTTATTATCAAATGACGCATTGATTGTCTACTATGTGGGATGAGTCAGTCTGTCTAGGATCTCAGAGATGAGCACAGGACATCTGAATGGAGCAAAGGTAAGTCTTTCTTGGACAAGTTGCTGAAATTACTAGGCACTCACATGTTTAAAATAAATTACTGAACTGAGACCCAGGCTTTTCAGAAAAGTAACTCCAAATGGACCATAAACTAAAATTTGCAACACAAAAATATGAACTTCTTTAAGATAAGAGAAAAAATTAGATGGCAGGGTTATGGTAATGACTTACAACCCGTAGCAAAGGTGCTGTCTATGAGAGGAGTAAACTGATATGCTGAATGTCACTAAAATTAAAAATGTATGCTTTGCAAAAGACACTATAAGCAGAATACTATGTGTTATCAAAACAACCAACAAAGGCAATGAAGACACGGGAGTTGGGAGGTTCTGGGGAGAATTAGGGAGGAAAGTGTGGAGTGGGCATGATCATAAGTCACTGCACACATGCATTGAAATTCTCAAAAAAAAGAATAAGATAAGGAAGAGTGTTTACAAAAGATATGTCTTGTAAATGAAGATATTTTTGCCTCCAATTACACAAAACACCCTTAAAACTCATTATTAAGCAAGTTAATACCTTAATTTAAAAGTAGCCATTTTAAAATGGCAAAAGAATGCTATAGATATGGCTCAGTCCATGAAGACCCTGTTCCAGAAACACAAGGACCTGAGCTGAGATCCCCAACACCCAAGTAAAGAGTTGGGCCTGGTCATGAGAGGTTGTAATTGAAGCACTGCAGAGACAGAACTGGTCAGTCCCTGGAAGTCATTAGCTAGCTACTCCAGGTTCAGTGAGAGACCTTGTGTCAAAAAATGAAACGGAGAGTGATTACATATAACCTCCCTAGTATACCTTTGTGGGAAGAAACCACTGAGTGTTTGAATGGCCCCATCTGTTGTTCAATTTCTTCTTCTCAGGAGAATCCTTCTGTCTTAACTGAAACTCAGCCTCCACCTTGACAAACACACATGTGGGAGAAGATAATAGAGTCCTTCCCCATGAGCCATCTGATAGGCAGGCCATAGCATCTCTACATTTCTTATGGTATTGCTTGCTTTCTGTCAATGCCATTCTTTAAAGTCCTTGTGAATTACACACCAGATTCAAGTCACATAACATCACTGACTGTTTATCATGCTCAGTCACCAGTAACTTCATGTGACAATAGTAATCTTTCACAATCCCTCATTTTGGAACGTGTGCAAAATCATGCAAAGACGATTGGTCAAGCTAACAAACTGCACTTCATAGAAATAATTTTTCAACTATTTAGAAGAAGGAGGGGTGGTGATTTAAAAAAGTTTGATAGCACAGTTTTAGACAGGCAAAGGGCCAGACAATGCAATCAATCATATTCTCACGCTTCAAGAATTTGGAAGATTATAGTATTGTATGTGTAATGATGAGTCAGAACAGTGATATGAATGTCATCTGACAAGGCCTCCCCGGTCTTTTTTATTGGACTTCCACATAACTGAGTCTATTGATGTTCATCAGTTACCAAAATCAACCAAAACAAACTTGGGGAGCACAAGCATCAGGACCAAAGCCCAAGGTAAAGGTTTTTAGATCTTCATCAAATATTTCTAGCTTCCTCCCTTCAGGCAATGGTAAAGTTACACTTTCTAACCATCTTCTTTTAGTATACAGTTGTTTTATTAGCGTTAGTTGGTAATTTCTTATCAGAGATAATTAGCCATTTGTCACTGGGGTATTTAACCAGGTTCTGCTCAGAGATCTCTTTCTTAATACCAACAAGATTCTAAAGAGTATCAGTTGCATTCCCAGGTCACTAGAGACATCCAGAGAAGAGCTCCACAGCCAGGCTGCAGGTGAGAAGTAAGTCAGACGTTGCTATTTCAAGCTACTGAGACTGGGGGATAGCTATTATTGAAGTGTAACTTTGCTGATGCCAACAGACACAGCACTCAACTCCCTAGGACAGAGCTCTCCAGCTTGAGGATTTCATCTGCACTTAGGATTCTATTTGGACTCAGGAACAAAAACTGAAAACTAGAAGAAACTTAAATGAGGAGGCTGGAGAAATGGCTCGGTGGTTAAGAGTCCTTGCAGACCTTTTAGAGGGCCACAGTTCCTATCACTCACATTGGATGCTTCACAACTGCCTGCAACTCTAGCTCCAAGGGATCTGCAGCCCTCTTTTGGCCTCCATGAGTACACACACACACACACACACAAACACACACACACACACACACACACACAAAGAGAATAAGATAATTTAGATAAATATCTAAATGTTATAGAATATACAATTCATACAGATAATTCCATGGCTCTGATCTTAGACATATGAAGCTCACTAACATTCTATTATTCCAACTTAATTTCCATTTTTCCTGCCTATTAACTGCACCTCTCATGCAATAGTGGTGAATACTGACAAAAGCGTGTCACCCACTCTTGAACACCACATATGAATTTGCTCTAGATAAAGATGCCAAGGTTCATGAGGCTGTCTAGGATGAGATGGATTTGCTCTCAGAGGTCGAAATATCAGACCTCTAAATCTAGAAGAACCTAGATAAAGGAAGAAAAAAATAAAACAACTGAGTAAAATGGCTAAATAACAAACGGATTGATTGTTCTCTGAAGTAACGCAGTCAGGTCAGCCTCAAGCACAGTTTGCTTCAAGGGTTCATGATGTTCTCTAACAGTGAACTATGTTTTTTCAACGTCTCTGCTTCTGCTGTCCTAGGTGTGAGAATTTCCTTCAACCTGACTTTCCTCCAGATAGCAAATGCTTCCCTCAGTATAGCAAAATGGCTACCTCTACCAGTGTCTAGAAGAAAAGAGACTGTCTTATTCCATAACCCCAAAGCAAAGACTTGAGGCGAGCTTCTTGAACCAGTCTGGCTCAGGTGTTTACCTCAGAAAGGAGCCCTATAGGAAAAGCAGGGATGGACGGAAGGCGCTGAAGTTTCTCTAACTCATAGCACTGTCTAGAGTTGGCAGCTAGAATCAGTTTCTCTGAAATCCAAAGAAATCTCAAAAAGAGATGTGGGCTACTAGGAAGTGCCATGGACTAATACCATGCTGAAGGAGGAAATGAGGCTTACAGAGCCCAGTAGATTATTTGGAAACACAGAAGGAGTCAGTGAAAAGTCCTAACTTTCAACCCTGGTCTCTCAATGCCAAATCTCGTAACTTTGACCACTGACTTGAGGAAAGACTGCATTTTGGACTCTTGTTCAGGCATCTGGGTCAACAGGGAGTCATGGTCTCTCATGGATAATCTGTTTGCTGCTCAAAACCTCAGGAGTTCATAACACCATGGCAAATGCCCCTAGTTGTCCCATGTGTCCCTAAACTAATACATCAAATACATAGCTTCTTTAGAAGTGTGGTATGTGGGTGGCATCAGTTGATCTAGGAAAGTATGCAACTTTGAACCAGTTTCAAAACCAAATATCAGTCTTCACTCCAGCACAAATTATCGAGGTCCAAGCAAGATGTTAAGAAAATGCTTGCTGGACTCAAGGCTAACAGTTCCATCCATTGATCAGATAAACAGCACCAAGGTTACAGTCCATGCCTGTCCCAGTGTTTGTGGCAGCCAGACGCCTCATGCTTGGTATACCCGCAGTCCTTCCGATTCTGAGCCCTTGATGATTGTTCTCTTCACATCTCCTTGCTGCTCCCACTTCCCTCATGTCAGGAATGGTTCTTCTCACCAGCTGTGATTCCATTAAAAAAACAAAACAAAACAAATCATACTGGGTGTTGGTCTTTCTCCCTCATGACTTTGCACCTGCAAGATGCAGGTGACGATAGCCATGCCCACCTGTAAAGCCCACTTCAGTGCCGCAGACTCCATGTGAACCCTCATTCTGACAGTTACATCCCTCCCGGTTGTCCCAACCATGTCTCTCCCCACTTCCTCTCCAATCTCTTCTCCATACTGTGGCTAGAATCGTGATTTTTTTTTTTAACATTAAAATGTGATCTGACCCCATTCCTCTTTAATTTGTGTCTTGAGGCTAGGTTCACTAAGTGGCCCAGATTGGCCTTGAACTCACACTAGAAAAGTATGCAATTTGAATTGATTCTCCTACCTCAGTCTCCCAAATGCTTAGATTACAGGTGTGATCCACCATTTCTGGGTTCTATGACCTTCTTTCCTTCTTATTATGTTTCAAATGTTTTGCAATATGCCTTATCAAATTTACACTGGTTCAATTTTTTTAAATTTTATGACAATACAAACATACCCATGTGTCATTGTTTTCATTTTAATATTCAATGAGTTACATATTTAATATTTTAATATAAGATTAATCTTATTTTATCTGGTTCTTTCCCAACTCTAGGATAATTTTAATGTTCTGAGTGTGTTTGAAGTAAGCTAGACTAAGCCCCAATGTCCAGGAAGTCACATGTATCAGATTTCTATTTTTCTTTTCTTCTTTATAGAGCTCTTTGGAGTGTTCAGTCTTTGTTTTGCAATTCATCTATATGAATATACATGCATTTGGGATTCTTGGTCAGGCATCTAGGTCAAAAGGAGTCACAGTCTCTTCTGTATAATCTGTTTTTCCCCATATAATATATATATATAATATGTAGAATATATATTATATACAATATATATCATGTGCAACATATACAGTAATATGAAACATATATATTACATAATAGATGTTTACAGTTTCATCAGTTTAAGAACAAATAATGTTTTAAGAATCCTGGGCTTTTCCAGTTTCTAGCTATTACAAATAAGGCTGCTATGAACATAGTTGAGGAGGTATCCCTGTGGATTGGTGAGAAATCTTTTGGATATATGCCCAGGAGTTGTATGGCTGAGTCTTGAGATGGAGCTTTTTCAAGTTTTCTAAGATATCTATCACCAGACTTATTTCCATAGTGGTTGCACAAGCCTGCACTCCCACCAGCAATGGAGGAGGGTTCCCCTTTCTCCACACCCTCGCCAGCATGTGCTGTCATTTGAGCTTTTGATCTTAGCCATTCTGACAAGTGTGAGATGGAATCTCAGAGTTGTCTTGAGTTGCATTTCTCTGACGATTAAGGATGTTGAGCATTTCTTCAAGTGTCTCTAAGCCATCTTAGATTCCTCTTTTGTGAATTCTCTGTTTAGCTCTGTTCCCCATTTTTTTTTTTATTGAGTTACTTGGTTTGCTGGTGTTTAATTTCTTGAGTTCTTTGTAGATTTTGAATATTAGCCCTCTGTCAGATGTGGGGTTGGTGAAGATCTTTTCCCAATCTGTAAGCTGCCGTTTTGTTCGAATGACAGTGTATTTTGCCTTACAGAAGCTTTTCAGTTTCATGAGGTCCCATTTATTGATTGTTGGTCTTAGGGCCTGGAGTATTGGTGTTCTGTTCAGGAAGCTGTCACCTATGCTAATAAGTTCCAGGGTTTTCCCCACTTTCTCTTCTATTAGATTTAGTGTGTCCAGTTTTATGTTAAGGTCTTAGATCCACTTGGACCTCAGTTTTGTGCAAGGTGATAAATATGGGTCTCTTTGCATTCTTTTCCTTCAATTGAAGAATGGATTAAAAAAACTGTGGTATATTCACACAATCAAATATACTACTCAGCTATCAGAAACAAGGAAATCATGCAATTTGTAACCAAATGGATGGAACTAGAAAAGCTCATCATGAGTGAGCTAACTCAGACTCAGAAGGATGCACATGGCATATATTCACTTTTAACTGGATTTTAGCCATATAGTACAGGATAACCATCCTACAATCAATAAACCCAAAAAAGGAGGAACAGGGACTTGGTTACCTGTCAGTGGGATAATCCACTTTAGTGGAACTGCCATGTATGCCTCCTGTGCAAGAGGAAGCTCTTAGACCTCATGTGACTAACGAACTGAGAGGGAACATAGAGGCACCCCACACTAAAGGGATGGGAGGGGTGGGAGGGGGGTAGCGGGTGGAAGGGAGGGGCCAGGAGGGGGGGGAGGGAGGGGCTGGCAATGGAGACGTAATGAAGTAATAAATAAACATTAAAAAAAAGAGAGTCCTGGGCTAGTGAGATGATTCAGCTGCTAAAGATGCTTGTTGTCAGAGTAAGCCTGACAAGCCTCCTATCCCTGGAGCCATGTAAAGTGGAAAGAGAGAACCAATTACACAAAGTTGTCTTCTGACTACCACATATGTGGAGTGACAACACACAGACCCACGTACACCACACACACACACACACACACACACACACACACACACACGTGCACACATACAAGCAATAATAACTAGTATTCCCAGACTCAGTCTTTCTGCACACTTCCCGTGAGCTGTCCCTTACTGCTGACATCTCACCTGTGTGTGGCACATTTCTTTTAACCAGTCAGAACCAACATGTCAGCTACTGAAGCCAAGTGCACACTGGGCTCCACCTCTCAGGTCTGCATCTCTATGGGTTTGGCAAATGTTGAACACGTGCACCCATCACTACATATCATACAGAAGAGGCTCACTGTCCTGAATGGCCCCTGTGCTCCACGACTCTCTCTCTTCCTTCTCTCTCAACCCTGTAGCACCTGCTGATCTTTTTTCCTAACTCTCTAGTGTGTGTTTCCTGAATGTGGAGGAATGGAGTCACAAAGTACTGGCCTTTGCAGATTGGCTTCTGTATTAGTTAGCATTCAAGGTTCCCTGAATGTCTCTTTATTTTGTTTAGAATAACTAAATAATGTTCCGTTGTATACGTGTACCAATCAGGGTGTATTTTCAAGGTACTAGAGGTGATTCGGGACAGAATTCTCTCCTAAGTCAAGAACAATCTAAATGTCAAATACCTGCACTCCCCATCTCATGATTTAAAGAGTCTCATGTACTCTGTTCCCTCTGCCTGATCCTCCAGACAAGTCAGAACCACATATGCCAGTCTCTTCCACAAGGTTTCCACCTTCTCCACTCAATGCTGTCATCATGGTTCACTCCTCCATCAGTCCTCAGATTAAATGTTACCTGCCAGAGAAACCTGCCCTGAACAATTAGATAGCTAGATAAAATTTAAAAACCTCTCAGTCAAATTTAAATTTCAGAAAAAAATATTAATACATTGTCCATATAACTACATACCAGGAAGTACATGGGCCATGTTTATATGAAAAACATGCTGCTCATCTATCTGCACTTCTCATTCAGCAGACTCTGAGTGTTTTCATTGGCTTAGTCTGGAAACCCTACTGAGCTTTTCTGGGTTATTCTAAACCACATCTCTCTCTCTCTCTCTCTCTCTCTCTCTCTCTCTCCATATATATATATGGTTCTGTTTGCTGTCTACTGTCTGTGTCATCACCTAGACTTAAGACTTCTCAAAAATAGGGTATAGGTATATTTTATTCATTAACATATATTCAATAATGAGTATACAATGAGAGCTCAGTAAATGCCTAGTATAAACTAGGAGTTCAATAAATATTGAATGAATGAGTAAATAGTACGACTTTAGCTGAAGAGATAGCATTCCTTTTCCTTGTCCCAATTTATTCCTAGGTAATCTGGTGTGTTTTCAACTTACTGAAAAGACACTTCACGAGCCCAAAACAGTTGCATATATAATCAAAATCATTTTAGCTGTAATTAGACCCTAATGTAGCTGAATTCAGCAGGTGGTACATTGAGGAGAGCAGGTGTTGAGCAATGTCAATACTTTGACATCTTCTCCAATGAGAGAACCAGTGGAACAAGAAAATGGAAGAAAAGATATACGTGGATGCCGAGAGAGGGAGTTCAGGTCAGTGGCTCAGAGCACAGAGAAGACTAAAGTCAGTAAAATAGAGACGGAGGGATCTCATAGAGGCATATCAAGAAAGAAGCTTCGAAGGCTGGGCCAGAACAGATTATAGAAGAAGAGCTTCCAAAAAGCCAAGGTCAGTAAGAAAACAAAAAGGGAGAATAAAAGTTAGCTTGAGAAAAATGAGATATAGACATAGCACAGGAAGGTCCAAGAAGAAGGGGCAGATTATTGAATATGCCCTTATACCTTTGTATATTGATACAAAATTAGTAGTTTATTTGGCTAAAGTGGTATTGACCATTGTTTATTGTGCAAAAATAA
>CAJQZJ010008773.1:16571724-16584307 GCA_907164525.1 Lophiomys imhausi
GGCGCACGCCTTTAATCCCAGCACTTGGGAGGCAGAGGCAGGCGGATCTTTGCGAGTTCGAGGCCAGCCTGGTCTACAAAGCAAGTCCAGGACAGCCAGAGCTGTTAAACAGAGAAACCCTGTCTCGAAAAACCAAAAAAAAAAAAAAAAAAGAAATAGTTTAATATGTAACAGAAGTGTGTAAGCTTAAACCAGCCTTGAGATAAGGTTGATTCTGTGATTTAAACAAGTCTTGTTGGTAGAAGTGTTTTTGAGCATGTATTTTTAGGCTAAAAGCAGAAATAAAATGTCCTTATAAATCTATTGTGCATGCACTGCTTACTGAAACAATCATTTTATCTCCACTTCTAAGTGAATACGAAAATAAACCACTAGAATATTCCATGTTGCATTTGGAAAATAAGCCAATTGTCTTCTCCTCGGCCTTCTTTCCACAGCACCCAGCCAGCACTTGAGATCGGACACGGACGCACACTGTGTTCATTCGGGAGATTGTTTTACTTGTAAGTTAGTTATGTTGACGAATGATAAAAACATTAAGTTCACAAGTGAAATTCTCACCACTACAGCACAACATTTTCCGGAGTGTAAATGTAGACTTTTTATTTGTCTCACACTTTTGCTTTTATTTAGCAATAATGATTGTGCCTCAGATAAACCTCATGGGCCACAAGATCACCACTGGAGAAGCTTCATTTCAGATTCTGACAAGGCAGGCAACCATTCAGCCTGGTCAGTCAGCCGCCAAGGGCCCGTGAGTCCACGTACGCAGATGCTTATAGAGGCAGAAACTCTGCCTTATGACTTTACTCCTCATAAAAAGGGACAGCCACATTTGAACCATGCTTTTTAGATGACATTTATGGAAAACTTATTCCCAAGACAAAATCAACAGACAGTTCAGATTCACTGTAGAAAGGACATATTTTGCGAGTGCATGTCATCTTCCTGCAGATGTATGTCATAACACTGAATACACGAACTTGGGTGCTTTAAAAAAGTAGTAGAGTTTCAGCAATGCCATGATGAAAATATTAAGAATTTGGTAACATCTAATAAATGTTAATTGTAAGTGGTACTATTAAAACAAATATTTACCAAGACCTCACATGGGAAAATCAAATGTACCTTAGACTCTGAGGTTCATTATAGAATCACTTTCATTATTAATTAAGTGGAAGGAAATTTGATGGTAAAAAGCCATTTTTCCTTCCCTATTCTAATTTTAGAAAAGTTTTTAAGTTTGTATTTGGGAAAAAAATTCACTTCAAAACCCATGTTTTCTAGAAAACCACAGAAACTCAGAAAATACAGATAACAAGGGATTTTGTGACTAAAAAGTATGAAAACCAGCAAAACTATAATCTTTGCTTTCATTTGTCTCTCAGTGAAGTCTTACTAGAGATAAATACCACAAAAATGCCATTCACTACAGAACTAGGGGGCGGACCGGCAGCAGGCTCTACCGCGCGCGCGCGGGCAGTCTTCCTCCTTGATTCAGAAAGGCAGGCTGTTTCTGACCGTAGATCTGAACGGTTTGAGATGCCAGCAGAAGATCTGCGACAGTCTCATCTCACCGCTTTTCACTTTACATTTTAGGATAATTTTGTACAAATACATGCAACTAACCCACGGAAGAACTACATTCTAGGGAGGCGGGCTGACAAAGGCGCCACAGTTGGTGACGTCACTTCCTCAGGGGTGGACATGGGCCGCTCCACGCTATGACGCTGGTGAGGACCAGACCAACACTCTCTGCTGCAGTCTTTGGTTCAGGGCTCAAAGGCAACCATCTGCTCACGACCGATGAAACTGAAACCAAGCCCAACCTTCATTCCTAGGACTCGCTGCTGCCTTGGGTTATCAGTCGACAGATGATCACCCACACCCAGCTCCTCTTCAGATATAAATTTGCATGGCTGTCTTTGCTCATGGGCCACAGCAGAACTAACCACACTAGCCCTATTCCTGCTTACGCTCCCGTAAACTCAAACACCAGGAGAGCCCTGGTGGTGACGTCCATGCGTCTGTGGAAGGATGAAGACCCCTTACTACGCCATTCCTTGACACAGACTGGACATCAACCCTGTTCTTGGTAGGGATTCGGGTGAAGTGGGCAGCAGGAGCTGGATGTAGTGAATCCCTTCAAAACCAGGGTTCAGACAGTCGGGACTGGATCAAAGCAGCTTCTCCACAGAGGTGGGGTGGCCCTGGTGACAAGGATTCCTGGTGTGTACAGCAAAAGCACATTTTAAACCATGAGATTGGTATTCTAACCTTAGAGACAACCTCTTGATTTTAAATGTCACAAAAACACATGGGTAGATGAGGTACACGCATGTACTTTACAAAGACACATGAACACACATAGTCACGTATGAGGAACTTTTTTTAGTAGTGTTTGAAATGAGCAGTGATCTGTCACCGACCATGTCTATGGACTGACTTCTGAGAATCCAACAACAGTATCAAATCTGCTTTATGGAATCTATTCCTGAGGAATAACTCGTGGGCTGCTGGATATATGTCCAGGCCTGTGACACACAGGAGTCCAGCACCAGCAACCAAGTGATCCACAGAGCTTCTCATGGCATGGCTCGTTTTCAGTCTAAGAATTCAGAGTGTCTCACTCACTGCAAAGGTTACCCTTGATAATCCTGGTGAGTACGTAAGGGACTGACAGTTTTTCCCAAGGGTGAGGGAGGAAGTGAAATCTGATAGTGTGGTCTCTTACAGTAACACATCCCTTCTTTGCTTTTTACTCCCTCTCTCGCTCTCCCTTCCCAACTATAACGCAGTCCTATTGGCCCCACTAGCTATTGCTGAACTTGCCAGCTTTCCTGGATGGCTCATAGGGCACTCGCAAGATGCTGGGGGTCTCCTCCATCACCCTGACAAGGAGGTTGTCAATGTAGTCCTCCAGCTCCCGGATGTGGGTGTCCTTCCTCCGAAGGAGTTCCTTGTGCTTCACCAGCTCCTGCAGCACCTCTTCATATGTAAGACTCCTGTACCCAGCCGTGGCATCGAAAGGATTGTTGTCCTGGAATGAAAGGCAGGACACAGGGACGTACATTAAGAGCTAGTCAGAATTTCAGCTTCTGGCTTCGCTGAAGCTGATAGTTTCTCTCCAGCCACAGCTAGAATCAGGATGACAGTTCCTGAGTGCTGGCCAGTCCCAGGCAGGAAGTAGGGCAGACAGACCGAAAGCCTGGTTTGAGCTCTACACCTGAAACTCCTTCTAGCTCCTAGCGGCAGACTGCCTGTGTCAGTGAGAACTAAGCCATATGACTGTTGAGGGCATGGCTCAGCAGAAGGCCCTGGGTTCCATCCAACCACAAGTTAGCCGATACAAGGAAAATAGGCTAAAAGTAAACATCTGTAGGGATCTAGTCAGAGGACTGCCGAGTAGCTACGGGAAACTACACATACAGACACGGTCCTCACAGAACTCAGATTCACACTTTCATCTGGGCTTGCTATTAATGATGGCTGTGAGAAGCAGAAATATCAGTCTGCTTCTCTAATCTGTTGAGAAATTATGGAGGCACCTGGAACGAAACCAATGCACACCTTCCATGGATGTAGCTTCCGTCCCAGCTGACCAGCAGAGTGAGCTTTTCCTCCGTGAAAAATGGATGTTTCCACTTCCCATAAACAACATCCATTTGTTTGATGTCATTTTGCATTTTTGCCGTTATCAGGAAGCTTAGGGCTCAGCTTCAAGATATTAATTCTTACGGTCAGGACAGCTGCATGTCCTCTCATGTCATTTATTTACTTAATTAACAATATTCTAATGATTAAAGCATTACTACAGCCGAAAGAGGGTCTTCCTTTAAGTCGCTTTATTCTAACAGCACTGTGACACCAAAGTCTAAAGAAAACAACCTCTGAGGGTGCCTTTAATACATATTCATCCCCTGGATTTCAATGCCTTGGGATTTAGATTTCCACTGCATAAACTTCTAGATACAAAGTAGCACATTTTGTGCCTTTGAAGCATAGTTCTATCCCTAAACCCAACAATTTAGGGTGATTCATTACTTCTAGTCAAACACTTCCATTTTTCTTTAAGAAATATCAACTAAAATAATGAGGAACTTGGTTCTCTTGTTGCTAAGGTGGGACTCATCTGTCCGGCACAAGGCTGGTAAGGCCTGGAGACAACAGTTACTTGTCTCTCCCACCTTCGGTATCTGCTCTGACTGTGTTGTGTGTCTGGAGCTTTTCTACAAAATCCAGGGCCAGCTCTTCACCCTGTGCTCTCACTGTAAGACCCCAAGGCAGAAGCTAGAGTGACACTCCAGTCACTCAAATGTGTCCCTTCTTTCTGCATGTACAAATCTTAGGCTGACAACCTTCTGCCATCCCCAGGCCTCAGTTTGGGCAGTGACAGCTTGCAACAGTCTTCCCACTCTCCGGGCAGAAATGGGCACTAGTATCAGCACGGAGAACTAGGAAAACAGGGCTCAAGGTCCAGTGGCCTGTCACAGGCCAAGAGGCCTGACCAGAAAACATGTACTAGAAAAGAGAGGCTCCAGTGATACCTACTGCTCCCTCGGGCACGGACAGTGTCACGTTTGAGATCTGTAGCCTTCTCCTAAGGGAAATGGGAAACCATCAACAGTTTCTAGGCAGAAGTGAGTCACTTCAACTTTTCTGCAACAATCAGCTGTAAGCAGAAATACTTTGAGGCAATGCTCTAGGAAGTCAACATGCCAACTATGGGAATATCATTTAGGGGAAGAGAGGCCACTTCCAGAGCTACTGAAATACTGAAAACATCAATTTGGATACTTTAAAAACTTAATACACGCATAAATGCCACAATAAAAATATGTAAAAGATTTTAACATTTACTAATGTTAATTTAAAATGGCACTATTTTTAAAAAAATGTTTACCTACACCTCAAACAGGAAAACCAAACCCTTTCCTAAATTTTGAAGTTTATTATAATCTCACTTTAATCATAAGTCAATAAATACAATACTTAAGGAAGTCAAATTTGAATTCTGTAAGATATGCATTAAACAACTCATTTTACTTTCTAGCAAACAGGAAAAGTTGAAACTTTCTGAATTAAATTACTTGTGCCCCAACATTTCAATGTTGCCCCGAGCTCCATATGGATAATTCTGAAGCTAAACGTTGGCTTCTACCTTTCCTCTCAGGTCAACTGAGCCTATAACATAATGCATTGGTTACTGATTGTTTAGAGTTACATTATAAATTTATTAAATATATTTTAATAAAATATACATTGCATTTCTATAGTATACATACATTTTATAGTATACAATACATTTGTATAGTAAAGACAAGAGAGATCATACAGAGTTTTTAATTTGTCAGAAATAAGCTAAACTTTGTACTTTAGCACAAGTAATACTGTGAAAAGCTGAGGCAGAAATCAGGCCAAGTGTCACTTCCCTTATCTGATGAGACATCTCCAAGCCCTTTAGTTCCAGAATTCCATCATCTACTGAGTGATTTTTTTTTGAACTGCATTTTTAAAAATAATAAAGTCTAACTAATGTGATTTCACTTTTCTAATAAAATATTCACTGGAAAATCTGAGAATCACGGGGTCATGAAATTTAACTAAAAGGCCATGTTACTTAGAGGTTGCTTGTTTTATGTTCTTTTTTTGTATTTAACATAATAGCATCTGTTAAGACTCTAATTTCAATCAAATAATATATAAATGCAATGATTTTTCATATTACAAGTGGCACATCCATTTAAAAACATTCACATGGCTGTATTTAATACTGTATCAATCATATTGGCCAGTGTAGCTAATATTTTAACATTTATCTTAAAATAATGAGGATAAATGACATGTAAAAATTTCAGTTATAACACAAGTAGTCAAATGCCATATCAGGAATCATCTTTGTCTTACATCTTTGTCTTACAAAACTACCCACTACTTCAGAATACTGTAGACTACTTTGCAGCCAAGATGAGCAACATGCCCACATATTCTTTACCTCTCTCATCTCAGCCTACTTCCTAGAAACATATTTCTATTCTTAGTAAACTTCTCTTGTCTTTTTTTCAAGTGTAAATTACCCAAAATTCAAAATTCAGTATCAAGTTTCTGAAACATCTTAGGGACACATGTACCATAAACTACACCCTGGGAAAAAAATAAAAATAATTAATACAGCTCAGGCTCAGCTCTGGATTTTACTCAATATTTGAGACTCATGCAAACTTTCTAATTTTAGGTATATAACCCTTAAACCAACATGTTAGTGTACACACACCTTCATAATGTCAACAGAAAAAGTGAACACTAGCGGTAACTAATATTGGCAATGCTGTTTTCTGGTTATAAAAATCAGTTTGCTTAAAGAATAAAGTTCTCAAGCAAAAAAATTATCCAAAGGTATATTTACTAATATTCAGAAAAAAATGAAAATTCCAACCTCAACACAGGCAGAGAGCAAACAGCGCCTACAACTGACTGCCATGAATTCAGTATTTTGTCCCTACCCTTCACAGACAGCACACATTCTAAACATGCTTTCCTGTTTTGGAATTTAATATACAATTTTCCTGTCTCTTTTCTTTCATAACCAATCCTTCTTTTCACTTCACATCTGCTAAAAGTAAAGTCCCTTAAACAGACACAAAGAGAGAGGACTGGTTAAGAGAGGAACAGTCCTCCATGAAGTTTTTAGCCAGAATTTTAAATAAAAGTCATGTGGAAGATTCTCTGAATTAGCTATTTTTACCTTACAAACAATCTAGTCTTTAAAGTAGAATATATATATATATTACAATATTTAAATTCAGACAAAAGCAAATTATCAAGACTCAAAATAACTGAAGATTTAAAGAAAGGTTTCCCTGGCAACCAAATATTGGTGGGGTCCTAACTGACATCCAAGGCAACTGGAGGGAAGAGCAGGAGATGCAGCCTGGCGTTCTCAGATCATCTCATTACTGTATAATGAGGAACTTGCTCTGGGAACATCATCTCAGCTACTTTCACATCTTTTGTCCCCCTCTCTTCATCTCCCTTTCAGTTCTTAATTAGGCCTTAAAGAGCTCACACTGCCCTTTCAACTGGCTACTGCTCCTGCCTAAACACCGTGCCTCCACAGACAGGTGTTGGCACCAGCACAGCCGACATACAAACCTAATTACACAATACTCCGTCCAGAAGGAGCGAAAATAACTTGGTGGATGGCTATTACTGGAGAACTTCATGTAAATTACTTCAAACATCTTATAATCTTCAACATAAAAATTGTTCAGATACTTCTCCTGAGAACTCATCGGTAAGGGCGCGTTCTCCTCTTAATTGTATCTTGCAGAACATTAGCAACACCTAGTAATCCTTTAACTGTCATTTACAATGGTTAGATTCCACAGAAAAATAATCACACATCAAGGATTCTTTTATCACCTTTAAATCCTTGAACTAAAACAATTTTCACATTTTACTTCTTTAAAGATTTCTGAGGATGTTTTAACAGCAATGAATTGTAAGATTTGGAAAAGTACATCTGCAAGCATACAGAAATTGTAATTAAGGTTACCTAATAAACAATAGCTACATAGTAAATCAATTTTTGATGTTGCATTTTGTCTGAGATTAAGTAACAGCCCAGTAGAATTCATTTCACTCTCTGATCAAAGGCTGACTTCACATAGTCTGACATTGCTTCGAGTCTGCCACATTATAAAGACAAGAATTTATGAAACATCAAAACCTAAAAGTCATTTACATAAAACAGCAAAAGCATTATTTAAAATCCTGCACATCCATGTCTTCTACCACTCTTTAGACGGACAACTGCACTTAAAATGGTTTATAAAATAGACTGCAACCCCACCTTGACTTCTTTTAGAAAAAGCATATACTAGAAATTGTGATATGCAATTGCTAGAAAAAAATTTAAATACATCTGGATCCCACACATTAAGGGCAGATGGTTGAAAAAGCAGCCACTGGCCTCTTTCTGTTACTCAGTGAGAATGTAGTTTTCCTCCAAGAACATCTGCCTGTATTTTTATAGGATTTATTCTCCAGGTCAACATGTTTAGAAGACTCAGGTGTAACTGACCCTCTGGTACACGCCTGAACGTCAGGTAACAGTGAAACAAAGTTAAGCTCTCTCAACAATCCCTGCAAACTACCTACATCCATGTAGATGACTGCCCCCAATCCTCGGACAGATCTGGTTCTGGTGACTTGGAAGTCAAGGATCCTGAGGTATTTGTCCGTCCTTCCAAAGCCTTTCCTGATCAACTCCCCTCTCCCACCACGCTGCCTTCCTTTGTGTATTAGCAAGCAGCTGTGCTCTTTATTCAATCCCTGTCAACAACAAATGCCGGCCACTTTCCCACCTGTGATGCTGGCCCCAACACACAGCTTTCACACTGAGGTCACAAGCCATAAACAGACATCTGCTTGGGCTGTCCCTGCACATACAGAGAAGCCACACTCATTTGTGTAGTAGAGGCAAAGTCTTAATTTCACTTTCTCCTTTCTCCTCAAACCACCACACTGACCTAAGGTATTTTTTCCACTGAGGCATTTGGGGAAACGGAAGCAGGAGGAGAATATGCTAGAGAGAAGTCAGGCTTGCTCTCTGGTGATCTTGTAACCCCTTGGTAACTTACCGGGATTTTCCTGAGGTCTTCACTGCTTGTTGGATTCATATGAAAACTAAGTAATAAAGCATAAAATAAAGGTTAAATGTGTACAGTCTATGTGGTAAGAAACAGAAAAATAGAAACATTTTAAGCCACACTACAATATCTCTGTCTAAATTCCCAGCTTAGGTAAGTGAAAATCAACTCAAGATATAGAAAGCAGAACAGTGTTTATTCAACATCCGTAAAGCATTTACAGGTGAACACTAAAAAAACCCTCCAGGGATCAGAATCAAGAAACTAGCAATCTTAAATACAGTTTCTAAAATCTTTACACACGGTGACTTTACCGGCAAGACACTTCATAAAAGTAGTTCTTACAATATAGTCCTCACCTTATATATACGTACCTCAGCCCTTTTGATAGAAAGCTGAGAAAATTTAGGTTTAGAAAGGTTATAGAATAAAATAGATCAGGTACCCTTTGTTTAAAATGTCAAGCAGATTAGAAAAATTAACTTTCAAACTTTACCTTATCAATGAGTCCACAGTAGCAGAAACAATTTCTGTCATTAAGTGACTTCTAAGTAGCTAGCCTTCAGAATTTAGTCCAAAGCAGACCAAAACAAAATGGACGTTGTCCATTTGGAGACATCACAGCAGAATGCCATAGCCACTCTCTCCTTTGAAACATGTCCATTAGGAAGGAGACTGCAGTCGCCCCAGAGAAGCTCAACTTCAAAGCCACCCGATGAGTACATGTCCCACCAGTGCTCTCCCACTTTAAACTGTGCCCAGCATGGCATTTAAGGCACTTATCCTCAGAACAGACACAAAGCATATTAATGTCCCAGGAGTCTTTTTATTTCACATACACACATTAAAAAGACTTAACTGTAAGACATGTTTTCTCATTATCTGCATACCATATAAAAAAACCAGACTCCTCTGAACATAAGGAATTCACTTATAAAATCTTGACTGGGTGAGCGAAAGTGTAGACACTGGAACTTTTGTCTAAAACACATCCCTAATTCCAGGTGTGTCAAACCCCACACTGTAAACTGTAAAAGCATGGTGCATGTAGGCCCACATCAAGACAATGTCCTCTGCAGACAGGGGACACTTGTTGTGACTCAGATTTTCACAGCCAGATTGCAAGAACTGGCTGTGGACCTTTCCCAGGAGGAGAGCCGTGGAAGCATTTTAATAGAGCAAAGGGGCTAGCTGACTAGACAGACAGCATCAGACACGGGCTGAGCACCTGCATCAGACTACCAACAGGCTTCTGCTGCCACCACATGTCCCCATTCCTGAAGGCCACCATGTGCATGGTCCTACACTAGTGTCACAGAGCCAGGCATGCCTTAAAATCCTTACAAAACACAATGGTAACAACAAAGTCCCGTGTACCTATGGTAGCAACTGCTCACAGTTTCTGCTTTCTCCGCTCTCAATCCAGCCTAGTGGAAGAAAGGGGCCAGTGACTAGTGACCCCTTGCTGCTTGACCTCATGGCATGCCTTCTGATAAGCAACACACTGCACTACACCTAGCTCCACTGATGGACAGCCCCTTGTCAGGGTTGTCAGGACACAGAGTGTCCAGAGCAGGTAAGGGGTTGAGGGCTCTGGAGCTAGAGGAGATGGCGTCACAGTATGGTTCTACCCCTGCACCTGTTTCTTTGTGACCCTGAGCACATTACTTTGACTACATCTTGGTTCCTTTGCCTGCAAAACCAAGAAGGCAAAAGCATCTCTCAAACAAGACTGCTGTGAGTAGAGAACATCAATGGAGTAATGTGGAAAACAAAGGGCAGAAAGCATGTCCCATGTATGATTTCTTCATCATTTGAGGTACTTAATCTGGGCTCTTTTAAACTCTTTCCAAAATTAACTGTTACTTTCATGACAAGTAGAGGGTCATGTGGTACCATATTCTATCTTCTATAACTTCACTTCTGAAATAAGGGATGCTAGGCAGCTGTATGAGTCCTCGCACCACTGACTGGTAGAATCTGGCTCCAAGATCTGTCCTAACTGGGACACCAGCCTTACGCCTGTTTGTTGCTGACAGATCTTTGTGCCTGCTGACTGTAATGGTGAAGCCCCAACACAGGCATTTTGGATTAATTGGCCAACCTCACTTTATTATGGGGTAAAGCCTCATTCACAGGGGTAGGGTATCCCAAACTTCTTAGAGCAAATATGGGAAAGTCAGAAGAAGGTCTGTTTCATGGGGAAACCAGGATTTGAGAGTCCATGGAAGACAGAGACTTCGGTGTCTAGAGGAGGGCCCTGTGGGCACTGGGGAGAGCAATGGGTGCTAGGCAGAGGTGTCACCTCAGGACTTTGCAGCACAAATCCAGGGTAAGAAACCCCTAAAGGGTCTACAGCCAAACTCAAGGACCTAAGACCTTATCCACGGGGCAACACACGTTCCCCAACAATGTTGGTCTCCTCTCAACAAGAGAGCAATGTTCCAGATTTGGGGTCCTCATCTATTCTATTCACCCCCAAGAATAAAATATCACAACTGTATCCATTCAACTGTCTGCCTCAGTGAGAAATCATTGAACTGAGAAATAACAGCAGCATGGGTATTATATCATCAGAAGGATTTTTAAGGAAAACATTTCGATCAAATATTTTTATCAACACCATGAAACACTATGCAGTGTTGAGTAATTTTTGCTCAGGAAGCTGAAATGAAACTCAAGAACCTGAAAAGGGGATGGAGATTCTTAGGATCGCTACACTGTAAGGGCTGTGGAGGGCAAGGTATTAGGGCACCAACCCAGCACCTTCCCTCTGTACCTGAGCGTGCACACGGGTTATGAGCCTGCCAGTGAGCTGAGGTTCCCACTCTGCACCAAGTGCTAAGTGAGGCTCCCACACTGGTATTGTCTGAAATCCAAAAGCTGAGCCCTCCATTGTGGTCTGCTTTGTATACACACACTACATGTCAAACACATGGCCAAGTCAGTCATTCATGGTTGCCTTTTTTTTTTTTTTTTTAAATCTATCCTTACTTGGGGGAAAAAGAGTTAACTGAACTGGATTGAATTAGTGTAGTGCAAAGTAGCATGTCTCTATTTACTGAAGTGTGGCACTAATTTGTGATATCTCTTTCTTTGGACTGGTGTCCGCATGTCAGACAAAATATTGAATAATACAATTTGACTGCTCAACCGAGCCGCTGACAAGTTAGGGCTGTTGTTTTCAATCAGGTAGAAAATAAACAACCCTGGATACACTCACGGTGAAGAGGGACTCTGTACACCTAAACTCCAGAATGTAAGTTTAATCTTATAAAAAAAAAAAAAAAAACCTGTGCAAGTTTGAAGGAGCCACAGGACCCTAAAGTAATTTTTAAACTGAAACCAAAAAAAAGTATTTTAACTCATCTGCTTAAACATATTTTTAACAGATAAAAATGTCTTAACATACTCAAGTTTTCAGGTAAAAAATATCAGTATTTTTTTATTTGCAAATAACTTCAAAATTCTGAAAAAAATGTTTGCAAGAAAACTGTAACTATAAAATTTGAAATATAAATGATTGTCCATTTTAATAGTATTTTTCTAGAAATCATTAACTTTCCTACAATATCATTTATTAATTTATCTTAAGGTTGGAGTAACAAGTAAAGAGACAGATGAGTAGAAATTGAAATCTGTTTACACTAGTTACACAGGCACTGAACAAACCCATCTCTATGAAGTGATGGACCTGTTTGCTACAGTGGTGACTTGGCCTTCTAGCTGTGCTCAAAATGTTTTTCTTTTTAAGTAAACACATTCTTTGGAGCAGGAAGCTCTAATAAAAGAGAAGAACTATTCAAAATATTGCATTAAAGCATAAAGGCCTTGTCAAGACAACAGAACACCCTAGAGCAAAGGTCCTATTACAGCCAAAGGCAACTATGCAACTCCCAGGCTTCAGGAGGGCCTTCCAAGCAGGGGCCTAT
>CAJQZJ010008773.1:16584317-16605950 GCA_907164525.1 Lophiomys imhausi
GGCCTATGCAACTCCCAGGCTTCAGGAGGGGCCTTCCAAGCAGGGGCGAGTCTTTCCAAGGCATTCAAAGTCAAGTCTGATTAGGGAACACCCTGCCTCGCCTACTTCTCTTTCCAAACACCATCTCTGCTCAAATGACAAAGTCCATTTTGGCCTACAGCTTGATGCATTTTCCACTTAATATATGAATCCAAATAATTGACAAATTCCAGGAGTGTGCCACCTGTCAGGGAGAAGGGCAGTTTCCCCAAGCACTGGCCAGCACCTTGCTATGTGAAGGAAGCAGGTGTAACTCTTAGCCATCAAAGGGGAGCTTCTGACAGTAATTACTTTCCAAGGTCAGCACCCTATTGATCTTGTCCTTTAAGTGAAGGGAGAAGGCTCCAGGGACCTGAGCCGGCCTCAGTGGCAAGGGCAGGTGGGAGGCCACTCTGCAAGAAGCTGCTGTGCTTCATTAAATCTTTAACACATATGAGAATAAGAGAGAAACACGCCCTTCACAGCACGGGCATGGTGAACACTGGTGAGTAGAATAAAGACACTGGCCTTCGCAGTGAAGGAAGTCGTTCGTCCACAATCTGTAAACCCAACAACCCATCACTGCTTCTTTGATGACAACTCCTTTTACCGGGGCAACTGTCTCACTTTCCCAACCTCTCCTTCCATCTCTTTCTGAGTCTTTTTTCTGTACAGTGCCAGCCTAAGTTCCCTCCCACATTCCCAACGCTTCCTTTCATTGCACCTTCCTCTTCCCATCCTTGCATGAGGGAACGCCAGCCATTTCCCACCTTGATGGCTTCACTTCTCCTGAGGCTTTGGCTGTCACCACATCACGGATGAATGACTGAAATCTTTTTTTCTCAAACCACAACTTTTTTATCCTCTAGAGTACTGGGATTACAAATGTCTGGCTACAGATTCAGATCAAGAATCCTACCTGCACTTCAAGGTGAATTCGTCCAAACCACCTCTTTGTCTATTCCATCATCCATCTTCTGGGCACCCAAAGTGAAGCTTCAGTCCTTAGCAGGCATGTCCCATAAATGCATCCTCCTTGGGACTCAGCCAGATCCCTTATCTCCTTGTCACTCCCATGCGTGCTCCCTTTCTGATGATAGGACCACAATCACACCCCTATTCACCCCATCTTACTCAATGTAGCCAAGGCTCTGTTGGCAATATCTCAGGTACAAGCATACCTTCATGATTTAACTGTCAAAACAAAACAAAAACAAACCTCTGGCTTGGAAATTCTGCCTGAATGACAAATTATTTAGTCACATTTTCCTCAGCTATCTCTCCAGCCTGATGACCCAGCACTCAGTCCCCAAGTACAAGCCATGCAAGTACTCACAATTTCCTACTTTTAACTTTCAAAGAATTAACATTAGAAGATCATTAAAAGAAATTAGCTTAATTTTGTACTGTTTTGTACAGCAAACAGTGGTTCAACAGCTGCTTTCTCTGAATCTAGCCTCAATGCAGAGCTCCCACGCTCTTTGCGGAAGCCACTTGAAGAAATTATATCTTATCAACCTTCCCAGCCTTACCTCTGCCACAGGTCTCAGCATGGCAGGGGCATAAAACGTGGACGCTGATGACTTGCTACTCACTGCTTGATACAATTTGTATTTGTAAGAGCCAGGACGGTTGACTGAATGAAGCAATGCTAATACAATATATACACTGTAATAATACAATGTCGACCAACATGATAGCAAGTTCCCAGGGAGCAGAGAAAAGCCTTGCCTGAATAATAAAAGTCACTTATATTCGTATCTGAGAGTACACTACTAGATTGTCTCAGTTCCTTGAAGGATGGGAAGAAATACTGCAGCATTTGCAACTATGTCCTGCTTGATTTGTATCAACTTGGTACAAGCTAGAGTCATCCGAGAGAGGGAACCTGGAGTGACCACTATCAGACTGGCCATCAGGCAAACCTGTGAGGCATCTTCTTGCTAAATGATTGTCTTGGGGGGACCTGTCGTCCACTGTGGGCGGTGCTGCCCTCTGAGCAAGCCACAGGGAGCACGTCAGTGAGCAGCTCCCTCCATGGCTTCTGTATCAGTTGCTGCCTCCAGCTTCCTGCTTTCAGTTCCTGCCCAGCCTTCCCTTCAGGAGGGTCTATAAGATGTAAGCCAAAATAAATAAGCCCTTCCCTCCTCAAATTGTTTTTTGTTATGGTCACTGTCACAGCAACAGAAAAAGCAAACCAAGACAAACTGCCGATAAGAACTGAGGTAAGTTTCAAAGTAACGGACTTTCAATAAACTAACTAACCTGCTGGTTTATGAGCACACGGCTGCACCACTTCAATTATATGACCATAATACAAATTCACTGAACAACCATGTCTGTGTGAAAAGAATACCCAGCTTTGTATGAAAATACACTCTCTGGCCACTACAGACATATGAATGACCTTACTACACATTGTATGTTATTCTATCCTACTCAGCTTTTTTCAACTCTCTTTTAAATATATATATATATGAATGTATGCATGTGTGTTTTATATAAATATATATTCACTTTTATTTTATGTGCATTGGTGTTTTGCTTGTATGCACGTCTGTGTGACGGTGTCAGATCACATGGAACTGGATTACAGACAGTTGTGAGCTGCCATGTGGTGCTGGGATTTGAATCCAGGTCCTCTGGAAGAGCAGCCAGTGCTCTTAACCACTGAGCCACCTCTCTAGCCCCTGTTCAGGTTTTTCTAAAAGTTAAAAGCAATATACAGATTCAATGTAATTCCTATCAAAATACCAACGCAATTCTTTATAGACCTGGAAAAAACAATTCTCAACTTCATATGGAATAAAAAAAAAAAACCCAGAATAGCTAAATTAATTCTGTACAATAAAAAACATCTGGAGGTATCACCATCCCTGATTTCAAACTGTACAATAGAGCAATAGTAATAAAAACAGCAGGGTACTGGTATAGAAACAGACCAGTGGATCAATGGAATCGAATTAAAGACCCAGAAATGAACCCACACACCTATGGTCAGTTAATTTTTGACAAAGAAGCCAAAACCGCACAATGGAAAAAGGACAGCATCTTCAACAAATGGTGCTGGTCCAACTGGATGTCCACTTGTAAAAGAATGAAATTAGACCCATACCTATCACCTTGTACAAAACTTAAATCCAAGTAGATCAAAGACCTTAACATAAGGCCGGCCACACTAAATATAATAGAAGAAAAAGTAGGAGAAACCCTCAAACTCATTGGCACAGGTGACAACTTCCTTAACAGAACACCAATAGCTCAGGACCTAAGACCAACAATCAATAAATGGGACCTCATGAAACTGAAAAGCTTCTGTAAGGCAAAGGACACCGTCATTTGAACAAAACGGCAACCTACAGATTAGGAAAAGATCTTTACCAACCCCACTTCTGACAGAGGAATAATATCCATAATTTATAAAGAACTCAAGAAAATAAACACCAAGAAACCAAACAATCCAATCAAAAAATGGGGAACAGAATTCACAAAGGAGGACTCCCTAATGGCAGTGAGACATCTGAAGAAATGCTCAACATCCTTAATCATTACAGAAATGCAACTCAAGATGACTCTGAGATTCCATCTCACACCTGTCAGAATGGCTAAGATGAAAAACTCAATTGACAGCACATGTTGGCGAGGGTGTGAAGAAAGGGGAACCCTCCTCCATTGCTGGTGGGAGTGCAGGCTTGTGCAACCACTATGGAGGTCAGTCTGGCAATATCTTAGAAAACTTGGAATAGCTCTGCCTCAAGACCCAGCCATACCACTTCTGGGTATACACCCAAATGACTCCTCAAGGAATCACAAGGAAGTTTCCTCATCTATGTTCATAGCAGCCTTATTTGTAATAGCTAGAAAATGGAAACCACCCAGATGTCCCAATGGAATACTACTCAGCTATCAGAAGCAACAATATCATGCAATTTGAAGCCAAATGGATGAAACTAGAAAAGCTCATCCTGAGTGAGCTAACCCAGACTCAGAAAGATGCACATGGCATCTACTCACTTATAATTGAATTTTAGCCATATAGTACAGGATAACTATTCTACAACCAACACACCAAAAGGAACAGCAACATAGACTTTGTATTAAGGGGACAATTTGCCATAGGAGTGCTCCCATATTGGTCCCCAGTGCAAGAGGAAGCCCTCAGCCCTCACATGACTGTTGAGCTGAGAGGAGCTGATATGTAGGGACACTCCACATAGGAGGAGTGGGAAGGGTGGGAGAGGAGGAGAGGGTGGAAGGGTGGAACTGGGGGGGGGTGTAGAATGAGGGCACTGTGATGGAGATGTAACTTGAAGTAATAAATAAACAAAACAAAAAAGCAAAAAACAAAAGAAAGCAGTTAAAACACGGGTTCCCATGAGTCTAGGAATGGGTTGCAGGTATAACCAATGCTACCATCTGAAGTTTCTTATGCTACAACAACTTTCCCACTGCTGGGTTCCTGTAAGTGTTATAGTGAAAATTACTCTATACCTCACAATGTTTTGGGGTTTTTTTTGGGGGGGTGGGGTTAAGTTGTTTTGTTTGTTTGTTTTCCCGGAATCTAACATTATACTTGAAATGTGTCCCCACTGGTACCTTCGAGTTCCTGTCTCTTCCTAGTCCAGCCCAGATGGCAATTTCCTGAGTTTTCTTAAATAGGATTTGGCTACTTCACTCCTGTCCTGAAGAATCCTCACTCTCTAGAGAAGTCAGTGCTAAAATCAAACTATGACACACCAAGCTCCTAGTAAGCCAGGCTCATCCCAGCAATACCTCTAACCTCTGACAGTTTTAGACACATTGGGTCCCTGCGCACCCTTTAAAGCATTGTTCCTTTCATCAAAACCCTTTCCCCCACTTCCTTTCATACATCCATCCTTTGAGGCTGTTAAATCCCCCTTTCCATTCTCCCCAGACTGACTAACCCTGCTCATTTAAACTTCTTCACTTTCTGCTCTTATTTTGACACAGGATCTTGATATGTAGCTCCAACTGCCTCACACTCATGACCCTCCTGCTTCTGTCTCTCAAATGCTGGGATTAGACATGGACATCACTAGGCCTCATCTAACCTGCAGTTTTAATTTCCAATAGCACTTCCCAACTGCACCGTGCGCTGTTAAGACAATTTCACATTTTGAATCTAGCTGCCTCCAGCCTTACAGACAGACTCTATTTTATGTAGCCTTTGTCTCTTAGTAGCAATGGAATTCCTGAATGAAGAGAGAAAACCACTATAACCAACTAAGGGCAAGAATCTTCCCCACCCTGTGTGAAAACAAGCACCTTTCTTTCAGAACTCTGCCCTGTGGAATGCTGTCTGGTGGTCTAAAGAAGCAGGCACAAAGGAATGACATTTTAAGATCCTCCTGATTCCTCTAAAATAACCACAATAAAAGCATATTTAACAATCAGTTTCTCATTTTATATTTTTTCTTTATAGTGAGAAATGTTTATCATTTCTAAAATCACAACAATGACAGAACATAAAACATGTAATTACTGTAATTCTAGGCAGATGAAGGAACCTTGAGTCCTGAAACTGTGAGCAGGATCTCACACTTCAGATCTGGGTGAGGGGCCATGCTGGTGCTTCCATGAATTTTCTAAGGCGGGGGCCCTTCTCAAAAGGGACTCTGAAATGTTGCAAATTCTCAGTAAACATCCTTTATCCTTATTATGACAGCTGAAGCTGCATCTTTAATAAACCCTAATATTTCTTTCAAGCGGACAGTGTACTCTACTTGGAGTACCTCCATCTAATCCGGTTAGCACAGCTGTTCAGTGTTCTATGGTTCTGTGTGGTAAGACTGACTGTAGTGAGGGCGGCCATTTCCAGGCCATGTGTGCAGCACTGGTCTGCGCCCTTGGGGCGCCATGTCAGTGTGACCACTGTTGGGTCTCAGGGTCCGACAGCTCTTCACCACAGATGCAAACCCAAGCTTGCATCATAACCCTGAACCTGTATCTAGTCCTTCAAAACAGTCTACTTTCATAGTCCATTGTGAAACTCTTTCCTGAAGAACCAAATACAACCCTGAATCAAAACATAAATCACGTTCAATGTGATCTTTATTTTTCATAGCTTTAGACAATTAATTTGTTGGAAATGAAAAAACAATATGAAAAACCACATTTGTATGTATCTGATAAACAAAACACATGGCTGGCTGGACACCCTCTTCCTATACAGAGCTCCCCTACAAAGTGTTCAAGGTGTGTAATACTGAGCCGCTGCAGGACACCTATTACGTGGGTCATTGGAAGCATACAGTAGCAAACATACTTCCTCAGGAACCTACCAGGCAGAAAATGACAGACATGGAACACAGCTCCTAACTCTAGCTAAAAAGAAATGGCGATATTGCTCAGTTTTTAACAAACAACTAATAATTTAATAGTATAAAACCACTATTCAGAAACTATTCCTTCGAAATCTATCAAATAACCTTCCCCTCATTTGCTTTCCCTGTTTTGAGGCAGGGTCTCACTTGGTAGCGCAGGCTTACCTTGAATGCTTGAGTCCTGCAATAGCAGCTGTGCACCAACCTCGTGGCTCTCTAAGCCTTCTACATGATCTTTATTACTACTCACTAAATGGAGGCCTTTGATGAACTCATTTCCCAGTTTATAAAGTCCAGTGGTCAAGATCAAGGCCAGAGACACCTACCTTGAGGAAACCTTTTCCCCAGCTTTCCAGACACTGAATGGCTCCTTTCTCTACCTTCCCAAGGCCAATTTCCTCAACTTCTATAGGGTGTACTCTAGTCTGTGTTGGTAACAGGTCATTTCCCTTCACATTTCTCACCACTGTTGGGGGAACTAGAGCTTGGCACTATGGAGATCACACCCTCAAACCTCCACTTCTAGCTTTAGTGAAGTTTTACACATGCTTGAGAAATCATACAGAAAATCTGGTGATAGAAACTTTTAAGAAGACCAAGCATGTTCAAGCAACAGCTAGTTAAATGGTATTAGTTCCTTCATCAGAAAGATTTCCAAATGTAAAACAAGTTTATAAAACATCATTTAACACATAATAAACACTTAGCTACTTATTAATAATTATATGATAACATTATATCAATATAATTCATAGTTAAACAAGGTCAAGGATGCCTATGTCAAATGTTCAGATCCCAATGTTTCTAGAAATGGATTAAATGAACACAGTAACTTTTTGATTTTATATGTCACCACTGGGTATTTAGACAATCTGGCTACAATAGTTACCTCCATAAATACATAATGTGTAAATACACTGCCTGCATTTCAGATGAGATCGGGCTCATTCAGGGTGGTATGGTCGTAGACCTGCCTGCATTTCAAAAGGCAAAGCTTTACCATCAATGAAGTGAAAGCAGGTCAGGTGATGGGTCACACAAATCAGTGTACTAGGCACGAAGACCAGAGGCCTTAGAGAGGACGTGCGCTCAAAAAGAAATGACAGCTGCAGGTGTAAGAAGCAAGTGACAGGCTCTCGAGAGTTTAAGAAGGGCAAGATTTGGAAAAGTCAGAACCACATTTCTATGTGTATAGCCATTATAACAATAAGATGAAAACATTTTAAATGCACAAATATTTAAAGTTATTTAAATTTGCATTCTTATGTTCAAAGAAGCCAAAGATTATTCAAGTGTTGGAAAATAAACATACAAGAACTGTTAATGTTCTTATACTAGCTTGCTAGTTAGTTTTAATTCAAAACACATAGTCCCTATTCTTGAAAACAAAAACCTTAGACACAAAAACACCACCTCATGATAAAAAACTAAAACCTCAAAAGACTAACATCCTAAGTCTGATTCAGAAACCACAGACCTAACACTGTTCTATGAAACAAAACGTTTTCAAAAAAAGCTGAATCATGTCAAATTTAAGACACACCATGGCCTGAGGAGACATTTAAGGTATAAAGTACTCGCCATGCAAGCATGAAGACCTGAGTTCTGGTCCCTAGCACCCATAAAACTGAACACAGTAGAGACAGATCCCTGGCGCTGGATGGCAAGTAAGGCTAACGGAACTCACCAATTGAACCAAGCTCTAGGTTCAGTGAGAGACCCTGTATCAAAATGTAAGGTGAAGAGAGACTGAGAAAGACATCCAGTGTTAAGCTTTGGCACACACACAGACACACACACATGCACACACACACTCACATGTACATACAGGTACACAAACAAATGTATACATACATTCACACACGCACACACACCACAACTTTAGACTTCCAAGAATATGCACACACATTTGGAACACACCATTAGACTGGTTCCTTTTCTACTTTTTCCAATCCTTTGCCACTGTCTTACTCAAAGGCTGAAGAGTACACAGAAGTGTTTCTCAAAAGTGCTCCCTTCTCTCCACCCTTCTGACCACAGCACCTCCATGCTCACAGCCTTCCTAACTAACCTCACTAACCCTCTCCCATTCTTTCCCCACAGACACTCCAGGATAACTCTGGACTAAGACATAATTCCATCATGTCACAGCACACCTTTTGATGCTCTGGAAGCCTAAACATATCCAGCTTACACAGGGCAACAGCAGCAAGCCACACAGCAGCAGGGGCAGGAAGCTATGAGCTCACTCACGCAAAGCAGAGAACAAACGTGAAATGGGAGCAGATGAGGCCTTAAGCTTGCAAATCCTGCCTCCCTCTGTTACATATTTTCTCCACCTAAACTTCCCCAAATGATGTCACCAACTGTGAAGTATACAAGTATCTGAGCTGATAAGGGATACATTCTCATTTAAAACACCGCACTCTCCCACACAGAAAAGAAGTAATGAAAATATCATTTGACTCCAGAGTAGAAATTCAAAAACATATTTGTCTTAGCCTGCAGAAGCCACAGTCAGACAGGTCTTGCAGTGTCAGAAACTCATTAGATTTTAACCTTTGCAGGTACACTCAAACTTTTGACACTGGGACACAATGTCATCTACTAAGGCCATGCTTAAAGTACGGCATAGTCGGTTAAAAACAGCTCATGAGCTTTTCCCTTCGTGGTTTGTGCCGGCCACACTCACTGCTGTCCTCAGTGGCCTGTGGCCGCTAGTTGGGCACACCTACCAGAAAACAACGTGTCTGTAAGAGGACACTTGCTTGGGAGTTTTCTGAATCAAAACTGTGGACAGCCACATCAAAATTATATAGGAAATAACCAGACCAATAATCTGCAACTGGGAACAGCAACTCTCAAATGTGAAGGCGGCAGAGAGCTGAATAAAGGAACCCAGGGTAGAATGTCCCCCAATGTAGTCTCTTCTGTGGCCAAAAGACTGACCATTTTAAAGTCAACAGAGGAGCAAGATACTCTAGAATAGGTGATTTTAGACAAGAGGCCACAAGGGATGAACACACTCAGCCAACGGTGTTTAAAACACTTGAGGAACACACAGTTTCTGTCCTCGTGAAGGATTTTTCTCTAAACTACACAACCCACCTTAGCAAGGATCATCCACTTACATCTAGCAAGTTCCTCTGCTTCTTGGTTTTACAAAGAAATAACACTCTCAAATATCACCTTAAACCAAAAAGCCTATGTATTGATTTATAAAATTAGCATGCCGGGATCATTGGCATATAATCTTAATACTTTCCTGTCAGAAAGTTCCAAAGGACTGTCCTGCATTTGGTCATATTGTAACGACCTTCTCTCTTTAACTATCGGACTCACCACGTGTCCAGTGCCTAAGAGCTCGTTAATTACCTAAACTATATCTCCATAGGTCTTGTTAATTACCCATCTCCTGTCTCAGAGGACCTTGTTAATAACTTGTGCAGTCTCTCTAAAGAGGTCCTAACAACACATTAAAATTAAAGATGCTTTTCTTTTAGCACCTGTCAAGTGCTGTAAATTGAGAAATTTTCACATCAGTTTATTAGCCTACAGTAGTTTTTGTGGGGTTCTGTGGCATGTTTTCTTTCTTTTCTCTCACACATAATCTCTCTGCATCTTAATCTCTCATCTTAAAAAAAAAAAAGAAAAACTTAGCAAAGTTTGTCTTTTTTGTTACAGAGCTTTTTCTGCTTTGTTTTGTTTTCAATTTTAAAGACCATAAATATCAATTTGCATTAGACAGTTAGAAAAAGGAAGGCATGGTTGGTATCTGCAAATTAACCCAATGGGAGATGTGCCAATTAATAAGACCCATTATAATGAGTATTAGGATGACAAAGGGTAGAAAAGTTTCACATCATCTCTGGGGAATCACACACAAGTTCTAGTCAGTGCTGTGGGAACTAATCACACCTACATCTCTCACTCCAGTCACTAGTACACGAAAAACCCTACAAATCTTGGGGCGCTAATGGATTAAGAGCTCAAAAAAAAAAAATCATCCAAAGTCGGCATTCTCAGACTCATCAATGAGGCTGCAAATTTTTCAGCTACATAAACAACATATGGAATACAAGGACTAACAACAGCAAGTCATCTTCGGGCATACATGAAAAAACAGCAACATTGGTCCCAAAAGAAACTGTACGGACAGTAAGGTTTACAGTGCTACAGTGGACCGCTTTAAGTCCATCTCTCTCTCTCTCTCTCTCTCTTTCTCTCTCTCTCTCTCTCACACACACACACACACACACACACACACACACACACACACACACGCACAGGCACACATGCACAAATTCACTGTAAAGGAAGAGATAACAACTAGGAATAAGATCTTTTCTTTAAGATCACTCATTTATTTTTTCAAATAAACCATAACAGTCTATTCTTATGGACATATTACAGTCCTCTGACAATGGCTACATACAACAGTTTGTGATGAATCCTGAATTGTATAAATTAGACACACATTCTGGGCAACTAAATTTAGTTCCTAAGAATGATGTGACCCAACCATGAACAGGAAATGAACCTGATCCAAAAGGAAAAGGTATACTCTCAAGTGAAATTGAGAAATATTAGTGATAAATATGTCTTCATCTTAGATACTACTTCTACAGTTTCCTAAAAAAATATTTGGTCTGAGCTCACTGGCTAGGAAGGCTCTTGATGACCAAATACAAGTGAAATATCTGACCTAATAAAAGATCCAGGAATAAAATGTAACGATCACTCCCCAGCAAGGGCTACCAGTGCTCAGTGCTGCAACAAAGCAGAAAGGAAGGAAAGAAAACATGTTTTCTGAACCACTGACAGACAAACATATGTTTCCAAGACAAACAAAATGTCTTGCGTTATTTCTTGCTCTCTGACTCCATTAGCTCTTCACAATGAAGCAGGTTTTTTTATTGCTAATGATTTTAAAAGCTCAAGGTGTCAACCTGGTGGCACAGGTCCACCTGTTCAAGGTCAGCCTGGCCCGTAAGATCAAGGCCACCCTGAGCATAGTGAGACTGAGACGCTGTCTCAAAATCAAAACTCAAAAGAAGGCTGAGGATATAGCTCAGTGGCAGGGCAACTGCCTAGGATGTGAGACACAAATGGTTTTTTTTTCTTCACAGGGTTTTTCTGTGTATATCTGGCTATCCTGGACTCACTCTGGCTGGCCTTGAACTCACAGATATCTGCCTGCCTCTGCCTGCGAGTGCTGGGATTAAAGGCGTGTGTTACTATGCCCAGCCATTACAGACAGTTGTGAACTGCCATGCGGGTGCTGAGATTTAAATCCAAGTCCTTTGGAAGAGCAGCCAGTGCTCTTAACCACTGAGCCATCTCTCAAGCCCACAAAAGGTTTTTTGATTGCTTGTTTGTTTTTGTTTTTCAAGCAAGACAGGCTATAACTTTCTCCATGTAGTTAAAGAATTCCCATAACTAGGAGGAACTGTGGCATTTTTCAGACCTCCTCTGGAAAATACACATCATGGGTTGTACACATCGTCTCTTCAATTGGCTAAGCATACTTTCTGAGTCACTCACTCATCACAACTGATGCTAGGTTTCATTTGCATCCTGACAAACAATTCACCCCATATACTCTAAGTACCAGTCACTGGTCAGTCTTGTCCTCAGCGTCCACTACAGCGCAGGTGCTTCTTACCAGGGAATTTCCTATTTGTCTGTGGATCTATTTGGCCAGCAGCCTTCTCTGCTATGTCCGCTACCTTAGGTAGGATCCTTTCAAGTGTGAGTTTATCAGCTTAACTCCTGACTCCCAGATGTCAAAAACTGAATATCTATGACTAAAGGGATATAATTTTGATCAGCAAGTTTTAAACTCAATTGGTCATCAGTGGGAACTTTTGAAAACACTGATTTTCCTTCAAGGCACACTGATAAAAAGATTCATACTTCATATGAAGGGACGTCCAACAAATCATAGTTTCAAAACAAAACAGGAGCCAATGCTGATCAGCACTGGCTCAGGTAAGACAAGAGGTTGGGGAGAGTTCCGCCATTTGGACATAAAGCTCAAGAGAACACCCAAGAACCAGACACAAGCATCTGATGACAAGACCAATGTCTTTATAAGAACGAATCTAAAGGAGGGAAACACCATGGTCCTGCTCCAGAGAGCACGGGCTGTAAGCACTGTTAAGCTTCCTCTCTTGGAAGAAGCCTGCTAAGAAATGAACTTCCCAAGATGAGTAAGGAGACTCAACAGAGAAAAGTTGGGTAGTAAGAAAAGGCTAAAATATAATAAACCTTAACATTTACAAAGTATTCAATTTAGAGTTGCTGTTTGAACTCACACTTCTTAAGCATTTTTGACCTGAACTTTCTTAAACAGAACAGAGGAAGTTTCCTCATCTGTGTTCATCGCAGCCTTATTTGTAATAGCTAGAAACTGGAAACAACCCAGATGTCCCTCAACCGAAGAATGGATTAAAAAACTGTGGTACATCTACCCAATGGAATACTACTCAGCTATCAGAAACAACGAAATCATGCAATTTGCAGCCAAATGGATGGAACTAGAGAAGCTCATCCTGAGTGAGCTAACCCAGACTCAGAAGGATGCACATGGCATCTATTCACTTATAAATGGATATTAGCCATATAGTACAGGATAACTATACTACAACCAATGCACCAAGGGAAACAGGAACATAGACTTTGTTTCCTGTCAATGAGACACTTTGCCCTAGTGGTGCTGCCTTGTAGGCCCCCAGTGTATGAGGAGGCTCTTGGCCCTCATAACTGTTGAACTGGGCCTTGTAGGCCCCCAGTGTATGAGGAGGCTCTTGGCCCTCATAACTGTTGAACTTGGGCGGGGGACTACTATGTAGGGACACTCCACTCTGGAGGAGTAGGATAGAAGGGAGAGGGGGTGGAGGGTGGGAGGGCGGGACAGGGAGGGGTGGAAAGAGGGCACTGTGATGGAGATGTGTCCTGAAGTAATAAATAAACATTTTTAAAAAAAAGAGGCTGAGGCAGGGAATCTTGAGTTTAAGATCATGATGAGAACATGAAGAGAAAAAGTCAGAGAATAAATAGTGGCCTGGCTGGTTGTAAGTTTCTGACACATATTCAACTCATTCATTCTAGCACCAAACATCCACACAAAGATAAGAATGGCTGTAACCCAACAAAATGTCATTTAGACAAACAGTCAACAAGCCAGAGGTGGCCCATAAGTGTAGAAGGAACAAGGCCTGCTGTAAAACAGCACCCATATGTGGCTGGGGTTCCTGCAGGGAGCCAGCCTGAGATCTGCCCTAACTGAGACCTGCACAGACATCCCCAGAGACTGATGATGCCACACCAGGTAATGAGACACGAGCCAATGAGGAAGAGCCACAGCAGCAGCGTGCGGTTCCAGAGCCAATGGGACAGAGGCTGGGTGGAGGATATAAAGGGGCCACCCTCTTTCTGGAATAAGGGGGTCTCCCAGGTCAGGGCATTTGACTCTGCGCTAGCTCACCCCCATCCCCAAGGGTCCCCAGCCTGGGTCTCAGCAACACACAAGGCCTCTTTGGCCAATCCCTAGTCTCAGCATGGAGGAAGAGGCAATGGGGTAAAGCAGAAGACTGCAGAAAAAGGCGATGTGCTGTGCTGTTCTCAGGTCTCCTCGGTACTGAGTTAGAACAGTCACACACTCTACTGCAGAAAATACAACAGAACTGCTGCTATGGAAGGGCTCAGGTGTGATCTCAACACTTGGAACATTGAAGAAAGGAGCTCAAATCCAGCCCATCCTGTTAATGCACGGTGAGACTCAGTCTGAAAAAATATTAACTGGGTGAACACATCTGCCCAGTTCCACTCTTCAGAGCATTTATAATCTGCTTTAAAAAAAACAATTATTCTAACTAGTCTTTTTAAAAATCCTAACCTGGGAGGCATATCTGTTTTTAGAAATTGATATTCTGCTGGTACAGAAAAGCACTGTGTTACAATTAAGGAGAAGATATAACACAAATTAGTATGTGAGCCTGCTGATAAGTAATAAAATGCATCAATACTTCCCTGTGACTTTTGTCAATAAAGGCAAGAGGAACAACTCTGAAGCACAAACAATACCATATGACGTTTTCCTAAAAATGGCCTGAATTCCAGCTACACTCTCATGCTCATGAGCAGTAGGAGACAGGCAGACACCATGTGCATCTAGAATCTCAGCAGAAACTGAGCATCTTTCACTCCTACAATGCTGTATACTAAACCAACTCCATTTCCCTCTGGGTACATAGCTAAACCAGATTTGTAATAGTTTGCAGTAAGGATGGGCCTGACTGAACTCTGGCCAAAAGGACATATGCAGACTCCTGACAACACACTATGATGGATGGCCCGCCTCTCCCTGTGGGAAGGGAAATAACAATGGCAGCATTATAAGAAGGAAGAAGTCTAGCTCCTGAGAAACTGAGTCACGCCATGAAGCATACATTTCCTCCCCTCCTCTCTCTAAGAATGTCCTGTACATAGCTACTGAGAGCTGGAGTTACTGCATGCGGTTAATAACCTCGCCTACCTGCCACACAGACACTACAAATGTTTGCTTATGTCATAAATCTTAAATATTAGTGTAAAATTTGGCTTTTTAAATCAGTACTGGGGACTTAACCCAGGACCCTGCATACACTAGACAAGTACTCCTGCCAATGACATACATCTTTGCTCATTTATTTAAAATTTTCAATGATGAAATAGGATCTCATTAAGTTGCCCAGGCTGCAAACCTCCTGAGCGATAGACTAACAGGTGTGTGCTGACACGCCTGCTTACTCTCTTAGATGTAAAGAGTATTTATGCAAAAATGTACACCAACCTTCTTGGATCCAATCTCATTCCATCAGGAAGCTCTCCATGGCCCACAATGGGCTGGAAGCAGGAGACAGGCAGAAGGAAGGGAACATTTCTGGAACCTGTTTTGCTTTCAGATGTATGTTCAAAATTTCTAACGTAGCCTGGCCTACCAAGAAGCATACTGGAGATTAAGGCCAAAAACAGAAAGAAATGCAGGCCCTGCCCTTAAACTACTCAAGACAGTGGGAGAAAGTAAGTGAGCTAGCTATTAGAACAGTGTGCGCTCCTTCTGAAATTTAGATTGTATCAGAAAACACCGCGTTCTAGAAGCCACCATTTCCTTGTAGCAGAATGGGAATACTTCTAGGAAGCAGAGACAGTCACCAGGAAGAACACTGAAAGAGTGAAGACCAGGGAGGAACCTGGCCAGCTGCTGAAGCAGCCCAGCATGCAGCCTGACTAATTTCCTCATCAGTTTTCCACAAGGCTACAGGAACAACTCCAAGATACAAAATGAAGTGTATTTTCTGATTTATCCTCAGGCAGATGTTACACACACAAAAACTAAAAACTTTTAACTTCTACAAAATATGTTCTTAGTGACTGAAGAAGGAGGAACATAAAGAAAAGTATCCAGCCACGGTGACATGTTTAGTCGCTTAGAGGACACCCTGCAATCATACGTTTCCCAGTTCACACACTAGTTTCATGGCGATGCGCTGCACGCTTTAAACTGACTCAGCAGTCTCAACCCGAGGGCCAAGAGTCCAGGAGATCTCTAAGTGGGTTCTACTTATCATACTGGAAAATGCATGATCTGTCACTTCAAAAGCCCTGGTCTGGATGCTGCTTGATGCAGCTGAGGGATGATACTAGGAGAGGAGTTCTAGACACCATCCTGGCAATATCCTCTCAAATTCCACCCACACTAACTGCTGGCTGGAAACCAGGAACTGCAGCCTTTGAATTCAGTCCACTTATAGCACACTGTTCTGCCCTTTAACTGGAGTCGCTCATTAACTACAAATGTTCTAATCATCAGAAGGGTGGCTTGTGACACAGAAACTTCCAGGAATGAATGTTCTGTCCCCATACCTGGAGCCTAATAAACACACACACACACAAAAAGTCTTAAAAAAAATTATTCTTATATACTTGTAATCACAATGTATAATACAGCCTGGTAGTGAAGAGGAAATCTGCTGAAGGCCACCTTCCCTATTAAAGTCCACAGAGCCCAAGACATTAACGATTTGAGGATAGTTAATTTTTCATAATTTTAAAATATTATTTTCCAACCAGTTCCCATTTTCTTGCTTTTCACTGACTCTGATTATCTAGTTTAATCAATCTCTAAGTTATCCTGAAGAGTTGTTTTCAATAATCTCCTGAAAAAATTAAAAAGGTTCAGAAAACGATGGGCACCTCCTATTTATGCCTGTATTTATGATCTGATGAAGTAAAGAGACACATGAAGAAGGTATCAGCATGTCAGAACAGCACATCAACACTGTTGAACTATTGACACCTCAATGAACTATTGGTATCACAAAGTAAAAATTTGTTTCTCTGAAGTATAGTCTATAAACAAAACAATTTTTTTCTAGAACCACAGAAAATCCCCATCTAATAATACAATTTAAAAAATAAACAAAAATGAGCACTTCCCTCTGGAAACTTTAAGTGTATTTTTAACACAGCATAGAAGACAAATATCCAAGCACTTGTATATGTGAGAGAGGGAGGCCCAAGACCAAGGCCTACCCAAGTGGTTGGTAATGTCCTATCTTTTCTTTGTGCTGGAACAGAACAAAAAGTACTAATTTGAAGGAAACGATACATCAAGCAAAACAGAGTTCATCTTACCCAGAACTCCTCGGACCCAAAGTGCTTCAGAGTTCAGTGTGGGGGAATTTTAGAATATCTGTGTCTACTTCACAAGCAAAAAGTCAGAAAGTGAAATGTTCCAAATCGGCAGCTCAAGAGCTCCGTCCGTGATGAAACCACTGACACTGACACCATTCTTCTACATAAAAGTGGAACAGGCTTCAAGTCAAGGGTGCTCAGCCTGAAGCAATCACCATCTATTTGGCTCTCTGTTTGGTACCTGGCTTTGTACTACGTGCTCACAAAATCCTACAAACTAAGTACTATTCTCTTTGCTTCAAAGATGTAGACGCTTAGGTCTACAGAGGTCACAGAGCTGCATCGCCAGGATTCCCAGTCAGGTCTACACCACACATTACAACTGGAGGAAAGTTCCCATTGTGTGGAAGCTCTCGGCCTCTACTGTGTTCTTTCACAATTACTTAAAAGTTTCAAGGTTGTCTCCATCTTGCTTAGGGTTCCTTAAGTAGGTCCTCCATCACTCACATTGCAAAACCCGACTTTGAGATGCTCTGGAGTAAGCAGCAGGACATACAGAAGGACCCAGGGCTCCAAACCCCAATCTTCATCAGCTGATTATGCCTATGGCTACTTGTCATCCCAGGGCTCTGGTTAGTGTACTCACAGTACCCCCTATGTCACCGGATTCCAGAAAACATTCATGAACAAAAGCTATTTCCAATCAGCCTTTTAATAAGGACAGTTAACATCTACTTTGACAACTTTAATATTTCAGCCAGCATTTGCTAAAGAACAGCATGCTGACTGCTATTGGTTCACTAATGCTCTCCAGACAGTCCATGATTTAATCCCTGGGCAGCACCTAGAAACACATTTCTGGCTTGAATTCACACCCGTGGTTTATTCACCCTCACTGGGTCTCATCAAAAAACCATGCTGTTTTCTCCAAGAGCTATGGGGGCTTTCTGGCTCCTGTAGGTTAAGAGCAGACGGGGGCAGAAAGGAAGAAGCCTTTGTCCTTCCAAGGTAAAACATTCAATTCCAAGGACACGTGCAAGCAATGTTTAGGTCTATGATAAATTGTTTAAAAAACAAAGGTAAAAATAAAAAGAATATAAAACACTAATCCATCTGAAAGGAGTATTTACTCCTTTCAAGTGCCAGGCTCCCCAGAGGACACAAACTACTCCTTGATGGGCTTACCTTGAGGATGATGTGATAGTCGAAGCCCTGAATTTTGCTGTAAACGGATTGGTTGACTCATAATCAAAATAGTCCTGCCGATTTTCACTAAAAGCACTAGGTGATTTCAAGTCATATGGGCTATCAGACCCTCCACTGTTAAGCTTGTCAGATCTTCTGCTGTCTTTCTTCCCTGTCACTCTTTCAAAGAGGCTCACTTTCTCTCTTCTCTCTCTCTTATTCTCTCTCCTTACTTCAATTGGTTTTGAAAATAAAGTCGAGCTGCTGTCCCATGACTCACTGCTTTCTTCAAATGGATTCTTCTTCCTTGGCAGTGTTGCGAATTTTTGGGGTAATGAAGCAGTCACATTTGTAAATGGGTCACTCTGTCTTCCAAAAGAATTTTCACCTTCATCCCCAATACTGCCAGGCTGGTTCAATTTAGAAGTATCAAAGCTTAGTGTTCTTCTGTGTGGAGACTTGAGACTTCCTACAAACATTTTTTTCCCATTAGTAGGTGATGGGTGGCATATGCTATTATCCTATCTGACGCACTGCGGCTTCAGAATGAGACCACTTAACTAAAGGTATTAACCCACAAAATAATCAAAACAATCTTAAAATTAGGAAAGGGATGTTATAAAGTAGATGGGCTGATAACAGTGAATTGTTAGACAATTACTATCTTATTTGGCTCAGAAACCAACGCATGAGGAAAGTGTAACGTCAACCCAAAGGACCTGCTCTCATGATCATGTTGAAAAGACTTACACTTTTCCACTATTAGAATCCAACTTACTTTCCTCTGAATATAGACATTTTCCTAGGAACACTTGGGTGGAATGGAATATATACTGCAGGCTTTTGGTGCAGGGGGAAGAGGAGTATGTGATATTTGTGGAGGCCAGAGGTCAACCCTCACCGTCATTCCTCAGGAACTACCCATCTTGTTTTCTGAGACAGATCTCTCACTGGTGTGGAGTTTGCCAAGTAGTCTTGGCTGGCTGGCTGGCTGGCTGGCTGGGGAGCACCGGCGATCCACCTGTCTCTACCTCTTTAGCACAGGATTGCAAACCTGCACCAACTCCTGTCTTGCTTTTTGAATGTGGGTTTGGGGGATGGAACTCAGGGTCTAATGCTTTCAAGGCAAACACTTTACCAACCAGAGGATAGTTCATGAAAGAAGACTAGGATTCATTTCATTACCACCTATAATGTAAATACAATATAAGCAAGCATGCCTTCAAAGAATGCATCAATTAGGGTTTCATAGCTATTCAAACAATATTTAGGAAAGGGTTGACTTTAGAAAACACTGCTTCTTATTCTCTAACTTTGAAAGTTACACTATATAAAGTAAGAATGAGGATACAAGGAAATGAGGTACCACTTACCAACTTCTGGAACAACTCCAAAGGAATCTATCTGGCGGCTGAGAAGATGTGTTGGACCTACAGTGCTAGATTTCAGTTTTTCAGAAGATAAGTGGGACCCAGTTAAATCAGACATTGAATGGGCAGAAGAGAGCCGCTGAGGACCCAAAAGAAAAGGCTTTTTTGGTTTGGATTTCATCTGCATTTCACCGCTTGAAAATTCAGGATTGGCGTCAGGCATGTGAGAGCTCGGAATGATTGCAGAAGACGTATCAGAAAACGTCCCATCGTTTTTTCTCCCTTTCATCTTATCTTTTAATTTTGCAAAAGGTGATCTCGTCTTATCCTTCATTGACAAGTCAAACATACTTGCTGTCATATTGTTTCTCATAAATTGAATATTGATCTTTATCTCACCCCTGTTTTTTATTCTTTTTCCTTGTTTGGATTCTAATCTAAACCACCTTGAAGAGAAGAAAAAAAAATTGGTTGAAACATATAATGATGGCAGCAAGCTTTATTGTATCCAGGTACCATTTAAATAAAGTAACCACGCATATATCTACACTCTGAGTGAGAACCAGTCAACCACAAGTTTCCAGTTTTACTCATTGTTTAAAAAGAAAACAAATCAAGCAAACAAACTGGTCCTAGTATCTGTACAGTAACACACACCAGAAGAATGAGTCTTTGGAGACTATGTAAAGGGTATTAGACAAAATTCCCTCATAATTCAAAAATCATCATCAGAAATTCTTCTCAGCAATAGCTAATTATGTTTCCATATGACACATGTCTTGCTAATGGCCTAAGGATTATGCTTAACATTCAAAGACATTGAGCTTGAAACTTTGAAAATAATTTATCATTTCCAATTATTCCTGAGTACAATAAAATGACAAATAATGATGACATTTAAATAAAATCATTAGACCTATCCCAAAATATGATTATATAAGTAGTAAAAGAATTTTATTAACAATGAGGATAGTACACATTGGTAATCACTAAAACTCCAAGTATCATTACTTACATTCATATAAAATGGATCTAAGCCTTTTCCTGAATAAACTATGTGAAATGAGTAAAATAGAAGAAGCGATAAACAATAAATCTTGTAAAGTTTTCAAAGCATAAAAAGCTCAAATGATTCCTGCCAGAAAACTATCAACTCTGTGACATGAAAAGGCCCTGACAAACAAAGCCAGACCCCAGCTTTCAGGCCCTTCTTACATCATACTGCCAATTTTTAAATGATCTATATAAGAAGCAGGGCTTGTTTTGGTTTTGTTTACAATATGTTTATCCACAAGAAACTGTCCACTTGTTACTGTCACTGGTGGTCACTCCTCAGGGCAAGCAGCCTGAATGAACCTGCAGCGTGCTGCCTCAATGAGCCTCGTTAGCAAGATGCACTGCTATTTGATGTACAATGACTTTTCTTAGCTACAGAGCAACTCTGACCTGATTTTATATAACTTCTTTCTCTTGTTGTTTGCCAAGAGCATAAATAGAAGATGGCTGGACTTACTATACATCAAACCAAAGACAGGCACACAGGAAGGACAGAGAGCTGACACACTTTACCTCCATGATGGTAACCATGTTTCACTGATACACTGAAGTGATTTGATCAATTAAGATATATCATACTGATGCCAAAACAAGCAGTTTCTTACAACAGAATAGCTTATGATAGACCTACTCTAAACAATTCTAAGACCCTAAACTAAGAAAAAGTTATGCAATGATAACATCTACACAGGATTAGGAGAAAGAAATGGCAATGAACTGCAGAATGGAGAAAAAAAAAAAACACATCAAACACAAGCTCTCAGAACACCTCCAAGTGGCACACAGTGACACACCCTGGAATTAACTTAGGGTTTGGAAAACAGACATTTTTAATGGCCTGAGGAATACTTCTGATTGGTGATACCTGAGAAATACTCGAAAATCTCAGGCTATTGTGAAAAAATGACACAACGCTCTTTATGAGAATGTGACCCCCCCCCCAACAAGCAAGAAAAACATCCATGTGAAGTTTATAACAA
>CAJQZJ010008773.1:16606350-16625992 GCA_907164525.1 Lophiomys imhausi
GAACCCGCTTAGCGCAGCTAGCACCCGGCGCGCGGCGGCCGCGCCACTTCCGGGTTGGCGGCCTCCATGTTGAGCGGGGCTGCGCGAGGGGCGGGGCCCGGCGGGGTCGGGGGTCAGCACCGCCCCGGTTGCCGGGGCGACGGCGACGGCGCGGGACGCGGAGTCCCGGCCGCGGGCGCGGGGCGCTGGGTGCTGAGGTTCCGGCCCGGGCGCGCGCTGGGCCCTGGGGACCCGTGGGCCCCCGGAGGCCGCCAGCAGGGCTCTGGCAGGCGGCCCTGGGACCCGTGCACCGCCCGCACTTGGGAGAGAACCGGTTTCCATCTTGGAAGGCGGCGTCTGGCAGCTGTCTGGTTGCCCTGGATGGGCGCCGGCGTCCTTACACGGTGGTGGAGCACACGGATCTTCAGGGACAGATAGGGACTTGATCCAACCGTTCCCCATCCTTCTTGGAGAGGAGGCCTTCTACTGACTAAAGGGACCTCCTCCTGCTCACAGACCAAAAGCGCGAAGGAAGCACATAGATTCCAAAGCTACCACTGCTGAATAAATGTCATTGGCGCTTTGGGGTGGCGTCAGAAGACCTGGTTCTGACCCCTGTGCCTGCCGCCATCATTCTATGGCACGGTTGAGTCATTTTCCCTCCCTAAGTCCCAATTTTTTACACTCATGAAACTGTTCACCACTAGGTCTCCAACCTAAGTCGTGAGTGTGAGTGTAGCGTCCAAGCCAAAAGCATGACCTGAGCACTCACGGTCAAGTGGTCCTGGAGACCAAGCCCTAACTTCATGGGTAAAGAGGAAATGTGCTCTATAACGCCCTTTCCCGCTCTAATTTTTCAATCTCAGCAGATACTTGACACACTACCTCTGTTAACTTTGTTTCCATCCATATCTTCCTAGGAAAATTCTGAGGTTCTTTGGACTACCTGGCAGCAGGTCCAACCTGCCGACAACAACAGCAATGAGTGAGGAGGAACACATCATAAACTCACATGTTATGTGAATATTTAACTGCTTAGTTCCGCTCTCCAGGGAGAACTTTGTAGACAGATGACAGCTCTTATAGCAATGTCAAAAGGTTAGGCATCCCTGAAGGACTTCACAGGACTGAGCAGTAAGCAGGCATGCCAACCAATCTGATGCAGACTGACTAAATGCCTTTTTCCCTGTTTCCCCATTACAGGACTAATTTTTAGAGTAAGATAATATGATAGATAGGAATGTGCTATTTAAAATGGCCATAAATAATAAGGTATTGTGTTTATTATTTTCAGGCAAGTTTTAAAACTTCTGTTATACGGTTTTCATCCCTTGGAGACAGTGTTTGAAAAGGCCATGTGTGCAAAGCAGAGCAACACATCACACTATGTGCACAGCATCTGGATCCCAGAGTGGGCAGTTGTCAACTTTAAAGAAAAAAATGTTTTCAGGGATCTGTAAAGACTACATTGGAGCAGTCAGTGGTGGAATTTCACCAGGATCTCTAGAGAGGAATATTTTGACACCTGAAACTTGCAGAAAAACAAAATAAGCATTATAAAATCCAATTTAAAAACAGAAGTTTTATAAACTCCATTTTAAAGGTTTCACATTTCTATTATAGGTTGAAATTAAATAAACAATAGGCAATTAATTATAATAGTGGATTGTGTTTTTAAAGAGCTTAGGTTGTTTGGCAAGCTTTATTAATGATTATAAACTGGTTTACAGTATTTCACTCATCGTTGAAACACAGCCATTTCTCTGGTAGAGGTTGGCTGCAGCAGCTTCACAGCAACAGGATCACAGACTCCAACACAACCCAGAGGTTCTCTAAAGGCAAAAGCTGAACAATTGAGATTGCTATCCTCTCTTCTATCACAGCTAAATTTGAGTTTCCTCAAAACCTAGCTAGAGCCAAAATTGTTTAACATACTATCTAGCAAGATCAGAAATCATGACATAATAGTTTTAAGCCACAATAAGAAAATAGGATCTTTTTGCTCACAGGTGAAGCAAATAAACTCACAAACCATAAGAGCCAAAGAAAGTCTAGAATTGCATTATAAAAGAGAAGTAATTTCCTAGAGTGATTCTTTTTTTATTGCATCACTACATTCAGAATATAAAAATGTGTCGGCTGAGCCAAGTATATGGTTGGCTCATATGGAAAAATAATAGTATTTATATAAGACATGAGATCAAAGTACACTACTAAAGTGTTCAGGGTTTTTTTATAAGTTTAAAAAATTATTTTACTACTTTTAAGATGTATAGTTATTTTTAAAGGTATAAAGATCATATGAGTGAATAAGGACAACCCCCAAATTGGAGACAGGTACTTATTTTTTATTATTTTGTTCTTAGTAATGACATGTCCAGAAATCTTTAGTACAATTCCAAAAACAAGGGCTTGGGTTAAAGGACATATTTTATAGGAATAAAATGTTGAGGATTCTAATTTTATACTATAAGTACTTGCTGCAGTGAGAAAATTTTGGGCAGAAAGTTAAAATGGTCACCATTATCCACCACACACAGCACATAACACACACACACACACACACACACACACACACACACACACACACCCTACACACACCACCAGAAGAGGACTTCACAGATGAAAACAGCAAGTTCTGTGCCTTTCAGGACAGCCCCACAGGGAGTTCATTCCTAGCACTATGGAAGATTTTCCCATTGCACATCAGCATCTCTAAACTCATATCTTGTGGATCTCCTGTAGGACAATTACAAGCTCGCAGTGTTTAAATAGCCCACTGGGTCCAGTGTGTTAACACTTCAACCTGCATTATGTAATGTATGTGTTAATTGTTTTCCAGATGGAGATGTAAGCCAAAGAGAATCAAAAAGCTTTTCCAAGGTATTATTAAAACCTTCAAACTTCAGACACACACACACACACACACACACACACACACACAGGATACACCTTTTTAAAGAAATCCTTTGGCAAATTGAAGTATAATAGCAAGGACTAGTTTTGAGGTTTTAGGAGGTTATTTTGTTTCATTTTCATCACTGAGTCCATCAATCAGTCTTGTGGAGTTATAAAGTCTCAGTCTGTGATTCATTGAAAAGCAATAGACTATGTAGCATGCAAAGCCTGAGCCAGAAGCTTGGGTCTGAATCCCATGTCTGCCTATTGTTGGCTATGTATCTTTAGGGGAGGAAATTTCCTTCTTTGAACCATCAGTAAAATGAGACTCTATCCTAACAAACACCAGGGAATCACCTCACAGTCATAACTCCAAGTAGTCCAACTGTAGCACAAAGAAACAAATTTCATTTTAATTACCTAATTGGTGACAGAAAATATACTAAAGCAGATTTCCTTTTCCTGTAATTTATTAATGATGGATCCCATAATTTGGAATGTATGTATGTATGTATTATGTATGTATTATGTATGTATGTATGTATGTATGTATGTATGTACTCAAGATTTCCAGTATTTTCTCTCCCCCAAATGAAAGCAATTAATGGTCAGAGAAAGGAAGCAAATGTAACTCTAATTAATTGGCCCTGCATGAAGAAATTGGCATCAACAGCCCAAGATTTGAAAGAAATTACATATAGAACAAGAGGTCTTAAAAAACCTTTAACTTCTCTCTTGTAGTCATCGTTATAATTTCTATTATCGGCGGCAGCTTTGAACTGTGAAGACATGCTGGGGAGGGTAAGAATTTGTGGAGACTGGACACATTTGCACATAAGGACGTTTCATGTAAGAAGATTTTCCTTTTCTTGTTTATGGTCTCATAATACTATGTTGAAACAAAACCTTTGTTCCCTCAACCAAATAGATACATATGAATTCATAGAACAGGAATGTATTTATGACAAATGCTATATGGTACTGGATAAGATGAATAAACCCCACTTGATCTTTTTGTCCTTCCAAAGAACATTTAAATTGTTTCCAATTTTCAGCTAGCATAAACAATGGTTTGTAGATGTACAAATTGTCTCCTTATGATCATGCACAGAAAGTGTATTTTTGGGGTAACAATACCTTTTTAAAAATATATATTTAGTTAGTTAGCTAGCTAGCTGTTGGGTGGGGGACACGCCAAAGCACACATGCGGAAGTCAGAGTGCAACTTGCAGTTGATTCTCTTCTCCTGCCATGTGGATCCCAGGGAATGAATTAGATCATCTGTCCTGCTGGCAGACACCTTTCCATTGTACCATCACACTTGCCCCAATAGCCCTATTCTAATAACAGTGAATTTCATGACTAACAGTGAGAAAAGCCCATTGGCCCACACATCGGAAGCATGAGTCGTACTCCTGGTTCTATAAACCCACAAGCTGTAGACCTGGTAAACCTCCATCCACCTGAACCTCAAGAGCACTTTCTCCAGGATCCTCAAAACCGCACTTGCTGAAAAGTAAGAATTATTGTTCTTGAAAAACAGTGAATTCTTGTTATTTCTCTTCCAATTTCAGCTGTCTCATCATGAATCTTCATTAAAGTCTTCAGTCTTCGGAATGTTACTACTTACATTGGTTTAGATGGAGATCAGCAATGACTGGAATCTTGATTACGACTGAACGATTATTATCAGCGTTGCTTTAACTCGTTATCCTGGCGGGCAAGATAGCTCAGGAGAGCAAAGTAGTTGCTCTGCATGTAGTTGCCTGATGACCTGAGTTCAATTCCTGGAACCCAGTAAAGGTGACAGGAGAGAGCAGACTCCACACAGTTGTACTCTGACCTCCACGCATACCCCACACAAGTGTACACACACACACACACACACACACACACACTAAAATTTGAAAAAAATGGTTCATTGCTGTTGTGTTTTTTAAAAGACTTTCTTAAATGTTTTAATGAATATAAAGCCTGGGGAGGATGTTATTTGAGTGACAGGTCATGTTTCTCTTGTCTTAAGGTCAGATTTCAAGGCATCTCTCCCGAAGCAATTTTCATCTGAGCTGAACAATGACTTAGTCCATCAGAGTATTTGAGAACAAACGAATTTTCGTTTAGAAGCTTGTACCTATCTTTTTACACATTCTGGGTTAGGTCACCTCTGGAGCTCCTACAGCTATACTACAGAGACAAGTCACTGAAAACTTCAACTACAATCATTCTGTAGCAGTCAGAAGCATCCCACACCCTCTGGATAGCCAAGTTTAAGCACAAGATTGTCTTCAGTGTTGTTCATTTCAAGATGAGCCAGGACACTTGGAAAGCAGGGTCTCCATATCTTTTCAACAACTCTTGTACCTCAATTGGCTGTAAACACTACCTGAGCATCCTTAACGATGATGACAGGGCCTAACTCTGCTTCAGTGTGAGTACAGAGAGAAAGATAAGTGACTAATTTGCAACCCATGGCATTCTCCAGAAAGCAGCAATCTGTACTGTGGTGTTTGGCGTCCGTTAAACAGCAGAGAGACTGATGGGTATGAATGGTCATTATGCATGGAAAAAGAACCGTCCAGGCCTTTATTAACCATTTCTGTTCCCATGACAAAAAGATGAAATGCTAACCAACTGTCTTTTGTAGAAAAATGTTGAGTTTTCTTCAGGAGATCAAAGCAGACCCACCACCTAGGTCAACATTAAACATTTGTTATAGAACAGAGAATAATACCAGATGGAAAAGTCTTTTATAAACAAAAAGAATTTATTAGCTATGAAAACTTATCATGGTTCAGATTTGTATCTATTAAGTATGTATGTATTAGTATTCACACATTTTCCTCAAGCATCAATGTTTGCTTAAAATGATACGAGTTGAACAGATTTAAAAGCAAGAAAATTATAGTTTGCCATCATTTAAACTATATCAAAGCCTACTCAATTTTATAAGGAAAGGCACTTGCAGAAGAAAAAAAATAACTCAGTGGATATGTAGATAAATCCTTGTGATGAGCTAAAACTGATATCTGTTGTAAAATTTAAAAAACCACTATAAAATGAGTCTAAATTTAAATTTATTCTGGGAGGGCAAGCTCACTACCTTCTTGGAAACACATGCCTTAACAAGCTCACAAGATTATAAGGTTAATAATGACTTGATAACAGCTTATGCCATTTGTGCATTTCTCATTCCTAGTAATTGGCAGTCTCTTGTGACCTTCTGGTTTCAGGCAAGTGCAAACGGAGCTATGCTTAGAGCCTCAGAAAAGAAAGGGATAAGGGAAGCCAATGTGGACAAAAGAGTCAGTTCCCACTTTCCCATTTCAAAGTAGACAATAAGAGAAGATGTAATGACCAAATTTTATACAGTAAATAGTGGGAAGGCCAAAGCACAAGGAGTGCCACGAGTTGAGTTAAGCTTGGATGAAACAGTAAGTTCAAGACCAGCCTGGACTTCAGGGTAAGATCTAGTCTTTTAAAAAGGAGTGAGGCAGAGCTGGGCGGTGGTGGCGCACGCCTTTAATCCCAGCACTTGGGAGGCAGAGGCAGGCGGATCTTTGAGAGTTCGAGGCCAGCCTGGTCTACAAAGCGAGTCCAGGACAGCCAGAGCTGTTAAACAGAGAAACCCTGTCTCGAAAAACCAAAAAAAAAAAAAAAAAAAAAAAAAAAAGGAGTGAGGCAGAGAATGCAATTGTTAAAAGAGGCAGATTGGACAGTTTCCTCCTGCAGGGTAAAGGATAGACTGGTAAATATCAAGACATCTAGACAAATGAGCTTGCAAAGTGGAGAAACTGAAAATGAGACTCCAGATGAATATGGTCATCAAAATGAAGAAGTACAAGTGTACCTTTCTTCAAGGGAATCAAGTCTGGGAGATCCCCAGTCCCAAGCACCACCCTAGCTTGGAGCAGCCACAGAAGTGATGGAGCATCAGGTTAAAGACAAGGGGCTCTGAGAAGAACCCTGAGGCACCCCAAAAACACCAGAGACCCTCTGAAAAGGTTCATCTCCCCCTAAAGCTGTAGAGGTGGAGAGGAAGCTGATGGGTGTCGGGGGCACAGAGGTGGTCATAAGCATGAGGGAAACCAGGAATGTCAAGCATGCAGGATTGTCCTTTCAAAGAAAAGGATGGATGATCTGTTTTTCCTGAAGAACACTGGGAATTGGAGGTGATTAACAACTTGGTGATCTGTGTTATCTGTAAGACTAGACCATAAAGGTTTCCCACAACCAGGACCAGAGGTGACTAATAGTTCAAAAGAGCTCTATGCTGTCTGCATGACCGAGACCATGCCAGACCCTTCCCTGGGTCCTTTGGCTAATACAGGGAGCCCATCTCTAGGGCCTATCTTCTTGGAAGAAATGACATGTACTTTGAATTGAGTTTCCATGTTATGCCTCATTATGCACTGGGGATTGTAGTACACTTGGAAACTTTTTTCCAAGCTATACTGTGTTTAAATATGCTGACAATAAACTCTCTGGCTTCAGACTCCCAAAGTTTGATCTAGTTGGGCTGAACCAAGTTTTCCTTCTTGCCTCATTGTAGATCATTTCCCCACTGGCCATGACACTTGCAGGGACCCCCACACCCACACCCACACAGATGGGCATAAAGGATCCTTGAGCCTGGGATCAGAAAGATTCACAGACACAAATAAAGGATCAGATATGGACTATGATGGATTCCTTCTAGCTGCTACTTCCTTTATCTGAACAACATTGGTGACAGGTATTGACAGACACTGCCTGGGCTTATCCCTGGGCCCTTAGCTTCAGCCCTGACATGAACTTTGGTTCTTGTTCCAGAGAAGATAAGAGGAAGAAACTGAACTACATTTGTAATATTATCTATGATTTAAATCCTACATGACTGGATGTATCCTAATATGGCATTTTCTGGATTGATCTCGATAGGAAGAGAAACGAGATCAAGATATGTGTTGGTACATGTACAGGGCAACAGCTACATATTTCATAATCTAGCACTTGAATCTGTCACCTGAGCTCATATTTATGGCAGAAGAGATATCACATTATAAGCAGAGTGGAGTGATGGCCAGTTTCCATGGACTTGAGGGGCTTTCTGTATTGTCATGAGGCAGTCTCTTTTCTGTCTGCTCCTGGTCATCGGTTAGAACTAAACATTACAAATGCATTACTAGAAACCTGAAGTGATAACTCTAGTGAACTTTGTCCTGAGAATTAGCTGCATGGAGCTGAGTGGAATTCTATCAGCATAACGGAAAAGTATCCAGGCTCTCATTAGATTACAACTGTGGTAAGAAGTCGCGTTTTGATGAGGAACTTACAAAATCAATACAAATTCTGGGTTCCAGTGACAGCAGTATATTTCGTGAAAGAAGCCAGCACTGTCTTTGCCTCTCCTCTCTAGTTCTGTTGGGTCACCTGTCTGTGTTTCTATCTGAGGAGTCTTATGTACACAGGCTATGGGTCTCGTCCCTTTTTCTCTTCAGCTGTTGGCAACTGCGGTGGTCCTTTCTCTTTTCCACATCTCTCCACATCTACTGGATCAGTCTCATCCATACAAATACACCCTCCAATATGTAGATTTTTTTTTTTTATTTAAGGAAGAGGCCAAAAAGAGAGCTCTGTCAGTAAAAATGCTTGCCTTGCTAACATGAAGATCTGACTTAAATCCAAGAGCTCACATTAAACAAACAAAGGAAGCCAGACATGGCGGCAATCACCTTTGAGTCTAGTAATACAGAGGTAGGGACAGGTCCGTGTGCATCCTCAGGGATGCTGGACAGCCTGTCTTCCTTGGCAAGTTCCATACCAGTGCAAAACTGTCTCAAAAAGAAAAGAAAAAAAAGAGAGAATATCACTTGGAAAATCACACCCAGCACATACACACGCACACACATGCACACACGCATGCACACGCATGTACACACACATGCATGCACACACACACACACACACACACACACACACACACACACACACACACACGCTCGCACATGAGTTCCGCCATCTTCTGTAGCTACTTGCGAGCAAAATTTTTGACAGACTTGTTCGTGCTTGCTGTCTTCCCCATTTTCTTCTGAACATGCCCCAGTGAGATCCCATCTTCATCCTACATGTACGCATCACTGACACCAATATTTGGTACTCATCTTACTTGAGCCAATCATCCTCACTTGATACTTTTCATCAATTGACAAAATCGGTGTTCACATTTCAAAGCAAAGGCCTCACAGAAGAAGCCCAAGGTTTGGAGTGGTGGTCCTCTCTGGTGTAACATCTGGTGTGTTGCTGTATACTCTTATTGTGACACACGGTGCACACTAACGAGGACAGAAACCAAAAACTGCTTCACTGAGCTCATGTATGTGCCTTTTCAATTATGCTTTAAATATGTTCCATATTCATCCACCACACTCACCATTAAACTCATTGGGTATCTTGAATTTTTGTATCTCCAAGAAAGCATGAGGACGAAAGAGAACCCTAAAGTGAGAGCTTCTACAAGACATTCTAATTCTGCTCTTCAGTCATAAAAGTTTGTGTCCTGTGACCTTTCTCTGATCTAGTGACTTATAGAAGAACCTCTAATTTTATAAACATAATGTATAATATAAAACATACACACTATATGTAATTTCTACATGTTTACTATATCATTACAGCTTTATAAATACTCCATAGTATGCCACTATGTTATAACTAATGAATGTGTTATATATAATTACATAATCTATTGTTAGGTTTTGTATAGGCTATGTAAAATTAACACATATGTATATAATTAGAGGTTCTTTAGCTGCAGGAACAAGATAATTATAGCAACTAATTTGTTTGGAATGGTTGTATTATATTGATATAAATGGAGCAAAATCAGACACAAGAAATTTCATGGTTGCTTAAGCCAAATTGCAATTCTGGGCTACACATTTTGAGACCTGAGCCGGAGCATGGGGATCTCAGCAGAAAGACCTCATGGCAGCCATGGATGATCCACCATTGCGGTGGCTCAACCTCGTCTCCCTCCTGTCACCTGGAACCTCCACTTTGCCTCATAGTTCTCCACAGTTCCCGACCTGTGCCTCATCTCAGTCCAACTCCCTCAGCATTGACTTTTGGCTCTCAGCTTTCCCCCAAGGCTGAGAGGGAGTTTCACGAACCCCGCTCTATTTCTCAGGGTGAGCCATCCTAATAGCTCTGATTCTGTGACCCATGGCTGTGTCTGGGTGGAGGGACAGAACTGAGGCTCTGAGTTAGCAAAGACACAGGTTTCCTAGCCGCGTTGGGATGGAAAGGGGAGCCAGTTCCTTTGCGCCACACTGTTGGCAGGCAGATGCTTTCATTGATAAATATATAAAGCACATTAAAACACAGACATCTAAGGCTTCTGGTGTGGTTCAAATTTCAGGGTCAAGCTTCATTTAGGAACAAAAATGCATTCTACTTAAGTGAAATAGAGTTCAGACTAATGGTAGGACTCTCAACGTCATTGAAGTTTATAATAAGAACACGCTCTACTCCAAGTATTAAGATTCCTGCTGGTAAGTTTCCTCCCTTCAACTGTTGGACAATGATAACTTTGAAAATTCTAAATATTAATGTTCTCTACTGAAGTGGACTTTTTAGATCACCTTCCAGCCTTAATATCCATTTAACGTTTTTTGGTTTTTTTTTTTTTTAAGCCAAGTTGCATTTGGAATTTCTGGATTCTTCCATTTGCCGTGCAAATATTCAGTTCTGTTCTTTTTACGATAATACAAAATAAAGTAGTTTCTCATGGTAACCTTGTAAATCATTTACTTTCTATTACATGCAGCTGGTTTTGTTACTGTAATGATTTTCTGTGAGTGCACATTGCTGAACATACAAAAGACAATGTGATCATCTTCTACTTGGAATTTCTATGCAATTATTGTTTGCCCAGAAATAATAAGATAATTCAGGAATATAGGAATTTATTGTAATACATTCAGATATATTGAGGGTGAATCTAAATTTCTAAAAACGACATGCCATCTCTTTTTGTTATATAGACTAGAGTTTTCATCTTGCTGCAAACTCAGAATCAAAATGAAAACCAGCTGAGGTAGTTACTCGGGTGCCTTCCTTCAGCTTATTCAAAAGAATATAAGATGAACGGTAAGAATTAAGTAAACCACAAATTATTTTGGAGTATCTGGTTTGTATTATAAATAAATTTTTTACTGCTGGCTGCTTTTTTCAAAAATATCGCCTATATTTTTGATATTCATTCTTATGATCTAATGTAAACTGTGACCTACCAGTGTAGTGTATTGTTGATTCATGATTACATTTTTTTCATTACATTCATATGCTATAAATATTTTCACTCTGCCCTTTGGATCCCTTCAAATATGGCAATGGTCTTTAAGACATGTCATAGAAAGTGTTAAGAGAAATAACCCCCATTTGTGCCAGCATATATAAACTTCACACCTTAAATAGCATCTAACCAGCTCAATGGTTAAGTCTCTTCTATTTTTAAGGCATAGAATAAACAACCATTAGGAGGAGACAACAACAAAACATGTCAACACAGATCCACCGCTAGCTGTAACATTTCATTCTTACTGGTCTTCACTGGAACTTGGAAAGATATGATGATAAATTTGTCACTTAATGAGTTCACAATTGGTTAATTATTTGTTTTTATACATGAATACAGCTTGGGTGCAGCTCTGAGGTAAAGAGCTCACCTACCATGTATAAGACCCTGGACTTAATCCCTAGTACTGCAAAAATAAAAGAATAAAGTACTTATCTTTATTGAGTCTTCTTATATATTTTAAAATAGTACAGTATACAACATTCTTATCACAACAGCGCTACTATCCACACAGTATATTACATGTAAGAGGAAGAATGAAAATGATTAGTTGTTACTTAACAAACACTTTGTGTCTTAGTAATGCTCCTCATTCCCACTACAATGTTTTGTTACCCTTCTCAGTGGTTCCTGAGACTCCATAAAGTAGCGAGCGTAGTTTAAAAGAGGAAGCAGAACATGATAATATCACACTAAGGAATGGTTATGAATGCAAAGACTGTTGGAGAAGTTGAGTCTCTAGGAGCCAGACATCATTGACTGCTGAGAGCTCTATCCACCAGGACAGGAAGATCACATATTGTTGGAAATAAGAATATAGTCAGTCATCCAGGGCAGCAATGGATGAAAAACCTCTCACACTGTTATCAAAGAGGATCTTTTCTTTACTGACCATTAGTTTACTGAACACTAGTAAGTCTTCCAAAGAGACAGACAAGTCTCAAACAGCAGGCCTATTTAAGAACATTCACATGTCTATGATGAGCTAAGTTTGGATGACTGCTTTCAGAGAAGTCACAGGGACATACGCTGTAATTCAAAGGTCAAGAATACTACAACACATGCTGAAGATGAGGTTAAGGAGTGTATTAAGTCTTAATTCTCTTTATGCTCCCAGAAATCGACTGATCAAGCCAAGAGATTTCTCTTAGATCTATTGCAACCAGAGAGAGAATTACCTTAAGAGTTTCAGCAGGGTCTCAAAGAGGGGAAACCTGGAAAGGGAGCAGGGCTGAGGCTGGTCACTTCAGAGTGAGTGTTGCGAAGCAGAGGTGGAGTCAGTGAGTGGTATTAGACTGTGCCAGGGTAGCTGGGATGAGTACACATCAAGGCTAAGGTCTTCAAGAAGAATCTTTGAGCAAGTAGCCAGTCAGTCAGCAGTTTGGTAGATCAACTTATCTTTTAGAAGAAATCTTTACTAGTTATTTGCAGACCTAACTCTTTTCTGAACCAAGCAGCCCAGTTATTTGCTCTGGTCTCACTCTATTTGAACATACAGGGAGAACAGTATTTCTAGTCCCTGAGTTGTTTAAACACAGAGACAAACATTATTAAGGCTTAGCTGTTTTCCCTCCAAACGTTTCCAGAAGTAACAACCAGACAAAAGCAAAAGCCATTCCCTGTTGATATTCCCACTTTCCGAGGTTTTGAAGTAAGTGAGTTGCATCATGTTATTGTCTTCATTTGGAATGGAATACTCACAGGGGGCAAAAAACAAAGACAAACAAACAAACATCATCCCAAGGTCGCAAAATTAATGAGGGGAGAAATTGGAGTTTAAACAGAGTTCTGAGTGAAGACAAGGTATTCTCAGCCCTCTGACTGTCAGATTGGTAGTGTGCCGTGTTATTATCACACTACAGAGAAGAACTCACTAAACAAGCTAAAGAAAAGTTACTTTTATAGCAGAACTTAAAACAAGACCGTCTATTGGCATGACACACGTTTGCATTTAATTACATACTGTCTTGCTGATTCTATATTTCTGTCTCTTGGAAACATTTTGAAGACAAAAGAGTTTCCTTCACTTTCAGGATAATTCCAAGCTCAATGATGCATTGCATTGAAATGCACTATTTACAGTTTGCCTCTCCAATACCTCCATGCCTGTTTTAGCTACTATTTTAGACTTAGTGGCTGTGCCAAATATTTGTTGTGAGGAATAAGCAAATATTTCCCAAAATGTTCATGCAATCACATTGCCACTGCAAACAGACTTTTTCCACTGGCAAGCCTTTCTGTATAAATCTTCACCAAAGTGGGGACAGGGGATTATGATTTTTCATCTCATTCAGAGATACAGAGAAACCTCCAGAGCCATCCTTAAAACAAAGACCAACAAGCATTTTAATCCCCAAACCTAGGATGTGCTTTGTTCACCAGGTGTTAGTGGAAGCCCTTAACAGTTTCAGCTCGTTAAGTGGTCTTGTTAAGCAACGCATAGGAGATTAGACTCAAGGACTTCTCTCTTTCTTTTTATTTTCTCTATCCTTTTTTATCTCTTATATAGGGGGAAAAGAAAAAAGAGGGGGAAACATGGGTATATAATATATAAATAAATTATAAGGGCAGATTATTGAATCTGCTCTGAAACTTAAAACTATTGTTATATAATTTTGTATATTGATACAAAAATAAGGTTAATTTTTGATTCATTGGTATAAAATTTTATATTCTGACACATATATATGTATATTTCAACTCTTATATAAGGTATTGTGCCTATACAACTTATTTAAAAGCACAGATTTACTTCCAATCCTTTTATGGGTTGCTATTGCAATCTCTTTAGGAGTCTGGGTAATACAGGTTGATGACTGGCCAGTCAAGTTCCTGGTCATGTCAGATACCTAGTCTTAATTTATCACAAAATAGGCTTAGTAGATTAAACAGATAGTAAATATTAAACAGATATACAGTTTGCCTGTTGAGACATAGATGGATAGATAGATTTATAAATAAATCAATAGATGTCTTCAAAACCCTCAAAGGGTTACAGAAAATGGCATTTAAAGATGTTTTTATTATTTTAAGAATTGTTTGACTTAAGACAGTCAGCTCCTGACAGCTCCCATTTGACTTGGAATAAGATGATGAGTATCAAAAATCTCCATTGGGAGATGACTCCTACTAGGCAAAGATGTCCCTGCTCTCTCAACAGGCTATATATAGGCCAAAGATGGACCAAAGTTGCAATGCAGGTAAGTCCATGGCCTGATTCTGCAGAGACAGAGTGGGAAAATCCTTCTTATTTCCTGCTGCACAAGTTAGTCTGTGAGATATGCTTGGCCTGAAGGCTGAAGATGATGCTCCAACAGTATGGAGAAATATTTGGGACTGTCTAGGCAGCAAACTGTCATTTTTCCATTCTGGAAGCTGCTCTCCTGTGCTTCCTACTCAGCCAAACAATAACTTTATCCCTTCTTGTGTCTTTGATGGGGTTGAAGACATGATGTATATAAAATTTCAATGAACTTGAATTGTTTAAGATTTAAGAGGCTTTTTTCAAGTCTAAATAAAATCTTTAGGTTTATAAATATAGGCTATGATAGAAAATATTTAGGTTCAGAAATTTAGACACACCAAGATAGACAGATGATTTTTCTTCTTCTTCAAGATTTCCTGACACAAATTAGGCTAAACATTATGTGTGTAACTTTTATATATGGTTTTCTTGATTGTTTCATATTTGTTCTTACTGATTTTACTATATGAGTTTAAAAAATAGCCCTTTTTAAGTTTTTTTGTTTTATTTTATGAATATTTATTTATTACTTCAGGTTACATCTCCATCACAGTGTCCTCTTTCCACCCCTCCCAGTCCCATCCTCCCATCCTCTACCCCCTATCCCTTCCATCACACTTCTCTGGAGTGGAGTGTACCTACATAACAGTCCCCCACCCCAGTTCAGCAGTCATATGAGGGCCAAGAGCCTCCTCATACACTGGAAGCCTACAAGGCAGCATCAATAGGGCAAAGTGTCTCATTGACAGGAAACAAAGTCTATGTTCATGTTCCCTTTGATGCATTGGTTGTAGTATAGTTATCCTGTACTACATGGCTAAAATCCGATTATAAGTGAATAGACATCATGTGCATCCTTCTGGGTCTGGATTAGCTCACTCAGGATGAGCTTCTCTAGTTCCATCCATTTGGCTGCAAACTGCATGATTTCGTTGTTTCTGATGGCTGAGTAGTATTCCATTGTGTAGCTGTACCACAGTTTTTTAATCCATTCTTCAGTTGAGGAATATCTGGGTTGTTTCCAGTTTCTAGCTATTACAAATAAGGCTGCTATGAACAAAGATGTGGAAATTTCCTTGTGATTTGGTGAGGAGTCATTTGGATGTATATCCAGAAGTGGTAGGGCTGGGTCCTGAGGCAGAGCTATTCCAAGTTTTCTAAGATATCACCAGACTGACCTCCATAGTGGTTGCACTAGCCTGCACTCCCACCAGCAATGGAGGAGTGTTCCCCTTTCTCCGCACCCTCACCAGCATGTATTGTCATTTGAGCTTTTGATCTTAGCCATTCTGACAGGTGTGAGATGGAATCTCAGAGTCGTCTTGAGTTGCATTTCTCTGATGATTAAGGATGCTGAGCATTTCCTCAAGTGTCTCTCAGCCATTAGGAATCCCTACTTTGTGAATTCTCTGTTTAGCTCTGTTCCCCATTTTTTGATTGGATTATTTGGTTTCTTGACATTTAATTTATTGAGTTCTTTGTAAATTATGGATATTAGCCCTCTGTCAGATGTGGGGTTAGTAAAGATTTTTATTTAAATCTGTATACCTGGGGGTAACTCTAACCAAGCAAGTGAAAGACCTGTATGACAAGAACTTCAAGTCCTTGAAGAAAGAAATTGAAGAGGCCATCATAAAATGGAAAGATCTCCCATGCTCATGGATAGATAGGATCAACATAATAAAAATGGCCATTCTGCCAAAAGCAATGTACAGAGTCAATGCAATTCCTATCAAAATACCAACACAATTCTTTATAGACCTGGAAAAAGAAATTCTCAACTTCATATGGAATAACAAAAAAAAAAACCCAGAATAGCTAAATCAATCCTGTACAATAAAAAACATCTGGAGGTATCACCATCCCAGATTTCAAGCTGTACTACAGAGCAATAGTAGTAAAAACAGCATGGTACTGGTATAGAAACAGACCAGTGGATCAATGAAATCGAATTGAAGACCCAGAAATGAACCCATACACCAATGGTCACTTACATTTTGACAAAGAAGCCAAAACCATACAATGGAAAAAGGACAGCATCTTCAACAAATGGTGCTGGTCCAACTGGATGTTCATTTGTAAAAGAATGAAATTAGACCCATACTTATCACCTTGCACAAAACTTAAGTACAAGTGGATCAAAGACCTTAACATAAAACCGGACACACTAAATCTAATAGAAGAGAAAGTGGGAGAAATCCTCGAACTCATGGGCACAGGTGACAACTTCCTGAACAGAACACCAACAGCTCAGGACCTGAGATCAACAATCAATAAATGGGACCTCATGAAACTGAAAAGCTTCTGTAAGGCAAAGGACACTGTCATTCAAACAAATTTAGCCTTTTTATTAGACAAAAGGAAGGAACTGATGTGGTGATGTTGTGCATTCTAAATGTGAATTAATTGGTCCCAGAGGCCTGCTTGCTGTCTGTTGTTACTTTGCTTTCTAATCATTGTCTCTGATTGGTTAAATAAATGCTGAGGCCTGAGAATGGGCAAAGACAGAAGTAGGCAGGACTAAGTCTCAGGCTTCTGAGACACAGAGCATCTTGGGAAGAGTAAGTCTCCAGTAGAAGGAGAAGAAGCAAAGAGCAGGAAGGAGGGCACACACCATGAGTTAGAAAACAGAACCTCATTCTACATGCCTGGAACATCGGCTGAGCTTGGAGAATTCAACAATCCAGGGGAGATATGTATATATGGGGTCATATTTGGGGAATAGAATTAAGAGCTAGTTTAGATGGGCTAAGATTGCACAATCTAGGCCAAGGCTTGGTAAAATCAAAAAAGAAAAAAGAAAAACACAACAAAACCAAAAAGAAACCAAAACAGTTTCAGCTCCTTAATCAATGGCATTAAAACAGTGCCATAGGACGGTAGCTATGGTAAAATCGCATATCACAGGGAATAGAGTTGGATCAAAGACAGGGCAGGGCATTTAGTTGCCTGAGAGCATTCCCATTAACTCCAGTCTGTCACCATTTCCTTACCTGACCTTCCTTCCTTCCACAGACCATCTTTAGACCGATTTTCTTCAAGTCTTTAGGGTGCCCACAAAGAACCACACTCCTTGATTTTTCACTTGGATTAAAATGTTGGTAATGGAGGACCTTGTACAGTGCTACTTGTGAGGGTCACATTCACAATGAGACAGCACTACCATCATTTTTATTTGGATGGCTTGCTCTCTATAAGATGCTTAGTTGTCAGAAAATGGAAAAAGTGAACCCAAGGTCACTGGGAGTTACAGAGTGTTTTCCATGGCTTATTTTGAAGCTGGATAAGACAAAGACAGACTTAACTGCCACTGTCCTGAAGTTGCTAGTGAGCTGTGCTCAACGAATGAAGAAGCTGGTGTAATTAGACCCTAACCATTTATATTTTAATCATCAGAACTGAGGCAATTCCTTGTTTAGCAAACAATTTTAATTTAATTTAATTTAACTTTGGTAAATAGATACCATATCCACATAGTTTAGAAAATATCCAACCTTATATGAAGATAATCTGCAAACCTCTGCAGCAGAGGCAGACTTCTTCAGTCATGTGCTGAGTGAGGAACATCCCTGTTTCTGAGAAGAGAGCTTCTGAATCTCCCCATTGTTGTTCCTTGTCATTCTCCCACCTTTTTTTTTAATTTTCCAAAATGTATTTATGTATGCAAGTTATATCATGATCACAGCTCCCTCTCTCCTCCCCTCCTGGTCCCACTGACAGGAGCACACAGAACTTCCCTATGATTTCAGGGAGAGAAGGCTAAGGGAATCATTCCAGAGGCAGAGTTGGTGAAGTTTTAGTATTATTTAGTATTTACTCGAATTAAGCATAAACTACAATGAATGCAAATGAACACAGCAATGCCAGTTCCAGTAAGTCCTAAACTTAATCCTAACATAGCCACATACTGAACCTGATCCTTAGGCTTAGAGTCCACAGGTAAGGGCTTGGACATGGTTGCCTTCTTTGTTGTGATAATGAGAGCTTGACCACGAAGCAGGCTTGACCAGGAAATGGGCTTGGCTTCATTATCTCGGGTCTGGTCTCTCTCAGATCTCAGTCTCTCCTGGGTGTCAGTCTCTGGTGGCAGTGGTGCGGCCACTGCTGAGGTGTTGATGGCTTTTCTCTGCCGTTCAGAAATTGTCTGTCAAAGTGGTGACCAGCGTCAATTTACAGCAAACTGTAGGAGCCATGGTATGCACCTTCCTGTTTCAAACTACCAATATTTATATGTCTACCACCAGGTTTACACCCTGGTAACCCGGCAACCAGGGTTGCGCCCTGGGTGCAGTGGTCAGCTTTGCAAAGTCGCTTGCCCTCTGCTTATCTTAAAAGCATTACATCACTCTACTTCAACCTTCACACTTCAAACTTACTCTAATGCTGGTCCTAACAGCCGTGTTTGGTGGCTGTTTTACAAGCTCCTTGCACCCACCCTCCCAGCTCCTTCCCCTTCTCCCTTTCCTTCTTCTCCTTGAGTGAGGAGGAGCCCCCACATATCAACCCTCCTCAGTTCATCAGTCACATGAGGGCGAAGAGCTTCCTCTTGCTCTGTACCTGACATGGCAGCCCAGCTAGAGCCAAGTGTTCCACTAGCAGTAACAGAGTCCATGACAGAGAGCACCTCCCCCCACTTGTTAAGGGATCTGCATGAAGGCCAAGTTGCCTATCATCCATATATATATAGGGGGGCCTAGATCTGGTCTATACGGTTTTTTTCTTTCTTTTTTGGTCAGTGTTTCTGTCTCTGTGAGCCTCTAGGGGCCTAGATTGGTTGGTTCTGTTGATCTTCAAGTAGTGTTCTTGTACCCTCTGGGTCTCTCTAGTCCTCCTCCCTCTCTTAAACAGGACTCCCAGAGCTCAACCTAATGTTTGGCTGTGTGCTCTTTCCCCTTGGCTAGGTTGAAGCTGGATACCCTCCCCTTTTTGAGACAGGGTCTCATTCATCTGTGAGCTCCATATGCAGTTAAGGTGACCTTGTAGCTTCCAGGTGCTGGGATTACAAATGTGCCCCAGGATGTGCTTCATGCTGGGGAGTGAACCCGACCCTCACCGTGCTAGTAGGCAAGCATCCTGCCAACTGGTACATACCTACCCTCTTTGGCTTCTCTTCTTCTTTCGTCATTATTATTATTTTGTGTGTGTGTGTGTGTGTGTGTGTGTGTGTGTGTGTGTGTGTGTGTGTG
>CAJQZJ010008773.1:16634651-16652512 GCA_907164525.1 Lophiomys imhausi
ACACACACACACACACACACACACACACACACACACACACACACACATTTTTTGGGAACAATTTGAGAGTCCTAAGAATTTGCAAATATTCTAAACAGTTTTAGTGCATCACTCAGTCTTCTCAAAGCTTTCTTCATTGGTAATAACCTGTAAATGATGGGACCTTATGAAAGTGACAGTGGGGTTGGAGAGGTGGCTCAGTGGTTAGGAGCACTGGCTTCTCTTCCAGAGGACCTGAGTTCAAGTCCCAGCACCCACATGTGGCTCCCAAGCATCTATTTGGGATCTGATGCCCTCTTCTGTCATGCAGGTGTACATGCACATAGAGTACTCATATAGACAGACTAAAAGGAAAATCTTTAGAAGGTGACGTTGGTGCAACAGTATTGACTATACTCACAGCTCCCCTCAGATTTAACCTTCACTCTGTAGTCACACGACTACCCTCACATCCTGTACAGATTTCCACCATAGAAACTCCTGAGCTGCTCACCACACATCATACATTTTAAAATAATTCCTTATAAAACTAGCTGGTTATGCCATAGACCATCTAACGAAGTTCCCAGTAGTTGATGGGAGAAACTGCCTTCTGGGTTGTTGGTCAGAGAAGTCCAGGAGACCCTCAAAACAATATGAACTATTGCTGTTGCCCCTGGTTGCCTCTCAGAGATTGAAGGTAAATCCCCATTGCTGAAGACACAGTGCACTTTCGAAAGATTTGAGCTGGATCTGACCCTGAGGACCAGTTTTTATAGTAGCAGAAGGTGCTATGCAAGCTCACAAGCGAGGGAAGCAACTAATAGTCCCACCCAGACGTGATGCCTATTAACCAAAACAATGGCCAACATGGCAAGATATCCCTAAGGGTGCAGTAGTGTCTCTCATATTTGTCAGTTAACAATAGCTTTCTAATTTGGCTTAAGGCCCACTCAACATGAAGGAACTCATGCCTGGCACCCAAAACCGTAGCCAACTCCCCAGGGCTAATGAGGTCATTGATGAGGAAAGCCTATCACCCTCACTTACTAAACCAGCATAACTACTAACTGCATCCTAAATCCTTATCCTTGTGTAGCTGCAAATAGATAAGCATGTTCTTCATCCTTCACCAAAGATTCTTATCTTTGCAGCTGACAGAGACCATTACAGAACACTACAACTGGTCAAAATACAGAAAACAACTAATCATGGGGAGTCCAGCCCCAGTGGATACATGTACAACACAACCCCTATACTGAAGACTCAGACATGGTAGAAGAGTGGAAAGAAAGATTGTAAAAGTAAGAAGACCAGACAATGTCTGTCAGAGAAACGGGGCCAAATGGCTGTAATGTATGGAGAGAAAATGGGAACTGTCCAGGCAGCCACTGGTATGTCATTTCTTAGTTTTGGAAGCTGCAGGCCCTGCACTTCCTATATAAGCAGATATATTTATCCCTCTCAGGTCTCTGAGGTGGTTGAAGAATAGATAGCTAGTCTCATAGTTAAATTTTGAGTTGTTTAGGAATCAAGAGGGTGTTCTGGATCTAAGAAGATATTTTTAAAATTATGAGGCAAGTTAGTATGAAAGCAGAGTTAGATATAAAACTTTAAACTCATGGAGATGGTTAGATAGTAGAATGTTAAAGTCAGGTGCCAAATACATATGGACTGGACATTGGGAATGTATGCTAAGCCATATAGCTCTTATAATTGTGGCCTATTTATTTCTGTTGTTTTGTATTGTATTTATAGTTATAAGAAAAAGAACCATTTTTTTGGACTGAAAGGGAGAGCTGTTGGGGGGAAAAAGAAATACCTTAAACTAACAAAAAAATGAAGGGAAGAGGATGGGGGGTGAGGGGGAGGAGGGTGGAAGGGTGGGACTGGAGGGGGGAGTAGGGAGGGGATTGTGATTGAGATGTAACTTGAAGAAATAAAAAATAAGTTATTAAAAAAAAGAAATGGGAAAAAAAGTCAGAAGACCAGGAAGACTTCTGTGAGCTTGTGTCTCCTAGAAATAACAGGGAAGCTGCACATGCCTCAAGAATATGGCTGTCTGCACAAGACCTGAACAATGACAACACCAAAGCATGCTAACATAGAAGGGGACTAAGAATGGCTGAGAAAGGGGCAATTAGTTTCCCTAGGATTCAACCCCAAGTGGTCAGGCCTGAAACCATATTTATACAAACAACACTAAAATCAGAAGTTGTATTAATACATTTATCCATATATCAGCAATAATTATAGAAACAGAAGTTTGAAAGATATCACAAATTTGAGAAGTAACAATGGAGTTGAAGGGTTGAAGGGAGAAAAAAAGGGAAAATTATGTAATTATATATTAGTTTTTTAAATGATATTACGAACTTATCAGAAAACCAAAACAAAAGAAAAATTTTGTGCTATATTAACAGGCCACTAGCCATGTGATAAGAAGCTATCAATATGATATCATCAGTTAATATCTAAAACCAATAGCATAATATCCCAACTGAGTTGTAATTCATTTACTTAAAGGTCTCACCAGTACATTCGAAAAATATATTGGGTTGTGACTTTCTTTTGTTCTGTGGCTGTGAAGAGTCTCCTAAAACCACTTTCATGTTAGAATATATATTATTTGGGCCAACTGAATCCATTCCTATAACATGGTCACTCACATGTGGTTCAGGACAAATAATCTTGTTTCTTTTGAGGTTAGAGCTGTGTTGTCCAGTGACGTCATCCTCATTAATGCCATCATGGTTTCCTAACTAGTTTTTACCAGCGCATAAAGAGCTCTCAGTCTGAGGTAGTGTGTATTATTTTCTCTAGCATGATTAGGCAGAAGGAGGAAAATATGAATAGATGGCTGTTTTTTGACTTTGGTTTGATTGGCATAGGAAAAAAAAGACAAACATCTTGCTGCTGGAGACTGAGGCATCTGCAGGGCTGTATCTCACAGCCCTTCAAACAGATGGTACAAGACCACCTTATTAGGCAAGATTTTTTAGAGAAACAGAAGTAATGGAAGATACACCAATATCTATCATTTCTTTATATCATCTAAGTCACCAATATCTGTATCTCTCATCTAATCTGTCTATATCTTATATCTATATCTGATCTATCTTTCTAAATCATCTATATCTATACCTCTCTATATCTTCTTCCCTGCCTTAACTCTTGGTAATCCTCCCCTTCTTCAATGCTTGTTTGCTCACAAGGAGCTATCCAAACTCCAAGACAACACACCTTTCTCTCAAGAAACCCTTGTTCATCTCCGGAGTGTACACTTTCACTTTGGGGTAGATCTCCTCCAGTTCCTTACTTTGTGCTTCCTCCGCATTCTGTCTTGGGCGATGATGGAACCTGGAGGCACTGATAAACGTGGCGCCCGGCTCTGTCTTTGAGACGTCTCCAGCCCGCATCACCGGCAACACCTTGGTTCCTTATGATGTCTCTTAGCTTGATGTATGCGAAAGACGTGCCAACCAGTCTCCCACTCAGCCCTTTAATACCCTTTGTCCAGATTTTTATTCAATAAACCGTTAGTTGGCACTATTTTCCCACTCTATACTTAGATGGTGGGAATAAAAAGATGGGGAAGTACTTCCCTGCCTCCCAAGTTTCCAACCAAGTAGCAAAACTGACCTTCACACAGGTAGCCAATTAAGGGAAGGGATCCAATGGCACGGAAGCGTCCAGAAACAGTTGGTTGTGACAGGGTAGTTTGTACATTTGAAAGTGACATTAGACCTTGTCCTTGAAAGAAGGGGAACAAGGGGGAAGGGACGTGGAGCAGCGGAAAGGGGGTGCAGGAGCAGCCACGCTTGAAAGCCAGGAGGGTTTCAACCTCGCTACAGACCCAGGATAGGCAGTTACAGTCCATCAAAGGGTTGTGAACATAACCACTTCTCCATTAAAAATAAAAAAAAAACCATTCTGTTGTTAGTGTGGAGAACGGATTTTAGAGGGTGAGAGACGGGGAAACTGGAAGGTCACTTAAGAGGCTGACTTTTGCAATACCATCTTCCCTCCAGGAAATAAACCCATCTACCTCCTGGTGAGGCCCAAATTAGGAATAAAAGGCTGAGTTCTTTTTTCTTATGACAAACCGAAGATGAAAGTGAAGATGCCTCCCTACAACCCGGCCTTTGATTGGAATTTCTTGCAGAAAAGGACATTCAAAAACCTTCATGCTACCTAAATTTGATTCTTTTCCCACCCAGATAACTTTTTTCTGGGACCTCTCACACACAGACATCTTCACCAGCACTTGGGGGAAAGTATTCAACAAATGTTATGTGAGAATCAAATGAAATTAATCTTTTTTTGGCAACATAAATATCACTTCACTGATGTTCTGAAAGAATGATTAATTTTAAGTAGAAACAAAAAAATGTCTTAGAATTTAAGCTTAAATGCTTCAGTTTTCACTAGGAGGCCTGATCATTGCTTCTCTGCTAGTTGGTGAACTGAGTTTTTTTTTTTTTCTCCCGATTTATTTGTTTCTGTCTTTCTGACTGAGTCATATAAAAAAAAAGAAAGAAAGAAAGAAAGAAAAAACTTCCTCAAATACCTAGGACTAATGGCTTAATTTGACAATTTGTAGACGGTATTTTTATATTACCCTTTAGGACCTTAATAATTAGTTTTTCTTTTGTGCGGTATTAAAGCATTAAAGTTCATAAATTCCACAGTCACCTGTATCCATTTATTGCTAATTTATTATAGAATGTATCATAAAACTTTCCTCGACATAGAGACCTCTTCATAACTATAAATCTCTTTTCAACTGTTTAGATAGCTTACACTTGAGTTCAAGAAGAGACCTCTAGGATTAAGTATTTAAAGCATGTATTTATTACACTTCGGTGGTATAGGGTAGATAACCACGTGAAGTCACTGTAGGGTGTTCATTTACATTTGGTGTATTTATCACTTTAAATCCTGATAAAGATAAATCTGTCTCCAAGAGGGAGAAATGTTAAATGTCAAGTGGCTGTTTTGCTAAGTGCTTTAGAGTGTCCAGCTGAATAAAGCCATCTTCCTGGTTAGTATACTATGCCCCCCCCCCAAAAAAAAAAAGGGAAAAAAAGTTTCTTCGGAAATTCAGAAATTAACTTTGTAACCTCAGTAAAACTTACAAACTCTTCAAACTTGAAAGTCATCTCTTCAGATGGTAAATGCACCCTGCGGTCAGACGGGACAGGAGTGTGACCCTCTGCCTCAGTGAGGGAGACAACATGCCATAAAACACTGAAGGACTGAGCGTCTTTGTCCCCTTCTTAAACTTCTGTGTCAGTGCATGTCTGCTACATATGTATTCATCAAAGGAGAGAAAAAAGGCAACGAGCTAGAAAACCAACTTGCTCAATGAACACATGGTTGAAATTGAACTTGTTCCCGCTCTTTGTCTCATACTCTCAGCAATCCGAATGCAGGAGAGGGGAGACAGACGCTCCAGCACTGGCAGGGAGGTGATTTCAAATCCTCCCCTTAACTTCCATATCTCTGCAGCCCCAGTGAACAGCCAAACACGTCCTAGCACCCTCTGTATTGCGCTTTGAAGGTGAAAAGCCTTCAACAAGCCCATGTGTTCGAGCACTTTGTCCCCAGCTGTGGCACTGTTTTGGGAGGTTATGGAAATTTGTCTGGAGGAAGAGTGTCAATGGCAGCTATGGGTGGGCATTTGAGGGTTATAGCCTGGTTGCTTTTGGCCTCTGATTCTTGGTGTGACAGGATACGAAGAAGAGCACAGACTCCTGACAGCACTGTGCCATTCCATCAAGAGGGATTGATAGCTCCTGAACAGTGGGCCCAAATAAACCCTCCCTGTTTAAGTCATTCCCATCACATAGTTGTCAACAACCATGGAAAAGCAACTGATACACTATGGCTTTGGGGAGTAGAAACATGCTTGTATTTCAAGTCACAAACATAATGGTCTGAAATGTCTTATGATGTATAAACAATGGAACAAACTTTTCAACAGATTTTCAGTCAGTCAGCCAGCCCAGAGCAACATGAACGAGTGTTCCCCACTGCCTCTGAGCACTGAGAAATGCTCCAGGCATCAAATGAAATTTGAAATTTATAAATCAGCAGTATGCGCAACCCATTGCCCCGGTCTGCTTTGATGCCTTTTTTTTTGGTCACCTAAGAAAGAATTTCCTGTACCTTGTAGCTGTCAGTCTTGTGATTCCCTGTGTCCCTTTACCCGGCCCTAACCCTGCATAAGCATCTCTGCAATTTCCCTGTTCTGGGCTTTCATGTGGATGAAATTATAGTGCGGTCTTTGTCACTCGCTCTTCTCATCATAGCTTTAAAGGTTCGTTCACGTTGGCGTGTGAATCAGCATTTCATGTTTCTGGCTTCATTCAAGATTTTTAAATCTTTGTTTTCATGTAATTTGAATTTGCTGTGCCTCAGTGTAGTCACTTTTTGTTTGCTTTGCTTTGCGGTGGTAGTGGTAGTGTTTTGAAAATATTTGTAGTGAATTAATTAATTTCAAATTAGTGTTTTGTAGTTCCCTGAGCTCCTTACTCAGTAGTTAGGTATTGACTTTGCTTTGTGACAGGTAGACAATCACCATTGTTCCCTGTGTTTCTTTCTCTTTTTCTCTTTCTGGGAGTATAATTGATGTCTCCTGTCACTGTCCCATCATCATCTGGATATTCCAGGTCAGTTTTGTTTCTGTCTCCTTTCTCTTTGTCTTCCACTTTTGGAAGTCTCTCATTTCTGCAGTGTTTTGATGTCTATCATTTCTTCAGGTTCTTGTTCAGAATCTGCCCTATCTGCTCAGAGTATCCATCCCCTGAGGCCCATTGTTTGCTTTTTCCACTAGAACCCTTAGCATGTTAAGGACAGTGGTTTTAAATTCCTAGGTGGAAGACTGGAGGGTTGAGTGGTTTCAGATACCAGCACCCAGTACGAGACGTTCCCACAGACTCCGGTGTCCTCAGTCCTGAGGAAGGCAGAGACAGGATCCTTCCTTAACGCTTGCTGGTTTTCAGTCCAGTTTAGAAAGCACAAGAGGAGGGTTCAGAGAGAAACCTTGCCTCAAAGGAATAGGTGAAGAGTAATAGAGAACACGTGAAACCTCGTCTGATCTCAGAGTGCACACAGAAGAACATACATAATCTCACACACACACACACACACACACACACACACACACACACACGGAGAGAGAGGGTGCACATACACAGAGTCACAATTAATTAATTATAAATCTTCAATATCTGAGCTGCTAAGTCCAATTATCTGAACTTGGTTGTGAAACTCGTTCTGGCGTGTGCACACTGGGCATGCAAGCATGTGTGCATCCTTTGTGGGGGTTTTTTGTTTGTTTGTTTGGGTTTTTTGTTTTGTTTTGTTTTTGTTTGTTGGTTGGTTGGTTGGTTGAAAGACAGGAATGGAACATGAGTTAAATGCAGCAATAGGGGCCAGGTGAAGGCTCTATGACACTCCCATTAAGTTTCTGTAATCTCATTATCCTGCGTGTCTGGGTTGTGAACTGACTGGTTGAATTTTAGTATCTCCCTCCCACCCCACCTGGTCCCTCCCAGTGGGGCAATTGTAGTTACATATTTCTTTCCTCTCATGTGGAAGACTAGAGGGAGGAGTTCTATCCACCCATGGGGGCGGGGTCTGGAGAAACATTTGCTCCTCAGGGCCAGCCTCATTAAGAGCCAAGTACTCTCACTCCACTATCACTTTTCACACCTACTGGAGTTATCTGGACATTTTTTTTCTTTGATCTTTGTGGTTAAAACAAAGCTCCTGGAAGTAAAACCCACAGAAGTGTCAAGTATCCCCTCAAGACTGTGCCCTTGGCAGGATTTAACCATCATAATTTCTGCTTGGAACCCTAACAGTCTATCAATCATGGCTCAGGTTTTTATGACCCCAATATTGGTTTCTATGGGAGTTTCTGCTCCAGTAAGTTTGATTCTCTACATCTGCCTTTCTTTCTTGAGGACAAAAGTTTGTCCTGAGACCCCAGCTACCTCACAGGTCTCCATTGTTGGTTTTAGCTTCTTAAGGTGATGGTTCCCTTCTTCCACCTGAGCAGACACTACAGGGAAGTTGGGGTGGGATAATACTAAATTCCTTTGTGTGGATAACACATTGCATTTTTTTTATCCCTCTGAGTTGATATATTGGATTGCACCTTTCAGTGGTTCTGAATAAAATGACTATGTGATTTCATGTACAAATTCCTGCATGCACATCTGTTTTCATTAATGTTGGATATGTAGCAGAATAGAATTGTTAGGCTGCTGGTTAGTCCTATACTCATTCGAGAAACTATTAAACTGTTTTCCAAGGTGGTAGCACCATTTACCTTCCTCTACAAGGATTGTTCACATCCCCATGTGGTGAAGTGTAAGGGGAGTTAGATTAATATAAATTAGATTTAGTGAATATCTAGGGGCTTCTGATACAGTCTCTTAAAAGGGGCATGAAGATCAGCCTGGAACCTGTGGGCACTTGGCATGGCAGCATTGGACTGAAAACAGGGTTTATAGCTTGACATTGTTTCCAGCTGCTAATAGCCTTACAAAGTGGGTGGAGCCCAGATTAGGCTGAAGCCAGGTGAAACAAGGAGAGACCTTTAGATGTGGGTGGAACCCGAGAGTTCTCACTCTAGAGATGATAGAAGCAAGGCAGTTTGCTAATCTGGTGGAGTTAATGCAGGCAGACTGAAAAGCTGATCTCAAACAGAACTGAAAAAATATGGTCAGCTCTCCCTGAGGCAGAAAGAAGCTGGTGAGCAGAGAAAGCCTCAGCAAGACAGCAAAAGGCCAAGGACCAAACCCTGTGGCTCAGCTTTTGTCTACAGGGGTTCAACCAGTCCAAACAGTGGCCTGAACAGAACAGTGGCCAGCCTCAAGACTGAGGTAGAGCAACTGAGTGTCTAATACAAACTGAATAAGTTGGTCTACAGACAGCTAAGGCTCCAGAGAGAGGAAAGTCTCAAGCCTCATTTAAAGAGAAGCTGCCATAGCCAATTTACCCTAAAGGACCCACATCTGAGATGTTGCTAAAGCCTGTTGACCAAGTGCCTGAAAGGATCTACTCCTGAGGTGTTCCTGACGAGTGAGGACCTGCCCCCAGAAACCGTACCCTTCTAAAAGGTTAGGATTAGTTGTTAGATAATAGTTTTTATAGCTATTAATAGGGTTAGTTGTTAGGTAAAAGGGGTTATTGTCATCCTTAGGGCTAGTAGTTAGATGATAAGTGTTTATAATTGCCATAAGTGCCTGTAGCTGTTAATGAATTTATTTGCTAATTAAAAGTTTCAGCTTCAATAAAGTTTGCTGTTGTTATTAAACTTTTTTGATTCTTATTTTAATTTTAAGAATGTTTTTATGTTAAGGTCTTTGATTCACTTGGACTTAAGTTTTGTGCAAGGTGATAAGTATGGGTCTAATTTCATTCTTTTACATATCAACATCCAGCACCATTTATTGAAGATGCTGTCCTTTTTCCATTGTACCGTTTTGGCTTCTTTGTCAAAAATTGGGTGACCATAGGTGTGTGGGTTCATTTCTGGATCTTCAATTTGATTATACTGATCCACTGGTCTGTTTCTATACCAGTACCATGCTGTCTTTATTACTATTGCTCTGTAGGACAGCTTGAAATCTGGGATGATGATACCTCCAGATGTTTTTTTATTGTACAGGATTGATTTAGCTATTCTGGGCTTTTTTTGTTGTTGTTATTCCATATGAAGTTGAGAATTGCTTTTTCCAGGTCTATAAAGAATTGTGTTGGTATTTTGATAGGAATTGCATTGACTCTGTATATTGCTTTTAACATAAAGCCCGACACACTAAATTTAATAGATGAGAAAGTGGGTAAAAGCCTCCAACAAACTGGTAACCTAGAGATTGGGAAAAAATCTTCACCAACCCCACATCTGACAGAGGGCTAATATCCATAATTAGCAAAGAACTCAAGAAATTAAATGTCAAGAAATCAAATAATCCAATCAAAAAATGGGGAACAGAGATAAACTGAGAATTCACAAAGGAGGACTCCCTAATGGCTGAGAGACACTCGAAGAAATGCTCAGCATCCTTAATCATCAGAGAAATGCAACTCAAGATGACTCTGAGATTCCATCTCACACCTGTCAGAATGGCTAAGATCAAAAGCTCAAATGACAACACATGCTGGTGAGGGTGTGGAAAAAGGGGAACACTCCTCCATTGTTGGTGGGAGTGCAGACTTGTGAAACCACTATGGAGGTCAGTCTGGTGATATCTTAGAAAACTTGGAATAGCTTTGCCTCAAGACCCAGCCATACCACTTTTGGGCATACATCCAAATGATTCCTCACCAAACCACAAGGACATTTCCTCATCTATGTTCATAGCAGCCTTATTTGTAATAGCTAGAAAGTGGAAAAAACCCAGATGTCCCTCAACTAAAAAAAAAATGGATAAAAAAATTATGGTACATCTACACAATGGAATAATAGTCAGCTATCAGAAACAAGGAAATCATGTAATTCGCAGCCAAATGGATGGAACTAGAGAAGCTCATCCTGAGTGAGCTAACCCCGACTCAGAAGGATGCACATGCATCTACTCACTTATAATCGGATTTTAGCCATATAGTACAGGATAACTATTCTACAACCAACACACCAAAAGGATCAGGAACATAGACTTTGTTACATGTTAATGGGACATTTTACCCTAGTGGAGCTACCATGTAGGCCCTCAGTGCAAGAGGAAGCTCTTAGCCCTCATATGACCGCTGTACTGAGAGGGGCTGATATGTAGGGACAGTCCACATTAGAGAAGTGGGAAGGGTGGGAGAGGGAGGATAGGGTGGGAGAGTGGAACCCGGAGGGGTGGAAAGAGGGCACTATGGTGGAGATGTAACTTGAAGTAATAGATAAACAAACAAACCAAAAAGAATGTTTTTAATTGTGATTAAATAAACATAACTCTTACCATATTCATCATTTTAAAAGCTCTGTAGTGATGAAATAATTCTGTATTTTCCCCATGCTTTCAGTCTCTGGAAACCTCCACTGCACTTTATGTCTCTGTGAATTTGGACACTTTAAGGTGACATTACAGCTTTTGGAGTGGGATTTATTTTTTTGGTGCATGTATAACTGGCTTATTGCTAAGGGCTCTTCAGCATTGACTCTCATTTAGCATGCGTTAGAGTTCCTTCATCACTACGGTAAAGAGAATTCTACGTTTTGTGTCTCCATTCACCCATCAGTTAGTAATTGGGCTTAGATACTGGTCCTGTGAACATGGAAGAGGAGAGATTCCTTTAATGCCCTGCTTATATCCCGAAGTGAAACTGCTTATTAAATAATAATTCTACTTTTAAGTTTTTGAGAAATTAACACGCTGTACTACACATCAGTCGTGCCATTTTATGTCCCCCAAAGAGTGCACGAAGATTTTAATCTCTCGAACCCTTACTTGGACTTGTTATTCTGTGTTAGTTCCTTCGTTTGTTTTGATAACCATAATGCTGTAAGACGGCTGTAAGTCATTGTGTTTCCTATTACGTTTCCCTAATGATCAATGAGTTAGTCTCAGTTTTAGGTTTTAAACCCCAGGAAAGTTTGTCCACAGAACAAGGTTCAGGGAGATCCGTCAAGGTATTTAGCAAAAATGAGTGTCATCATGTCCGAAGTCTCTCAACAAGTGACTAGATCAACTGGGATGGCAATAGACTTCCTCTAGTGGGTAAGACTTAGCTCTGAGGAGACTCAAACTTAAGTATGAAATTATGATAATGAAAATTTTAGTATTATTGTTTGAGAACTAAGAAAGGTTTGTTATGAACTTGATTTGTTAAAACAACACTCTTACAAGTTCAATCAATCAAAAATCTCTAGTCATATAATTTTTAAATTGATGTGACAAACATGTCCTGATTTTCTCAGGACTATTTTTATTCTAAGTCAAAATTCCTTCATTCATGACAATCTTCTGTTTGGGAAAGCTTGTTACTATTTTACTTATACTTCAGATTTTTAAATATGAAATGTTATTAAACTCGTTAAATGGTATATAACTCGTAGAACATTGGACCATTAAAATAGCTTCAGTGTCACTGTAGATTTAAGTTCACTAAATATACCAAAAGCTACTTAAATATATACTGGGATTTTTACAATTCATTTAGCTAAGGAACTTAAAAACAAACATAGAATATTCTAAATTTGTAAACAAAGTTGTTTAAAAGATACTTAACTATGAAACCAAATATTACTCAAAACCTTATTAAAAATAATTTGCATTAGCTCTCCTGAGACTGAAAAGATTCATGAGCAGGACATAAAGATGGATGATCTAAGAGACCAAAAAATCCCATTTAATTTTTTGACAACACAACCTACCCTGGAGTTTAAGGTTTTTCTTACAGAAACCGAATTGCAAATGTCTAACCAAAAACTAAAAGGAGAAGCAGTCTTTTGAGCATATGAGAGCTGCCTAATAGGACACTGAATATGGAAAACTTGATAGTCCGATCACATATCCTTTAAATTAGATTTAAAAAGGAAACATCCTCTTTGAGACTCACAATGGTTTTTATTGTATTTTTTTCTCTGACCAAAAAAAAAAAAAAATGATCTTTGGGAATGTAGTCCATCCTGCAAGCTTGACCAAATCATAGCTTTGAGCAGAAAGTCTACAGAGCCAGAGTTTCAGATTGACGGGCAATCAGAGCCACACAGGCTCTCCTATGCTTGGGAAAAACTTTAGTCCCAATGTGCAGCAGTCACTCCCAGCCAGGTAAGGAAAGCTAATTTTGAGTGTAAAATTAGAATATCATGGCCAGATGACCAGTGAGAAGTGCCTCTAGCCATTCTTCTTCTTACATGCTTATCTTTGTAGTATTTATGGCCACTGGTTTAGTGGCTTTGGAATTGTGTCTTCATTTTCCTTTTGTGAGGTTGCCTGAAAAACTCACAGGTTACAACATACTGCTCACTTTGCAACAGGGGAGACTGACTGATGATCCCAAGACAAAATATCTTGTTTTATTTTGTGCTGTCCAAAGCTAACCCTAAGTGTGAGATGCTAAGAAAAAGCATCATATTCTATGACCTATTTACCATTGTTGTAATGGACGCACCACATCACACTGAAGCATCTGTGGCTTTCTAGTTCAGTCCAGACACTTTAAGTGTGTAGTAGCTAAAGCAACAAGACCAAATCAATAATATGAGGACATTTTTATCAGCAAGAATTGGAAATGTTTTTGAAACCCTTGCTATGTAGCTCATTATAAAGGACAGATTTTTCTCAGAGATTAGTATATATTTTTAAAAGGAGCAATTTCTTAACTTACAGTGTTGAATCATTAATAGCTACCAGTGGTCTCCAACAGACTTCCTTTTTATTGAAGAGCTGGAAAGTTTGGGCCCACTGGACTTCCTTCATCTTCATCTGTATGAATTGTTTAGTTTCATTTGGTGCCACAGGGACTCTTCCATACTTATCAGAAGCTTCAGTTTAATGAAGAAAAAAGAGAGGCTCTGACATGTCAATATAATACTGTTAATGTTTTCCACGTTTACGATTCCAGGGTCAAAGTCAAACCTCTTATTGTATTAATAATAGCAAAGCAAAAATAGGCTTTGTAGTTGTGAATTCATGGTTTAAGGAATATTTCCCTATGATTTTATTAATTCAAGCCATCCATTGACCCACTCCATTCCGGGGTTCCATTATGAATTCAGTTGTTGTATCAGGACTATGAGAATGTAAATGTGTATGATGCCCCACAGTCACTAACTTGGACTATTTCCTTTGTTCAGAAGTTATGTCAACTTATAACATCAAAACTTACATTCAGTACATGTTAGAGCTTAGAAGTGAAATTTTGAAGTCTGCTTTGCTCTCCGGATCCAGAGCAGCAGAGCTGGCAGAATGGTTCACATGCTGGGAATTACAGAGCATGGCTGTAAGTTTTTATCTTCTGTTACTCTCTGATTCATAGGTTAACAATAATCAGAATTCTAATAAAACATCCCCCAAACAAACTCCAGACAGCCCCAGCTCAGTAGGTCTTCTTTCTGTGACTAGGGGACCCATGACCCACTCAGCACTGACTAGCAGTAAGTCAAACCAAAGCCCTCAGGGTGCTCCGGGGGCCTTCGCTCAATCAATGAATGCTCTTGCTTAGGGTGGAGATGGCATTGACAAGGAATGCGAATAAAGACGCCTTAACTGCTTCTTCTGCCTGTGGACCCTGATGCTCTTCCATCCACATCCACCGTCCTTTATACACTGTGAATTTGCTCTTGGTGGGTGGAAGTGGGAATTCACATTGCAGGTAAAGATTATCTGAGCCCCCGGCTCTCCAGGACAGACTGGACTAAGTGGGCGCATCACAGAGGAACAGGCCTGTCTCCTCTACTCTCCTATGTGTGCAGCTGGGTGTGTGACTCAGTTGGTAGAGCACTTGCCTGGTATGCAGGGAAGCCCTGGGTTCAATTCCCTCCACCAGCTAAACTAGCTATGGTGATGTACTCCTGTAATTGCAGCCCTTGAGAGGCACAGGCAGTAGGATCAGAAATTTAGGGTTATTCCTGGATTTATAGGTACATATACTGAGCCTGAGGCCAACTTGGTCTATATGAGACCCTGTCTCAAGAGGAAAAAAAAGAAAGAGGGAAGTGGGGAACAAGGAAGGAAGGAGGGGGGAGGGAAGGAGGCAGGGAGGGAAGACAGGGAGGGAAGCCAATCCCATGTCCACTACTAAAAGTCACTCACCCACATGCATAACAAAGTAGCATTGCACATTAGATTTTGTACTGGGTCCATTTAAATCCAGATGGTGATTTTGTATTAGTTAGGAGAGGCAGGGAGGATCTCGCCTCCTCTCCTCATTTGATAGGTGAGACTGAGAACTCACATTCCCCTCACAACAACTTTGTGCTAAAATTCGGAGAAGTTCTCTGGTTGTGGCTCATTTTTCCTGTGTATGAGGTCATACACTTGACTGGAAGGAACCAAGGAAGTAATGTGCGAAGTTGGCTGGCTCACTGCAGTTAAGTGAGCCAGCGTGCGTGGCCGCTCTCCGAGTCACACAGATCACTGTAGCTGGCAGTGGCAAACAACTGGAAACCTGTTGCTGTGACTCCACCTGACCGAGGTAGGAGTCAAGGCTGGGCAGGTCACTCATGTTTCCTAGGCTTCAATTTTCTCATCCGCTAAATGAAGCCAGAACACATCAGCTTTCACGGTAGTTATGACAGTCCTTAGGACAGACACCAGACAGGTTTGTGCAGATTATCGTCATCCTTTTTTAATTTAAAACTTTTGAGGATTTTGAATTTGAGAACCATATTTCTATCATTTCCACTCCTCTCTCTCCCTCTCTAATTTCTTCCATGTCTCCCTATCCTCTCTTGAATTATTGGCCTTTTCTTCTTTAATTATTATTGTTATGTGTGTATGTGTATGTTGTATAAGTGTGTGTGTAGGATATTTTAATTTTATCACAGCAACACAGATGAAACTAAAAAAAAAAAATATCAGAGACACCTAGTCTAAACTTTACCTAGGCTAGAAACACACACATGACTTACTGAACCTTTTAGCGTTGTATGTTTGTATGTATGTACATGTGTTAGTAATGACCAATTGGGATTAGATAACTCATCAGACGCTATCCCTGGAGAAGACTGATCCTCCTCTTTCAGCAGCCATTAATCCCGAATAGTTCTTCACCTGGTGGTGCCTTGTGAGATTTCTGCTGTTCCCATTGGCATATCAGCTGGTATTCTCATTGTGCAGGTTTTGTTTAGGCTGCCATATTGTTGCGGTTTCATGGAGTTCACAAAAGGAAGATAAGTCAGTTGACCTTTCCCAATCTTGTTTGTTTGTTCATTCATTCATTCAGTTATATCTGGAATAGATGGCCGGAAATAAGATGGAGTTTGAGACCTAACAGTGAAGTTGGAGGCATTTGTGGGGAGATTGGATTCATGTGTCTGGCCTATCCTCACTAGTTCACTGTTTGCTAGTTTAAAGAATGGATCAGAACATGCCTGAAGGGTGCCCCCTAGAAAGGCCAAAAGCTTATATTGTTCATCAGTCACTTCCTGGGAATTCCCTGAAGGCATCTTGAGGATTGGGGAGCAAAATAGTTAACATTTGAATACTTGGGAGTTCCAGATCAACACCGGCAGATTCTAACTTGGAACTGGGAACCATGATAAACTCCTTCCCCTTTAAGGTTTTTTTTTGGGGGGGGGGTCTGGATACTTTATCACAGTGACAGATATAAAACTAAATAAAAAAAACCTCAGAGACACATAGTCTAATCTTTATGTAGGCTAGATTTTATTTTTTAGTTTAAGGAACATGTACAATAGTGTGGCAACATTGAAGCCTTACATCAAGTCACAAAGACTCACACTTGCTACAGAGTAGCCGCAGTCACATTGTTTTCTCTCAGACTGGGTCAAATACAGAGCGGGACACAGGAGATGGCTGAACTTGTCTCCCAGTAGCCTCATTGGTACAGGATAAAAAGTAAAAACACAGCTGGGAAGATCACTGGACTTTGAATCCATTTCAAGACAGGGATATTGTGAACATAAAAATACTTTGTATAAAGTCCATAATTAAATAAACCAAGGAGCAGAGAGTTTTCTCAACATCCCAACTTTGCTTCCTTCTCTACACTAACATGTAATATTTGATAGCTTTGGACAATGCAGGGTCTTGGAATTATAGTTTTGTGTTAGAGGGGTTTCAGACCCTCTTTTCATACTGCTTTTACAAACTGAGGATTGCTGCGGGTGAATTGGTTGTCTCTAGATTGTAAGCTTTATAAGCAAAATATTTCCTTTGGGACTAATATCAAAAGGAGCAGTTATCCTGCTGAAACCTTTTTTTTTTTTTTAAATTGAATCATTGGTGAGCTGGCAAAGTAGAAAACAATACATTTGAAAATATTTGGTTCTTACAACTTTAGCATTACGGGGCTTTGAAACAAACACCTTTAAACTCTAATCTCATTTTTAAAATGTTAAAATGCAAACAAAAGAAATTCTGTTTTATGATGCGGCTGATTTTAAGAAGAATGTCTTTTTAAAAAACGAAAGGACATAGAGATAAGCATTTTTAATTTTCTGAGTGAGCATCTAAGGGCAGTGACAGTTCTATGTGCCCTGGACTTAGCTAAATGGGGTGGGGGTGGGGGTGAGGATCTTTGTTAATAGCTGTGGTCCCCTTCACAGCAAGAGAAAAATTGTGCCTCAATTCATCATTTCAGTGAAAATGTTAAAATGTCTTAACTGTAAATTTGAAATAGGATTTCATGCCTCCAGGATTTGTGTGAACTCCAGTTATTACCATGGAATTTCCAAGAGTAAGGTGAGCAGGAGAGGAGGCCACTTTCTCCAATGTGAACTAAGTATTTTTATCGTTTTCTGCCCCTTGGATATGTGACTATGTTACAGCCGCATTATTATGAATTTTTATCTTGTTTTGTGTTTGAGACGGGATGTCAGTATGTAGCCTTGTCTCCCCTGGAGTTTCCTAGATCACAGTGGGCTTCGATTCGTGGAGATCCACCTGCTTGCCTTCCTACTGCTGGGATTAAAGGTGTGGCCCACCACAGCTGGTTTGATGCTGTTTTTGAAGCAAGGACTTGCTATGTCAGCCTGGCTGTAACTAAATAAAGAGTAACTCCTGTTACTCTTTATTTAGTCAAAACTACCCTTGAGCTCCGTGTCTATCATTCTGCCTTTGCCTCTTGAGTGCTGGGATTAAAGATATAAGAGACCATGCCTGGGCTTTTTAGCTTTTTTTAAAGATGTATTTCTCTCTCTCTCTCTCTCTCTCTCTCTCTCTCTCTCTCTCTCTCTCTCTCTCTCT
>CAJQZJ010008773.1:16652522-16724419 GCA_907164525.1 Lophiomys imhausi
TCTCTCTCTCTCTCTCTCTCTCTCTCTCTCTCTCTCTCTCTCTCTCTGTGTGTGTGTGTGTGTGTGTGTGTGTGTGTGTGTGTGTGTGCACGCGCATGCTGAAGAGCACCCATGGAGGCCAGAGGAGAACATCAGATCCCCTTGAGTTACAGTAACCTACTGCACATGGGTGCTGGTAACTGGACTCAGGGTCTCTGAGCAGTATACATGTACCTTTTAACACTCAGTCATCTCTCTGGTCCTTGTACCATTATTTTTTATTTTCTATTTTTTTTAACCTTTGGATAGTCTCTATTTTTAAAATTTATTTATTTATTACTTCAGATTGCATCTCCATCGTAGTGTCCTCTTTCCACCCCTCCCAGTCCCGCCCTCCCATCCTCTAACCCCTATCCCTTCCATCCCACTCCTCTGGTGTGGAGTGTCCCTACATAACAGTCCCCCGCCCCAGTTCAGCAGTCATATGAGGGCCAAGATCCTACTCATACACTGGGGGCCTACAGGGCACCACCACTAGGGAAAAGTGTCTCATTGACAGAAAAGTCTATGTCCCTGTTCCCTTTGGTGTGTTGGTTGTAGTATAGATATCCTGTACTATATGGCTAAAATCTGACTATGAGTGAATAGACGCCATGTGCATCCTTCTGAGTCTGGGTTAGCTCACTCAGGATGAGCTTCTCTAGTTCCATCCATTTGGCTGCAAATTGCATGATTTCATTGTTTCTGATGGCTGAGTAGTATTCCATTGTGTAGCTGTACCACAGTTTTTTAATCCATTCTTCGGTTGAGGGACATCTGGGTTGTTTCCAGTTTCTAGCTATTACAAATAAGGCTCCATTGCTGGTGGGAGTGCAGGCTTGTGCAACCACTTTGGAGGTCAGTCTGGCGATATCTTAGAAAACTTGGAATAGCTCTGCCTTGGGACCCAGCCATACTACTTCTGGGTATACATGCAAATGACTCCTTACCAAATCACAAGGAAATTTCTTCATCTATGTTCATAGCAACTTTATTTGTAATAGCTAGAAACTGGAAACAACCCAGATGTCCCTGAACTGAAGAATGGATTAAAGAACTATGGTACATCTACACAATGGAATATTACTCAGCTATCAGAAACAATGAAATTATGCAATTTGCAGCCAAATGGATGGAACTAGAGAAGCTCATCCTGAGTGAGCTAACCCAGACTCAGGAGGATGCACATGGCATCTATTCACTCATAGTCGGATTTTAGCCATATAGTACAGAATAACTATACCACAATGAATGCACCAAAGGGAACATGGACATAGACTTTTTTTTCTGTCAATGAGACACTTTGCTCTAGTGGTGCTGCCTTGTAGGTCCCCATTGTTTGAGGGGGCTCTTGGCCCTCCTATGACTGCTGAACTGGGGCAGGGGACTATTATGTGGCGACATTCCACTCCAGAGGAGTGGGATTGAAGGGTTAGAGGGTAGAGGGTGGAAAGGCGGGACTGGGAGGGGTGGAAACAGGGGTGACGGAGATGTAACCTGAAGCAATAAATAAAAACAAAAACAAAACAAATAAGGCTGCTATGAACATAGATGAGGAAACTTCCTTGTGATTCGGTGAGGAATTGTTTGGATGTATACAAAGAAGTGGTATGGCTGGGTCCTGAGGCAGAGCTATTCCAAGTTTTCTAAGATCGCCAGACTGACCTCCATAGTGGTTGCACAAGCCTGCACTCCCAGCAGCAATGGAGGAGGGTTCCCCTTTCTCCACACCCTCGCCAGTATGTGCTGTCATATGAGCTTTTGATCTTAGCCATTCTGACAGGTCTGAGATGGAATCTCAGAGTCCTCTTGAGTTGCATTTCTCTGATGATTAAGGATGCTGAGAATTTCCTTAAGTGTCTCTAAGCCATTAAGAATTCCTCCTTTGTGAATTCTCTGTTTAACTCTGTTCCCCGTTTTTTGATTGGATTATTTGGTTTCTTGGAATTAAATTTCTTGATTTCTTTGTAAATTTTGGATATTAGCCCTCTGTCAGATATGGGGTTGGTGAAGATTTTTTCCCAATATGTAGGCTGCCGTTTTGTTCGAATGACAGTGTCCTTTGCCTTACAGAAGCTTTTCAGTTTCATGAGGTCCCATTTATTAATTGTTGGTCTTAGATTCTGAGCTGTTGGTGTTCTGTTCAGGAAATTGTCACCTGTGCCAATGATTTCAAGGGTTTTCCCCACTTTCTCTTCTAATAGATTTAGTGTGTCAGGCCTTATGTTAAGGTCTTTGATCCACTAGGACTTAAGTTTTGTACAAGGTGATAAGTATGGGTCTAATTTCATTCTTTTACATGTGGACATGCAGTAGGACCAGCACCATTTCTTGAAGATGCTGTCCTTTTTCCATTGTGCGGTTTTAGCTTCTTTGTCAAAAATTAGGTGACCATAAGTGTGTGGGTTTATTTCTGGGTCTTCAATTTCATTCCGTTGATCCACTGGTCTGTTTCTATACCAATACCATGCTGTTTTTATTACTATTGCTCTGTAGTAGAGCTTGAAATCTAAGATGGTGATACCTCCAGATTTTTTTTTAATTGTACAGGATTGATTTAGCTATTATGGGTTTTTTGTTATTCCATATGAAGTTGAGAATTGCTTTTTCCAGGTCTATAAAGAATCATGTTGGTATTTTGATAGGAATTGGATTAAATCTGTATATTGCTTTTGGCAGGATGGCCATTTTTATTATGTTAATCCTACCTATCCATGAGCATGGGAGATCTTTCCATCTTCTGATGTCCTCTTCAATTTCTTTCTTCAAGGACTTTAACTTCTTGTCATACAGGTCTTTCACTTGCTTGGTTAGAGTTACCCCCAGGTATTTTATATTGTTTGTGGCTATTGTGAAGGGTGCTCTTTCCCTAATTTCTTAAGTTATATGCAATCTCCGTGGGTTGGATGGAGATAGGAGATTGAAGAAGGAAAAAAAAGGTGTATGTATGAAGAAATACAAGAATGAACCAAACAGAGAGGAGCAGAGAAGTGGGGAGAGAGAAGCCAAGACAAGCAGTGTCTGTTAGAAATGCCGCTGGGCTGCAGTCTGTGCTGCCTACAATGTTGGGTCCCTAAAAATCATTAGTGATAAGTCTTAATATGGTCTCCAATCTCCTAGACCAGCTATGAATTGAAAAGTCAATTCCCAAATCAGTCTCAGCTACTCATACCTACATATCTAAAATTGTATCAAATCAAAAAGGCCTAATAAAAATTTACTTTATATCATTTTTATTACTCTAACTTCCATCCCTATATTATTACTAACCTATTCCCTCGAATAATCTCAATAATAATGAAAATACCAGCAAATAAAGATCACCCAGTCTCTTGCATTTCTTCTAAAATCACTCCACATGGGGCTACAATTTCTCCGATGGAATCTCATTGGGTATATCAACCACATTCAGGTGTAAGCCCTGTGCCCAACACAAAACAAACTCACTGGTATCTGTGTGAATGTTTGTCTCATATTGCTTTATTCGAGCATTTTTGACTTACTAGTATTTTGTGTGTGTCTTATGGTTTTTGATTTTTTTATGTTTTGTGGGTTGTATATGTATGTTTCTTATGCTTTTCTTCTTTTATATTTCTTCTGTTTTTTTGTTTGTTGTTTGCCTGTTTGTTTTCTAAAGAGAGAGAGAAAGAAAGGACATGAAGTTACGTAAGGAGGCTGGGAGAAACCAAGAGGAATTACAGGCTGAGAAACAGTGATAAAATATGTTGCATGAAAATTTTCAGTAAATATATAGTGCTTAGATTTTAGGTAGAAAACTTTCGTGTGTGTGTATACTAAAAAATGTTGGTGTATAAATATAATAAAAACATATTGTAAACATTTTATATCTACATATTTTAACTATAAATTTATAAGCATATGTTATAGTTTGGATGTAAAATGCCCCCATGGGTTCATGTGTTTTAACACTTGCTCCTCAGCGGGTAGCACCGTTCTTGGGGAGGGGTGTCATAGAAGTTCTGGGAGATGGAACCTAGACAGAGGAAGTGAATCCTTAGGGCCCCAGGTTGAAGATTATAGCCCAACCCTTTTCCTATCCTCTCTCTGTTCGCTGTGCCTTCCAGCTCTGGGGAGGAACAAAGCTATGGAGTTGTCTGCCAATTGGAGTCACTTCCTGGCATGCCTTCCTGATATAATAGACTGTGTCCCCTGTGTCCCCTAAAAGTCCCCAGATCCTCCTTTAACTTTTTCTTGTCAGTTGTTTGGTCAGGATGACCAGAAAAATCAGTAATATATCCTTATTCTTGGGTTCAAGGGGTCAACCAAATATGGATTAAAAATATTTAGGGAAAAATGTGTCTTTCCAGAATAAGGGCCAGCATACTTTTCTTGTTGCTATTCCCCCAAACAACACAGCTTAGCAACCATCCCCATACCAACTGCACTGTACTAGGGAACACAAGTTGTCACCAGAATTTTCTTCCTGAGTGGGACTACACAGACCAAAGTTTGAATTTGCCAGAATTTTTCCTGGGAAACCAGGGAGTTCACTGGGCTTACTGGCAAGAGAATGGGTAAAGGCTTACAGAAAGGATGGATCATAGGTGACCTGACAGAGCCACACTAGGAGATCACACCCAGGCGGTATGATGGCTCCCCCGTGGCTGCACAAGTAGAGCCCTCTTTGTTGTCCCTCCCTCCCACAGTCCAGAAGACCTTACACAATGTGAGCAGAATTGCATACAAATGGTTGGGAAGATGCCTGGATTCTCAAGTGAAGGACCAATAACCCTCAATTATATTCTTTATCAGAGGGAATGTAACCAGACAGTGAGCCCAGCCATGAGGCTCTTCTGCAAGAAGACACAGCTGGAACTATGAAGACCATAGTTCTGTTCAGAGGATAGGGCTGAACAACAAAAATGTGTAGGGTGATACTTAATAATGTAAATACTAACACATTTGTTTAGGCACTTGAGCATCTCAGGGTTTTGTGTTTTGGTATCCATGGCGTACTGGAGTGACCTGAAATCAGCCAGGGACATACATTCATGGATGCGCGCGCACGCGCGCACACACACACACACACACACACACACACACACACACACACATGCACATATATATGCACATACGCACACACACTCACAGGCATGAACATTTTTCTCGACCATTATATCAGTGGTTCTCTACCTGTGCCACCCTTTCACGGGGCTCACGTGTCAGATGTCCTGCATATCAGATATTTACATTACAATTCATAACAGTAGCAAAGTTACAGTTATGAAGTAGAAATGAAATAATTTATGGTTGGAGGTCACCACAACATGAGGAACTGTATTAAAGGCTCCAGTGTTAGGAAGGTTGAGAGCCACTGCCTTATATTCTGTCTTTTTGGATGAAGTAGGAGACATTAACTAGAGAGCATCCCACCGCCTAAGGAACACATGTGAGTGTAGTGTCATGCAATAGGGTGACCGTGAGTAACCACTGAGTGCAGACATTCCGCAAGGCTCACGGAAAGGTGTCTGAGTGGACTCACCACAAAGGTGTGATATTTGAATCTGCTGCTGAACCTGACAAACAAACCACATGTTCCTGTATTGCATGGAGTTCCATTAATATGTACATTTTAATATTTTTATGAGCATATTCAAAAGGAATTTTTTAAGCTTCAAATAAAAATATTTCATGGAGTTGATTAATTCTGTACTCTAACACGGTTTGAACAATGGATCCCAATGTGCGGAATATAGTATATTTTCATCCAGTAACACACACACATCGAGGAGGTAAATGACTTTTAAATGTCCTCAGAATGAAACAAGTTCACTTTTCAGAGGAAAAAAACAAACCTCCTGGGCATTGTTTAATGTTCTAGTCAAGGCTGGTGAGTCCAAAAGCAGCTTACAGGTCATGCTGCCTTGGGTCCTAGCATCTGAATATAGAAATAAAATTTGAAAGTCCTTCCCCTCTATGCTGTCTGTCCCTGTCTCCGAATCTCCAAAATGTTTGTTTTGTAAAATCCTATATGGAAACACATTTTAGTGCCATAATATCAAACAAACCATCCTTTTTGAACTTTGCAGCCTTGAAACATTAACACAATAGCATATCAAGTTCACAAAAATTCGGATAAACCATGTTCAAGTTGTGTGTGTGTGTGTGTGTGTGTGTGTGTGTGTGAGAGAGAGAGAGAGTGTGCATATTATATATATATGTACCTTATTTTTTCTCTAATCTCAACTGCCTTCTTACAGGACCACAGGATTCTAGAAATCTCTGAGCACTGCATGCTCTTGTCCGCTGTTCCTCTCTTTCTCCCTCTTTCCCCTCCCCAAATTCTGCTACATGCTGGTGACAGATCTAAACAACTTGCAAGTCACCTCATCCATGCATGCTAGTGGTTCAGGATAAAATAATTTTGACCACATTTGCCTGTCTATGTGGTTTGGTTACTATACCATCTAGTAACCAAACACTCTACATACATAGATGAAAATTGGTGTACTTTCTTAAAAATCATTCCTTTAAGAACTGTCCTGCCAACCTGTTTTTGTTTTTGTTTTTTGCACATGTTGCCTTGAGAAAGAAGGAAGAACAGCGAAGGTCTGAAAGTATCAGTTCTGAGCTCCTTGATTCTCCTGAATGAAGGTATTTAAAACAGCCTCAGGAACTAACACATTGCTTTTCAAAGATAATGGAAAAACATCCAAGTTCCAGAAAGTCAACTCTTATGATTCCAGTCTGATTTATTCAGATAAATATGAGTGTCTTCATATAATTTATGTTTTAAGATCATACAAAATAAACTAAGCTCCATGAAAATCCAAAATAAACAGAATAACTGCCAAAAAGCCTAATAATTGCATGAAAAAAACTGAGAGAATTCATAATAATTTCTCTTCCAACATGGACTGAACATTCCATAAGCACATACATGATTTACAGTTACATTATAGTGGTCTAAATGTTAAGAAACATACATACAATGGTTAGGGGTGAAAGGTGCAAATCTCAAGGAAGTAGGGAAAAAACATGATTTATTCTGTTTTCCTGGCCCTGTTAGCTGCCAGGTGTTCACCTTTGATCCAGCCCACTGGCAATGATTTTCTGAAGTGGTTTCTGACAGTGTCTGACATCATTTATAGTGGTCTTGAACAATCTTGTAATGTGCTAAACTACACCAAATTAAGTGAGTTAATGCTCCCCCCCACACACAAAAAGAGTTCAGTGGGCCCAGGGGTGTCGTGAGGGTTTTGCTACTTGCTGTGTGTTGTATTTACGGCTCAAAGAGTAAAAAAATGAAATGCTTAGATTCTCTAAGACCTAGAGTGGTGGATTTGGTGGAGAGCCACAGCAAAGCTGGGATAAGAAGGGTTGGATTCCTCAGTCTTGTGCACTTAGAAGTTTCCACATTCTTCTTGTAAAGTAACTCTTATGATTTTTAAAAAGTCATTCAATAATGTGTAATAATGTATTCATTCATTCCATCACTCACCAAATATCTCCTGACTCCCTATAACAGGTGGTTAAATGTGTCACAAGGGAAATAAAGCTGAGAGATAATCCTAACCTTGTGCTGGAAGAGATTATTATGACCAACAGCAGAGATGATATGTTGAAACGAATGGGCTCAAAGGCAAATCATGTGTTGACTAGAAAATGATGCTGTATGTAAGTTCTGAGGAAGAAGAGATTCCTTCCAGCTGGGGTGACCAAATATATATTCAATCGCTCAGTTATCCATCCATTGATTTAACACACAATAATAGTCAGGGACTCGGTCAGCCCCAAGTATTTGTAAAGACCTAGGTAAAATATACTTATCTAATCAGCATACAGTGAATCCACCATATGCCAGATATTGTCTGAACTCTGGTTGTTGATGGTGAATTTGAGCCTTTCTCATGGAGCTGATATTTTATTAAAAGACAGCATCCATAACTAAAGATAGGCTGATGTCATTTTAGATAATTATTGCTCTGGAGAAAAAAAAGGACGTAAGTTTAATACAGTAGATGATGAATGTATAAAAGTTCGTGTTAGGTTATATGACTAGGCAAGTTTCTGAGAAGAGAAATATAAAACAGAGGTGATGTGAGCAACAAAAGATCTTGCCTGAGATGGTAGAGTTTGTTGATTTTGAAGACTAGATGGGCCACCTGAATGACTGAGGCAGGGTGACTATGATGGAGGTTGGCGGGGATAAAGTCAGCCAACAACGGAGGCCAGGTTGCTCAGGGTCCATCTGTCCATTGCAGTGCCAAGACTTGGCAGACCCTGGGAGATTTTGGTGTGGGATGTGGTATGATATAAATTTAAGACTCATCTTCAGAAGCTCAAGAGTGGAAGAAACTGGGAAGTAAGTTCCTTAAGAAAAGATGGCCCCTGCGGTAGGGTGAGTTCAATAAGGAGCCACCAGGAGGATCTTCAACAGCTGGGAGTCCTGGAGGAGGAAGTTTGGGAAAGGCTGTTGAGAAATCTGATCTGAGTGTCATGTGACATCCCTGGAAGTTACATCGGCTTGGTAGTTTAAAATAATAGATATTGACATCTGTTCTAGAGGCCAGTGATGGGGTGTGGTTATGCATTCTAAATGCTAAATAACCTGCTCCCAGAAGCTTGCCTGCTGTACATCAAGTAATGCCATGTTACCTTGCCTGTTAAATATTAGTTAAATAAATGCTGAGGCCTGAGACTGGGCAAAGACTAAGGTGCTTGGACTTCTGAAGCAGAAAGCATCTTGGGTAGAAGAAGGAAAGAAGCCAGGAGCAGGAAGGAGGACACACAATAGGGTAGAAGGAAGAAGATCATTCCATGTGGCCTGGAACACTGGCATAGCATCGAGAATAGCAGTCCAAGGGGACATATGCACATATGGGGTCATATTTGGGGAATATAATTATAAGCTAACTTAGATGGGCTAAGATTGCACAATTCAGCCTGAAGTTTGTTAAAATCCATCAGGTGCTTGTGTGCTCATTTATAACGGCAGGTTAAGGATTAACACCACTGAGCCAATTAACCATAATCTAAATATTGCAAATAATTTAATTTAATTCTACAGGCCAGATGCCAGCATTAAGGTGCCAATATGGCCACACACCCCGAGTCTCTGGGGAAGAACCCATCCATTCTTCCTCTGGGTTCTAGTGAGCTGTAAACGTCCTGTTCTGAAGCCGCATCACTTGTACCTCTGTTTCCACTTCACTTTCTTCTCTGTGCCTGTCTTTGTTTCTGTTTCTTATAGGGGCACACGCCATTGGAGAGCCCTCTGGATAAACTTAGATTATTATACTTTGAAACCCTTCATTTAATTACTTCTGCCAAGACTCTAGGTTCTTTCCTCCAAAATAATGTGGGACCACACTCAATTTGGAGGACCACATTCAATCTACTACATGCGTGTTGACTGGGGCAGTCTCACAGACGAGCAGAGCCAGCTAAGAAAGAGCTGCCTGAGAGGCAGGAAGAAATCTGGACGATGATCCTGCCCACTAAGGCAGGAGAACACAGTGCTTCAAGGCAGAATTTGTGGCAGATGGTTAAAATCTATCAAGGTAAGAGTGGCGGATGCTTCACTAGGTAGAGCCACGTGATGGGTGATCTGCTGTGTGTTGTGGGCTGGGGCCTAAAGGTTAAGGCCAAGTGGTGCAGATTACAGCTAGAGAATGATACTTTAAAGAAAAAGGAGGAACTACTAGAAAAGACCTCAAGGGAAGAAGGTACAGTATGCAGTGAGAGGATGTCGGGGACATGCAGCTGAGGCCTGGCTACGGAGGAGGGTGGGAGAAGGAGCTCAGCCTGACAGATAAGGAACTGCAGGTAGCTTTTTGGGAGCGGAGACAGGTAGGGAAAGGGAATTGAGTGTCCAGTCAGGTAGAACCAAAAGCTGCCAATAGCCTTCCCAGAGGACAGAGCTTTGAACACAAGTGCAAGCCTAACCAGGCCAATAGGAAGGGCATTGAAAGTCAGGAGAGTGGATGAGCCGCAGAGAGAACGAAAAGCCAGGAGGGGAGGCTGGAGGTGGAGGGAACACCTGAGGAAAGCAGAGGAAACAGGCTGCAAAAAAAAGTAGCAAAAGCTGGGTATGGCAGCTTCCTTTTGCAATCCCAGCATTCAGGTGGCAGAGGCAGGAGGATTGCAGATTTGAAGCCAGCCCGAGCTACTTAGTGAGCAATTGCCAGGGGAATTTGCAGGTTCCCTGGCAGCAGCTGAGGAGGTTGTTGGCTGGGAGTTCACATGGCCACACGGAGGATGCATGAGTCTAGGCAGATGAATCATTTCTACTGGAGCAAGTCTTTATCAAGGTCAGCATGACCTTCAGCATTACTAATGGTGGACTTTCAGCCTTCCTCTTACTCATTAACAGTGTTGGACACTGTTGAAAAACCATTCTCCCCTCCCCCCACCAATAGCTAGCTACTTACTTACCAGCCTGGGCTATGTTGTGTGACTATGTCTTTAAAAATATATATATAGGGAAAAGCAAGCAGAGAAGAAGGATAGATTCTAGAAGCATATGGAAGAAGGTATGTCATGATGAGGAAGTGGTCAAAAGAGGGAGGAACAATGAGGTCCTCTGTGGGCTTGGCCAGAGGAGCTTGTAGGTGGAGGTGGAAGTCACACAGCAAGAAAGTGGCAAAGAGGTGACAGGGTCAGTGAAGGCAGGAGCTTCCAAAGGAAAAGGAGGATGGAGAGAGAGTTATGCTTTCAAGGGCACCTCCATTCTTGGACTGGCAAAGCATCTTGTGCCAGGCTCCTTGGTAGCTTCAGGAGAGCAACAACAACTCGACAGAGAAAGAGATACTGAATACCTAAGAGGCTAAGAGAATGATTAAGAAGCAAAGACCTAGAGGAATTGGAAGAGGACAGGATAACACTAGAGAGGAAGACATATTCTTTTCCAACTGAAGAGAGCCTAGGGCAACTGCCAGGGGAATTTTCAGGTTCCCTGGCAGCAGCTGAGGAGGTTGTTGGCTGGGAGTTCACATGGCCACACGGAGGATGCATGAGTCTAGGCAGATGAATCATTTCTACTGGAGCAAGTCTTTGTCAAGGTCAGCATGACCTTCAGCATTACTAATGGTCAACTTTTAACCTTCCTCTTACTCATTAACAGTGTTGGACACTGTTGAACAACTATTGTTCCCCCAAATATGTTTTTCTAGCTATATCAGAATCCATATATACCTAATGTAGCTAGAAATTGTATATATATATAGTATATATAGTATATATACATATTATATTATGTATATTATATTATATATTATAATGCTTCTTCAAATCATCTGAGGCTTATTTTAGCTATGGCTAAGAAAAACATTTACATGAAGACCTGCCAACTTTGGGCTTTGTACAAGTTGACCATGACTTGCTTCTTTTGCTTCCTATCCTGGGGCATGATGGAACTAGATAGTAGCAGAAACCAAGTCTTGGCAACTCATCCAAAATTGAGAAATGCAGGGCGTTCACAGTTCTTGGAGCATCTTTTGTTACCCCAGATAGGATCCAATCGCTGTATGTTTTTCCCATTTTTCCCTGAGGTAGATCTTTGGAAGACTTATTTCATCCAGCACTTATGAACGTCCGGCAGGACTGATTCACCTGCATAACTTTTTCCTATTCCTGTTTTATTCTCCTTATCCCTTTCTGGAACACATTCTAAAATAAAGTGCTGTATACATGGAGCTCCATTTCAATCTTTTCTAAGGAAAGACCAGGCTGAGAGTCCTGGTTTGGGGCAAAGTTAAGAACGAGTGTCTGTTAATAAAGCTCTGACAGGTCCCTATATAGCTCTGTTACTGCACAGACAGACCCTGGGTCTGATTTCCTGTGCACAGGCTGTGGTGGTAGATGTGCTATAGTCCTTCAGGCCTCAGTTGATAGCTGGTAGCGTGACGTTATGTTGTTGCCCCATTCCATAACCTATGTTGTTGTTTCCACCCCTGTAAAGTTCAAGTACCAAACACACATTTTGTTTGCGTCTATAAGCCAGAGATTAGCTCCACCCCACTTATCAATCACTAGAAATGTGATTTGCACTGACCCATGCCTGAGAAACTACCCAGCTTCAGAATCCTGCCCCTGGGTCTTTTCCTGGGGTCACTGTTGACACCAAGAGTCTTAATCTTAGCTCCTCCAAAGAAGAGCCCTAAGCAAAGGTCCACACAGGTGGTTTGGCTTTGAATGCAGTTCTCCAGAAAGAGGAATAAGACACAAGGGCAGCAGATGAGGAGGGGGAACCAGGATGGTTGGCTCAATTCAGTAAGATCTTCATTCTTCATACTCCATAAGTCTTATGAAGTGCACTCCCAAATTGCACACAGGGAATAGTGGGGAATACGTTAAACCACGTGGTGTTTCCAGTTACCAGAGATAAGACGGGGAGGACGGTGAACATGAGCCAGAGCTAGAGTACCAGTCAGAATACCTTGACTTTGTAAGAAGCACAGGAAGTGACCAGCGAGCAGAAGACCATATGATAGTAGCAGTAACGGGAGAAGGTGAGCTGGGACAGACAGAAGGCACATCCTCCTGGTGGGAAACTGTGATACCTCGATGTCCAGATCCAGGTCAGCTAAAATTTTTACATCTTATGTAGCCCATGCTGGCTTGAACTCACAGCTAAGGATGACCTTGAACTTTGATCCTCCTGACTCCTGGTGTTACAGATGTCCAGTCATGCCTAGTGTTGTGAGATGCTAGTTCAAACCCAGGGCTTCATGAATGCTAGGCAACCACTCTACCTACTTTCCAGGACTCTCTCTGCTTTCCTTAAGGCTCCACAGAACTAAAGAGCATTCTTGTTATGGGGAAGTGAGTCTTGGGTTGTCATTATAGACCAGTGGGACTGAGTTAAACACCCTGTCCTTCTCTTCCTCCTAACTCTGAATCTGGAAGTTTCCTCCATTGGCCATGTCATTTCTTTCCATACTATGGCCCTTCTGTGTTTTCACTTTGCTCCATAATATCTCTCTCTGTGTCTTTCTCTCTGTTTCTATCTTTCTCTGTTTCTGTCTGTCTGTCTGTCTGTCTGTCTCTCTCTGTGTGTGTGTGTGTGTGTGTGTGTGTGTGTGTGTGTGTGCACATGCATGTGTACCATGAGTACATGTACAAGTCAGAAGGTCAGAGGATATCTTTGGGGTGTTGGGTTGTTGGTCCTTGCCTTCCCTCTTGTTTGAGGTAGAGTCTCTCATTGTGTGCTATTGCTGCATATGCCAGGGTAGCTGGCCCAAGAGCCTCTGGGAGATCTCCTGTCTCTGCCTCCCATCTTTCATGGAAGCACTGGGATTCTAGATGTTCTCTGAAGCATCCAGTTTTATGTGTTGGAGATCCAAGCACAGGTCCTCTTGTGCAGCAGCAAGCACACTCTTCTCAATTAGCCATCTCCCCAGCCAATCTCCAAATGACTTTGACAATATTAAAGGCATTTTTCCATTGTTGCTGCAAAGGATCCTGGACAGAGAAAAGCATCTGGGTTCCTTTTCCTTATTTCACCAGGTACAGCCAAGAAAATTATCACTGATTATGCCCATCTAATTGATGAGTGTGGTTTAGTGTACCAGAAATCTAGTTTCATCCTTATGCTTCATTCCTGTAATTCACAGATGGGAGGCATTTCACTGCAGCAATCAACACATGCATAGGGCATTTTATCCTTCAGTTGGATATATTAAAAAATGTTATTGGTTACTCATTTAATCATTGTTAGTTTGTTTTATTTGTAGTAATGAAGAAGACATCTATTTGTTGTTAAGTTTTGTAAAGAAGGAAATGAAGATGTCTTATCATAGCTAAATGTTTGTATGTATCCTTATGAGTTTCATATACAGATGTCCATAGGTCTGTATTCACATACATGTGTCTGTGGGCCTGTATTACACACCTGGAAGGAAAATGGTTCATGTTAAATTTAAAGCCTTAAGACCAGATGTGACTCTGGGGATGGTTCATCTAATCCATTTATTTTGCACACTAGGAAAACAGTTGCTGAGGGTTGGGAGTTGGCTCAGTGGGTGAAAGTGCTTGTCATGCAAACAAGAAGACCTGAGTTTGAGTCCCCAGAACCCACATATTTGCCAGATGTGTAATGTTAGCATCTGTAATCCCAGAACTCCCTTGGGGATAAGGGAAGCAGAGACAGGGAAATCCACAGAGACCCACAAGCGAGGCCGTCAGACAGGCACAGGGGAAAAAGAGCAGACACCCTGTCTCCAACAAGGTGGAAGGTATGAACGGACACCTGATGCTGTCTTCTGACCTTGACACACATGCTGTGGCTCATACACCCATATCCATACACAGAAATTTATACACATCTCTAAATACATGCACACAACCTGCTTAGTCAATGCAGTATTGCCTGTATGATATGTACATTATCATATATATTATATATAATCTCAGGGCTGACTATTTTGTATTGAATAATCAGTTTGGGAGCTATTCCCTGGGAAGAATACTCTTCCCACTCTCAGCACTTCCCAGTTGCTGTAGCTCTTTGTCTGGGGTGGAGACACTGAGATCTTTCCCTCTTCCATGTTAGCATACACATGTTGTTGTTGTTGTTATTCAGGTCTTTTTTCAGGCAGCCATGATGGTAGGACCTCATGGATGTACTCCGGCTGACATTTCTGGGAGACATAATCTCACAGCACACTTGCTGCTCCTCTGGCTCTTACAGTCCTCATGCCTCCCTTCCCCAGTGACCCCTGGGCTTTGGGTGCAGTATTGTGCTCTGGGTGCATCAGTTAGGACTGGACATACCACAGAACATCTTATTCTTTGCATTTTCATTGGTTGTGGTTTTATAAGAAACATTAATGATTTTTAAAAATAGTTCCTGTTAATACAACTATTTCCCTGAGGTGGTTGAAGAATAGATAGCTAGAGTCTCGTAGTTAAATTTTGAGTTGTTTAGGAATCAAGAGGGTGTTCTGGATCTAAGAAGATATTTTTAAAATTATGAGGCAAGTTAGTATGAAAGCTGAGTTAGATATAGAACTTTAAACTCATGGAGATGGTTAGATAGTAGAATGTTAAAGTCATGTGCCAAATACATATGGACTGGACATTGGGAATGTATGCTAAGCCATATAACTCTTATAATTGTGGCCTATTTATTTCTGTTGTTTTGTATTGTATTTATAGTTATAAGAAAAAGAACCATTTTTTGGACTGAAAGGGGGAGCTGTTGGGGGAAAAAATATATACCTTAAACTAAAAAAAAGAAGGGTAGAGGATGGGGGGTTGAGGGGGATGAGGGTGGAAGGGTGAGACTGGAGGGGGAGTAGGGAGGGGATTGTGATTGAGATGTAACTTGAAGAAATAAAAAATAAATTATTAAAAAAATGTAAAGAGAAAGACAGCAAAGAGGTATTATGAAGAGAAAAATAGTTATATGTAATTATTATGTAAAATTATGTTAAAAAGTTATATGTAAAAATTATAATTTACTAATTATAAAAATAGTAATATGTAATAATGATAAATTTCTCATGGGCTCATGTCAAATAAAAACTCTAATATTAAAAAAAAATACAACTATTTCCCACATGATGACCCACTGGAATTACTTCTGCTTAACCATACCATACAATCATTCATTTGTACCAATAGAGTAGATTTTTTTTTTTTATCCATTTAGGCCACATAAAAGGTGTATTCATTTAAGAGCATGCTCAGTGTTGACCACTGTTTAGTGACCAGGGAACAACAGAGGAAGAAAGAAGGGGAGAACCCTTCCTCAAACTGATAAAAACCGAGTGAGGGGGTAGTGGTGGGGGGATAGAAGACGAGCCACAAAGCAAAAACCACCTCTTGGAAACCCTCAGTTCGCCATTCTTGACCAGTCAGAGGTTGGATTTACTTAACAGAGGTAGAGGGAAGGATTGGATTGAAGGAGTGTTCTACTCCTCAGAAACTCAAATAGCTGGCCTCGGTGACTGTGAATGTGAGGGCCATTATGGTCACACTCTCTGATAGTTTTGCTCAGCCTGGGCCATCCTTGTGATTCCTGGGAACTTTCCAGAAATGTGGTGCTCAGGAAGTTCAGCTGGTCTTCTCTGTATTCTTATGAGAGAGAGATTATAGTTATTCCCTCAGGAATACGAGTTACATCCTTCTGAAAATAAACCAGAGGATTTCCTGTTATGTAAAACATAGATATTAAAAAGAGGGAAGAGCTGTCTCTAAATGTTTCTGCATTCATGTTTTTCTATTATTTTAGTCACTCATTTTATTATTTATATACTGACTAATTCTCCAGGAACAGATTATCATAAAACTATGTGCTTCTTTAAACACAGATTAAATTTATAGTGCAATAAAAACAGCTTATGTAATAAAAAACCATAAAAAGTATCCATATGGAATTAAGTTTTTGTAACTAGGCATGTGTGTGTGTGTGTTCGTTCACATGAGTATTGTACTTATATTCATATATATATAATATACTTCAGAACAATGTTTTTTAATGTTTATTTATTACTTCAGGTTATATCTCCATCACAGTGTCCTCTTTCCACCCCTCCCAGTCCCGCTCTCCCACCCTCTACCCCCTATCCCTTCCATCACACTCCTCTGGAGTGGAATGTCCCTACATAACATTCTCCCACCTCGGTTCAGCAGTCATATGAGGGCCAAGAGCCTCCTCATACACTGGGGGTCTACAAGGCACCACCACTAGGGAAAAGTGTCTCATTGACAGGTAGCAAAGTCTATGTTCCTGTTCCCTTTGGTGTGTTGGTTGTAGTACAGTTATCCTGTACTATATGGCTAATATCCATTTATAAGTGAATAGATGCCATGTGCATCTTTCTCAGTCTGGGTTAGCTCACTCAGGATGAGCTTCTCTAGTTCCATCCATTTGGCTGCAAATTGCATGATTTTGTTGTTTCTGATAGCTGAGTATTATTCCATTGTGTAGATGTACCACAGTTTTTTAAATCCATTGCTCAGTTGAGGGACATCTGGGTTGTTTCCAGTTTCTAGCTATTACAAATAAGACTGCTATGAACATAGATGAGGATATGTCCTTGTGGTTTGGTGAGGAATCGTTTGGGTGGATACCCAGAAGTGGTATGCCTGGGTCTCAAGGTAGGGCTATTCCAAGTTTCTAAGATATTGCCAGACTGATTTCCATAGTGGTTGTAAAAGTTTTCACTCCCACCAGCAATGTGGGAGTGTTCCCCTTTCTCCACAACTTCACCAGTGTGTGCTGTCAATTTGAGTTTTTGATATTAGCCATTCTGGCAGGTGTGAGACATTTTTGAATGAAGATATTGTAGTCGAACTTTTTTGGGCTACTTTATGGGGTTCTTATATCTACCACCATCCCAACCCTAATTCCACCCTAATCCCTTCCAACCTCCCAACACTAGGTAAGAGAGAAAGGATATTAGGGGGGAAAGGGGTGTAGACCTCTTTAGACTACTTCCTGCTGTTAGGGGCATTGGATTTCTAGGGGCAAGTCCAATCTTTGTCCTCAGACTATCCAGCAAACCAGCAAACCAGCAATAACAAATGCAGCAGCAGGAAACAGCAGCTGCCACAAGTCATCCCAGGGCTCTCCCATTTATGCCCTCTCCACAGTCCCCAAAATTAAACTATCTGCAGATGGCAAAATCACACCCCTCCTAGAGCACAAGACAATCATAGTTAGTGGCTGTGGACAAACTAAAGCAGCCCTATATTCCATACCTGGGATTAAAACAAAAACATATTCACATAACATAACTGGGTTTTTTAAGGAACCAAAATTCTTACTACAGAGAGAGTCTATGTGTCACCAATTTTTTGGAAAGCCGTTTCTGACCCAAATATATATTTGCATTCGTTTCCAACCTTGATGTTACGGCTTGAATCTAAAATGCCCTGTTCAGGTTGATACACTGAAGACTCGCCCCAGTTTTTGGCATAATTTTGAAGGCGGCATATTCTTCAGGAGGGAGGGCCTGGGTGGTAGAAGTATGTGATTGGTCAGGGGCCTTTGAACGTTTTAACCAGCGCTACTTTCAGCCTGTTGTCAGCTTCCTGTTCAGTAGCCTATCATTATGCGTCCAGCTTCTTCCCATGGGCTTCCCAGACACCTTTGAGCACCAGGCTGATGAAGATGAAGCTAAACCAGAACATGTCAGCAGGATCTCAGGCTGGCTGTGAGTGCCTGGGTGGGGTGAGGTGGGAGGAGGGGCGTTGTTATCAGAGCTCTTCTTCATTGGGAGAAATCAGAACAACTTTCTTAGATACTATTCAGTGACACAACTCCTTTTTTTTTATATATAAGTACTTTATTTTTTTTCTTCAAGTTACAACTCAGTCACAAACCCTTCCCTATTTCCCCTTCCTGTCCCACCCTTCCACCCTCTTCCCCCCCCCCCAACAGCTTCCCTTTTCAATCCAACAAATGATTCTTTCTCTTATAACAGTAAATTCTATACAAAACAGCAGAATTAAATATGCCACATTTATGAGAGTTAAATGGCCCAGTATACCTTCCCAATGTCCAGTTCATACATATTTGGCCCCTGACTTTAACCTTCTACCTTCTAACCATCTCCATGAGTTTAAAGTTCTATAACTGACTTAGCTTTCATACTAACTTGCATCACTATTATAACCATCTTCTTAGATCTACAACGCCCTCTTGATTCCTAAACAACTCAAGATTTGAATAGATCTTTGTATATTGATACAAAATTAAAGGTAACGCTTCCTAATGGTATCGTACCTAGAGATACTTAAAAATGAAATGTGAAGCTCTGGCCTCTTGACACCAACCGTCTTAAACTGTTTAGGATAGTTAAGAAAAACAAACTCCTAGTCATGCATGCATGTCACCTTTTTAGCTACTATTACAGTCTATCACAGATATTCTCTAAGCTACTCAGTAATCAAGTTGTTAAGAGACAAGCAACATTTGCTTATCTAAATACAAGAGATAGATAGGGCATCTTCAAAAACCCCAAGAGATCTGCAGAATATGGCATTCAAAGATGTGGTCTTAAATTAAGATTTTTTTTGATATTGTGACATATCAGCTCCTGACAGCACCCCCATTCTACTCCAAGTAGAAGATAAGCATCGAAGAATCTCCAGTATGAGATGGTTGACTTAGTGGCAAGCCTATCTCTTGACATGAAAAAAACCCCTTGCTTCAACTGCAGACAGACTGCTGTCCAAAAAGGACAAAACTTGGTAGCAGGGAAGTCGACAGCCTAGCTCTGCCAAGACAGGGTAGGTTAGTCCTTCATAATCCCTGCTCTACAATAAATGTCTGTCAGATAAATAGGACCAAAAGGCTGAAGATTGACACAACTCCTTCTTATGAGAGTAGCAAGGGCTACAAAGACCTTGAGGAGTAGGTAGGGGTTTTCTCTTGGAGTGTACGTTATTGGCTGGAGCTGAGGTGCTGGGAATGCTTCATTTACATGAAGAGGAATTGCAGGTGCTTGCTGGACAGGATCTTATCAGAAGAGAAAAAGTTAAACCTGTAATTTGGCCATAGACCACCTGACCTGGAAGTGGGGGTGGTGGAAGTAGGGGTCCTGCAGGCCCAGAAAAGGGAGAGAGCTGCCCTGACTTCTGTCAGTCTCGAGATGAGATTTCCAGGGGTTTTAGACATGTCTCCACCTCACCCTTGCTCCGGGCCAGCTCCTCCAGTCGCGAGGCTCCCACAGTGGACACTTACTGAGTCACACTCTTGCCCTCCTGATAGGCCCACGCTGCTTTGCCTTTCCCAGCATAAGGGACTGGAATCCCTCTGGGGTCAGGAAACAAAAGCATAACTTTCCTCCATTAAGTTGTGTTAAGCTTTGTCTGTCAGGATTTTTTTTTTGGGGGGGGGGTTGGTTGGTTTTGAGTTTTGTTGTTGTTTTTGTTTGTTGGTTGATTTTGTGCGCGGGGAAGGTTGTTTTGTTTTTGTATTTTGGTCACAGCAAGGAGAAAAAACAACTAATACATTTTTCCATTTTCCAACATCCAATGATGCTGACTCATTCATAGTGTGGGACCTAGAAACCTGCATTTTTAAACAAGTGTGATGAAGCTTCCTGATACTGGCTAATGTTAAATGAGCAGTACCAATTTTTTTTAACATGTACACATTTGAGTGTGTGCACATGTGTTCAGGTATCCACAGAAGCCAGAAGAGGTTGCAGAATCTCCTGGATCTGGAGTCTCAGGGGGTTGTGAGCTGCCAGACACAGGAACTAGGAACCCAGTTCTGGTCCTCTGCAAGAGCAGTCAGTAATCCTGACCACTGATCCATCATCTCTCAGGCCCTACTGCTAAGTTTTAAATGATATCCTCCAAGAAGAAGAAAAAGTTTATATTCAAGTGCAGGGAAGTCATATTCTGTTTCAGCATAGAAAAGGCTCACAGTTTCAGATCAACACTTCTGGGTCTACGGAGAGTCGAGGTGCCACTTTGATTTGCTGCCTGTCTCTTCAGTGATCTGGCTTCCTTTTCCTCACAGCACACACCAATTTAACTAAGTAGGCACAGATGCAGTTACGTGTTCTGCTTGAAGACTCTCCCCTCAGTTGGGCACCATTAGTTTGGATGGGAAGGTCCTCTGGTGGGCCAGAGGATTGGTCTCATCTGGGAAGAAGGCTTGTCCCTACATGTACTGTGAGCAATATTTCTATGAACTCCAAATTCGGGTTCCTTTGACACTTCAGAGGATTGGTTAATAATGTTTTCACTACTGGATATTTTGTGATACTATCTGGACCAGTCATTTAAATTGTAACTGGTAAACTTATGGGATGTCCTGACACTCCGAGGTCCACGGAGTGCCCTCCCCTGGACAGAAATCTCAGGAAGGGAATACAAGGCCCTGGAATCCATCAGCACACCCAGAAGCAGCATTTACTTGGCTTCGTAGCCCTTCTTGTCCTAGGCCTTCTGGACTCTGCAGTTAGCCTAGACTCCATTTCTTCACCTTCAACTTAGAGTACAGACAACTGGGATTTGCTCCCGTCATTCTCCTCTATATAACCTTGGTTACTGGGGCTATTGTAGCCAATCCCCAGAAAGGCTAGTTACAAAGGAATTATAATAATCACACCACTACTGACCACACAATCACAACACATAAGTGGATATAGAGTGCCCCATGCTTTCTATATGTGAGATCACGTTTCATCTTCACAGTAATTTTATGAGACAGATCTTATCTGCCTTTTACAGATAGAGAAATTGCGGCACAGGGGTTCTCAGAAACTGGAAGGGGAACCAGAATTAGAAACCAAGCCCACAGGTATGCTGGCTCAGGCTGTTACCTACAGCATCTCAGCCAAACAGGAACTTGAGTAACAGACCCTCTCAGAAGCTATCTGCATTTGAAAAACAATCATCTAAAGCTGCAAAATGTTGCTATGTTTTTCTTTCTGTGGCTCTGTCTTGAATGAACCTACAAATATTTAATTGCTTAAGTTGACATTCTTTCCCCTTCTGAGAAAGTTTGGATTCCCAGTCCTGAGATGTTAACAAAGATTTTCCACCTTGTCTTGTTGATTTTTCGTTTGATTCCAGCACCTCAAGTCATGTTGTAGAAATCTCCAATGATAATTCAGTATGAAGAAGTCTATTCACCCAGGAAAGCAGAATGCTATTCAGTTCCTTCAAAGAAATTTAGGACAGATGTGTTTTTCCTTATTCTTCAACAAATCCAGAAGACAAAAATATATATATTTATTTTATTTCTTGTGAAATACATTTTCGCGTTCATCTCAGTATGTGGGGCTGTCAAAGTCTATAAGTTTGGCAGTGTTCTAACGTGACCATTCTGTTCTCTGTTAGAAACTTATTAAATCTATATTTTATGAAAAACAGAATGTGGTAGAAGATTTTTATTTCATCTTTGACATTTACTTGTTGGCTAGTGTTTTTAAGTCACTCAGGATCTCAAACCAGAATGACAGAACCTCCAGGACTTAAAGTTTCCAAGGCTTGTTGAAAAGGGGGGAAGTATCAAGAGAGTTGTTGCCCACCACTTCTGAACCACGTTTGGGGAATCAAGGAGGATGGCAGGACCACCAATTAACTCTTGCAGGTTGATGTCAGCCTCTCAGGCCACAGAAGATGACCTTTCTTTCCCTGGCTCCCTGGAGTGTCTCCTATGATAATGCAACTTAAATGGATTGTGCAAGCTCAGTGGGGGGTTTTCAAAGTCCCAGTGTGGCCTTGCTTAGAGGTAGGTAGACTGATTGCATAGTCTTTGTGGACCTATGATGGTAAGAGTTTTCCCTGAATCATTTCCTGGGACTTAACAAAGTTTCTCCTAACACCACTACCAAACCATGAGGCTTCCCAGCAGTGTTGTAACCAGCCTCTTCTGATTTAGCCTGCCTATTCAGCTCTGGTTTTAATTCCCCAATTGTGCCTGGGACACCAGGTATTGAAGTCTGACCAGGGTTACAGCTTGTGCCTCTGAGAAGCTGGTCAATTATCTCCTATTTTTGATTGACTGGGTTTGTTGTTAATGCATTTGCTTCATTCCTCTCTCAACACTGATACTGTTTTATATTTTCATTTGCTAGGAATCTTTCTGTGTCAGAGAAAATGGCTAGAGAAATCATTTCCAAATTTGAGTCATTTTAAACTTCCTTCTTGTCTAGTGTCTGTTTATTTATTTATTTACTTATTTATTTGTGTTTAGATAGGACATGTGCAGGTGGCCTCAGCGGCCAGAAGAGAGTGTCAGATCCCCCAGCACTGGACCTACAGGGACTTGTGCACTGGAAACCAAACCTGAGTCCTCAGTAGGAGCAGCAAATGCTTTTAACCACCAAATCATATCTCCATCCTTTGATGCCACATTTAGATATCATGATTGGGGAATTATAATTATATCTCTGAAATGTATTAATCAAATCAGAGAACATTAGGTGTTCTACCTCATCGCAGGAAATCCTGCTGCCTTGCAGCTCAAAAAGCAACACAAGGAGAGAAGAGAAATAGCCCTCCATAGATATGTATGAACATTCACAGGATGAAGTGCCACAAGCACTTTGCTGTACTTTCTACACTTTAATAAGCTGAGTTTATTCTTATGCCTCACTATTTTCCTGCTGGGTGCAGGAGAAAAAGAGTTCTACAGAGTTCACAAAAGAGTGGCCAACAACCACACTCACATAGAGCGCGCTTACAGAAAGATTTCTAGGACCCACAGCTTGAATGAAAAGCTGTTTTCTCTCTTTTCCTCCTCTCTCTTTGCTCCACATAGGATGAGCATGGTTTGTTTGACTCATACCAAGCTAGACAGAGTATTTCTGTGGGCACAAAGAGGAATGTGAAGCAAAGAGAGATTTTTCTTCCTAGAAAAAAAAAAAAGTGTGTGCACGGAAAGCAAAATTGCCTCAAATTCCACACCACCCACACTATTAAACACTGAAGGCAGGTTTGGGTCAGTCCAATTTCCATTGCAGCTATTTGGCTTTGTGTGAAATGGTATATAAAGCGTCTCGGGTCATGTAAGTCACGGGGAGTTTCGGCTTATGCCTAACCTCTGTCTCTTCATCTTTAAAAGATGCAAATTGACTTCGGGCAATAACGGAGATGTCTTGTGTGTCTCGTCCTACTTCCTCCAAATCAACCTCAAGATATTCACATCAGGAACTTAAGAATGGTGCTGGGATAATTGAGTCTCTTCACAAGGCTGGTTGCCCCCTGTCTAAGAAATTAAAAGTCATTGGGGAATTTTTTTTCTTTTCAGAGAACCATCAGATAAATGCATAGTTCTTGGTTTCTCAACCCAACCCTATTAGGACATCTTCAGACCTCAAATGGCTGGTCCTGGTAAGTGTGTGGCTAATTTCAGGGGAGAAAGCAAAGCTTTGTCTGATTGACCCACGCATCACGCACTTTCTGGGGCTCCAAGATGTCAGATGGCATGATTGTAGTTATTTAAAGAATTCTGTGCATTTGCTTTTCTCTTCAAGAATGTAGCATTCCAAATGTATTTTCAGGGTGATTTAGTTTGAGCTGCAATAACTCTTTGCACACATGTGAGAAGCAGATATTGTGGCAGCACAGATGGGAGAGAATCCACAAAATGTGGCAAGTACTGTTTCAGCACCCCACACTTTAATCCTAGCTGCCTTCTCGTGGGGCCACCATAAAGACTGGCATTGTGAAAATCTAGATCCCAAGAGTACAGTAAATCCTTGCACATTCTCTCGGGCAACTATGCATCCTTCATGAAGTGAGAAAGACAGATTTGCAGTTTAGCTCTGGAACGTCCACAACTTGTTAAATGTCTGTTTGTGAAAGGCTTATTCTGTTATGTGGATTGCTTAGTTATCTTCTTCCTTGCTCTGACAGAATACCTAGCAAGAAAAACTTGAGGGAGGAGGGGTTCATTGTGGTCCCGTCTATCATAGCAGGAGTAGGTTGAGGCAGCTGGTCACCTTGCATCTACAATCAGAAAGTAGAGTAAGATGAATGCCGGTCCCCACCTCACTCTCTGTTTTATGTAGTGGGAGTTCCCAGCCCGTAGAATGGTGCCATCCACAGTTAGAGTGAGGTTCCTTACATCAGTAACATAACCTAATTTCTTAGACATGAGCAAGAATTTGTTTCCCTGGTTATTTTAAATACTGTCAAATTGGCACTCAATATAAGCCAGAACAATGGTGCAGTGGGGTGGTGATGGGAACTATAGAAGATGGCCTCTGTAGGAAGGAAGTTTCAGGTCGCTGGAGGCACACCTTCAAGGGGGATTATGGGACCCAAGGCTCTTCTTTCCTGCTTCCCAATGGATATAATAGAGTGGGTTTGCTTTGCTACATGCTCTTGCACCATGTTTAGCCACAGGCCCATAGCAATTGGGCAAACCAACCATGGGCTGAAACCTTACAGAACAAAAGGAAACACCTTACATGTTTGTTACAGTAATGAAAGGCAGAATACCATTGCAGGGATCACAGGGGTTATTCCTACCTCACCAGTAGAGAAAACAGAAAAACAGCCCTAGCTAAGCAGCAGGAATTGCTCCATCCAGTATCATTGGGCAGAGGACCAAGGAGCTAGCACCACGCTCTCCACTCCAACCTCTGAGTTCTTTCCAGAAGGTGCCATGAAATTCCTCTATAAACTTAAAGAGCCTTACAGATGGGAGGCATTACATGATCAGAGCCTTTTGAAATTTCTCCTGACATCCTAAGGCCAAAGGCAGGAAAAAAACAGGAGAAAGATTGGAAAATGAAACCACTGGGCTTTCATTAGAGCAGCTCCAGAGAGACCGAACAGACACAGCAGCAATGTTCAGGTATTTGCAGCAAATAAGTCATGGAACACGGAACGCTCAGAGCAGGGGTGATGAACAGACAGGCAGAAGCTTAGGTTCAGAAGAAGGAAAGGTGGCCAAAGGGTTAAATGACCTGAAGCAGGAGGACAGCCATGGCTCAGCAGAGATGCACACTGGGGCCAAAGCTCTGGGCAGATGAGTTTTCAATCCTGGGCTCTTGTGGAAATGATTACAGTTCTTCGAGTGCTGGCGTTTCCACACTGAGAGAAGACTGTATGCACTGTAATGTCCCCACATAGTCTTTGTCTCTCTAGGGAGTGTCCTGGCACCGATCCCTCTGAGGGTCTTCTCAGGTGCACAAAACCCACTCTGCTAAGCATGGGCAGGAAGGCAGCACCTGGAGAGTAAGTCACTGGATGCCAGTGGGAGCCAGCGCACAACACATCCACTCCTTTCCACCTAGGCCTGTCACTCGGCATTCCCCTATTGGCTTACAGAGCTCCTCGCGGCTTTGAGGTCCAGACATTCACCAGCTTTTTGCTTGACAGTTCATTTTTTGATTAAATTACCCCCATGTCTCTTTTTCCCATTTATTTATCTCCCAAATAAACTACTTACATTTCCTTATTTCTGAATCACATGAGAAACAACTTGCTGAGGAAGATAGACAGTTGAGAACTTTATGGTAAACTGTAGCCTGGAGTCTGCTGATTGACAGCTGATCAGGTTCAGTAAACATTGGCAACAGAAGACAGTGTAGCCATTGCCCAGGGTCAGAAACCATAAGACAGGCAAAGTGAGGGAGACAAAGAGATGTGTCATTCTCCAGCAAGAACTGAAACTCTGAGGTGTTTGTTTGTTTGTCTGTCTGTCTGCTGAGGCAGGGTTTCAGATAGCCTATGTTAGCTTTAAACTCACCACATAACCAGGAACTCCTGATCCTTCTGCCTCTAGCTCCCAAGTGGTGACACTACAGGTGTGTCCTACCACAGGATAGGGCTGGCGGATTGTTCAAACCTGATGTGACAGAAAGCTCTGAATCGTTGGGGATAAGACATGTTACTGGCCACCACCATGACTGAAGCCAGAGCATTGAACAATGAGAAACTTACTACTTACTGAGCCATATATGGTCTTAGACAATATGTCACCTTCCCTCTCCAGGAATCTAGGGTCAGAGAGGATAATCACACCATTGCTTTCAGTCTCCTGGACATGGAATCTGCCTGATACTTTTCTACTATACCATCCTTCTTTGGAAAGTGATTGGATACAAATCAGGGCTCTTACATTTAGCAGTTATTTTTAAGAATACCTAGGCTTCTAAACATAGACAAATTAGAACAGAGTTTCAATTTCCTCTGAGAGCTGACACACACGTAGAGCGCAGATTATGTGGTTGAAAGACCATCTGTTTTAGGAAGTGTGCATAATGGTCCTGCGGTGCTGCTGAGGGTTTTAATTGCTGTTCATTAAGAGTATGGATGCTTATTAAATGTTCTAGATGAATTTTCTGATAGTTTTACCAGGCTACAGAGAATTGTCAGACACCAAAGAGCCCCACCACTTCGGTTTACACTTACGCTCTTTTGTTGTTACATTAGTTATAACATAGAATCTTGTGGAATAGTAACAATTAATGTTCTATTGTATGTTTGGTTGATGTTTCAACTCAATGAAAAAGAACATTTACCTTTGAAGACAAACATGCATCCTCTCCAGGTCCTAAGGCTCCCTCAGAGTGAGGGCTGCCTTTGGGAACTGTCCTTCAGCTTCCCTCTTCCTCACAAACTTACTGCAAATGCCTAGAGAAACATTGTTCCTCTGAAGCACTTGTCTAGGTTCTGAATCCCTCTTGTATGTTATTTTGTAAATCTCTAACTAAGGCTGACTCCAGAGAAGCAATGAGGTCCTGGTAGGGCTATTTTAACAAGCTGTTAGTGATAAATATTCCCTAAAACAAACACTGTTTTAGTTCAAAACATTAAGTGTTAGCAAAGTATATGCAATGCACACATGCAATCAATCACAGCACTGTCGCGGAAGGATCATGAATTTGAGCCTGGTCTGCAATGTATAGTGAGTCTTAAGATAACCTGGACTATTAGTGAGAACCCGTGTCTAGCCAAACAACAACAAAAACCATTAACTGTTGAAAATGGAAGGAATTGTGAAAATCATTTCCTTTGGCCTCTATGACTAAGGAGACTCAGAGCAGGAGAAAGGACTTACCACAGTAACTTTCCTCATCACTTGGGGCCAGATATCCAGTGTAGGATTCCTTCTCTAAAGCCTTCAGGATGGCTCACTTGCCCAGAGAAGTATGCCACCAGCTCCATCACAACCATTCTTCCATGGTGCATACCTTTCTAAGAAATGAAGAAACCTGCACATTACTGACAATAACGCCATCGTTTGTTCCGAAAAGTGCAGGTTCTCCTGCGTTATAGATACAACTCTGAATGTATTTAAGAACAAAAAGAAACACTGTCACATATAAAGCTAAAACATCATAGCCTTGCCAGGATGAAATACAAATGAAATCATTTTTCAAGTTACCCTTTACCTTTCCAAGGGCTCCACTGAGAAGGTTCTGAACACCAAATTGAATCTTTTCAACCAGTGGAAAGATGGCACCAACGTCAGTTCCCGGGAGTTACCCATGCCTTTCAAATTACCCCAGAAGGTCTCTAATTGCCAATCCGAAGTACAATAACAAAACCCCAGTGACTTCTTCACAGAAATTAAAAAAAAAAAAACCCACAGCACAAAAATCCAAACATCAGAAACATTTCCAAGCAGAAAAAGCAATGTTGGAGGTATCATAATACCTGATTTCAAATCGTACTACAGAGCCATGGCAGCAAAAGAGTCTTGATACCCAGCCAGCTACCTGATTGTTGCCATAGGCACCAAAGCACACAGCCTATTCAGCGAACCGTGCTGGGAAAACTGGAACTCCCTCTGTAGGACAATGAACTAGATCCCTATCTCTCACCCTGCAGAGCAGTAGTTCTCAACCTTCCTAACACTGAAAGTCTTTATACAGTTCCTCATGCCGTGGTGACCCCCCCCACCATAAAATTATTTTTGTTGCTACTTCATACTGTAATTTTGCTACTGTTATGAATCATACTGTAAATATCCGATATGCAGGATATCTGGTATGCTACCCGAGAGGGGTTGTGACCCACAGGTTGAGAGCCGCTGCTGTAGGAAAATCAATTCAAAGTGGATGGAAGACCTTAATGTAAGATCTGAAGCTTTGAAACAGCTAGAGGAAAACATGTGGAAACACTTCAGCATGTAAGTACAGGCATGGATATTCTGGAAAGGACCCCAACAGCCCAGGAAATAAGAATCAGCAGACAGGATTGAAAAAATTTTAAAAAGATGTGAACAGCAAATGAAACAGTTAATAGAGTAAAGAGAGAGACTGAGGACAAAACCTTTGTCAGTTATATTAATCTTATAAAGAGCATAAAAATTAAAAATCAGAAAAATCAAACCATGAGGTCAGTAAATGAACAAATGAGTTGAATGAATGATTCTCAAGGATAAACGGTCAACAAACACATGAAAAATATTCAGCATCCTTAAGCCATCAAGGCAATGCAAATAAAAAACTACTTTGAGATTTCTCACTCGTGCCAGGATGGCTATCATCAAAAACAAACAAAAACCAAAAAACAATGACAACCAATGCTGGTGGAAATGTGGAAAGAGAGGATTCCTATATTGGTAGCCAATGTGGGAATTAATATGGAGGTTTATGGCTCAAAAAGCTAGCAATGGAACCACCATAGGACCCAGCTACAACCCCTGGATATATACCAAAGACACCTAGGCATAACACATACCCGCATATGCGTGTTAGTGCTACAGCATTCACAGAAGCCAGGTTATCAATCCAGTTATCACTTACCAATGAACAGACAAAAGGATATATAGGGCATGCACATAATGGGGTTTTAGTCATTCATAAAAAAAGAACGAGATTATGTTGCTTTTTGGAAAATCAGCGGAAAGGCCATCACCATGTTAAGTGAAGTAAGTCAGACCCAGAAAAACAAATATTTCATGTTTCCACTCATGTCAGGGATCTAGATCTTCATAACTATAAGACAGCAGTTTAGGGGAAGGAAGAGGGCCAGGGAAAGGGGATGAATAATAAGAGAGGATTTTGAGAGCTGTATACCAACAAATATGTTCTATTCATGTCTGAAAAAATGAAGCCATTAATTATGGAGTAACTTAAAAACTAAAAGCAGAATTAAAAATCACAGGGCTTCAGTGAAATCAGGCCATGATTGACTATCTTTTTTCTGCATGGCATATCCTATGGTCAGCTTGACCTACACAGACAGGAATAGTCCTAAACAGCACGGCTTTGGGACCATTAGGAAACCCGTTCTTCTTCCTCATGGAATAAATCTGTTACATCCACAAGGTGCTCTTCAATGATTCACTGTTTTTAGGTCCCTGGCTAGAGCTACCATAGATGCCATCATTTTCTCCCTTGTGCTGCATGGAGTTTTGGAATATGAATCTGAAGAAATAGAAAGGAGGGGGCATACACCTGGGTAAGACCCTGGGGTCTTCTGGCAGAGGGGAAGGGACGGTGGCTGCCTGGGGAGGGGGTGATCATGGCAATTCAGCGGTGAGGTTTGACTGAAATCTGGACTTCTGGAGTCTTCTCGGCATGTGTGAACTGTTCTGTGTCATCTCCAGCTTTAGTTCATGCGCTGCTTCCTCTGGAGAAGTAGAGGCCGTGACAATAAGCTCCCTGAGACAGAACAAGAGGCAGACAGACAGAATGAGTTGCCCATGGTCACACAGCTGAGAAACTGCACATTTCCAACCCAAGCATCCTGGCTCTGGAGTCTGAGCCCCAAGAAGCTGTAATGACCAATCCTATATGCCACACTCTTGTCACCGCAATGGCCTGGCTTATTTACTTTGTTTTCCTCGCCACCGAAGTGGCTCAAAGCCTCTTGCTGATCCCTTATCAGTCCAATGGGATGTGTTTGGTATTAAAAGCCCCAAAGCCACATTGTCCTGTTGACCCCTCCAGCACCATTATGCCCCAGAGGGCTCCTCCGTGAACCTTCAGAGGAGACGGCTGGGCACTGAGAAACCCCTCCACAAACAGATCTCTCAACCAAGAGCTGAGAAGGTGAGAGACGGGCAAGATGACGGACCGGGCAGAAGCAGACGGGTGCTGGTTGATAATGGATGTTCCGGAAGGCTGGGCTATTCCTGTCTGTTAAATACTCAGTCCCAGACTTATAACAAGATTTTTTTTTTTTTGTCTCAGTGGATGAATAAGCAGCACCTTGGTTCTGAGGGAATGAGGTAATGGCCTTTACGTTAGAAGCACATGAATAATACAGTCGCTGGGATGGGCAGTGCCCCAACTCAGCACTCTCTACATACAAATGGAAGACTGAGAGGTTCTGGGCCATTCGAGGTAGCATTTTCACAAATATCACACATCAATAATGTAAAAAGCAATGTTTAAGAATAGGAAACACAAAATCCCAGGTGCCCCAGGCAGTGGCCTGTCTCTGTGTGCCCGAATCTCTCAAGAATCTCTCTGTGGGCACATGGTGGGCAGCAGGAGGCTTTGAAGCGTCTGTACGGATGATACCTCTTTAAATTCTCTTCACTACTTGTGTTCTGGGGTCAGTGTTTTAAGAGGGTCAAATAATGGAAAATGGGTTTCGAGAGGTTTTTTTTCTAAAGTTTCTTACTTTAACAAAAAGATGAAAACCAAAATGCTCAGAGCTTAAGAAGAAAAGCTGTTGCCTTTTTTCTTGCATATATTGCTTATAAAACGTGCTTTAATCTCTCCTAGGCCCCCACAAAAGTAAAGAGTGGTCGAGCGCCGTGCAGGGCAGAGCAAATGAATCATGCCCAAGCCACTTATTTTCACAGGGGTGGTATTTATTAAGCCTCTCCACTTTAACCTCAGTTACAAAACTATTTTCACATGTAGATATAATTATGAAATTGAGAGACCTTTCAATTTTGCTAAGAACTCTCAAGTTTGAAGTTAGCGATAACCTTCCTTAGCCCCAGATCTGGCCAAGGTGTACAGCTGACTAATAAAATTGGAAGCAGGAGCTTGGCCTTCACGTTTGCCAGTTCAGTGGGTCAGATCTGCTGATAGCCGAAATGGCTGGGCCAGGTCAGTTTCCTGAAGAGCCATTTAAACCTAGGGTGACACACATGTGTTTATACAATTCATTAGTTATTTGATATTCAAGATAAGAAAGTCACAGATATATCAATGATGCCATACCCGCTAAAATAGCAAGAGTAAAGAGGAATAAAGAGGCATTCTTGCATCAAAGATCCCCAACATAATCTCAGTACCAATGTGGTAAGAAAATATAACTAATTCAGGTCAGGGTGTCTGATTATTTCCCCCAACCAACAGATTTTACAAGTTTTCATCCCTTACATCCAATATGGCTGAAAAATGAAGTCTTCCTGCAAAGTCTTCCATGAGAATTCGTGTCACAGAAACAATCCTGTTGTAGAATTTACCCGATGAATCCCTTTGCCAAGTAAGCAGGAAATGAAGAAGGCAGCAGTGCCTGGTGAGATTTTAGGGAAAAGGTAAAGACAGAGTGGTGAGAACTCTCAGTATTTTTTAAACTATTTATTTATTTATTGGCAAAGAAAACCAAACTGAAGTGTGTCAACATGAAGCATAGTGAGCTGCAGACTGTCCTCAGCAGATAGGGTGGCTCTGTAGCCTGTTTGGACCAGCCCAAGTTTATTAGCTCTGTAAAGCACTCCTGATGTGGGTATTGAGGCGGTCGGCTGCTCATCTCTACTGTTGTCCCAACTGGCAATCCAGCCACTCTGAAGGAGGGAATGGCTTCTTTAAGGAATCAGGCCATTTATAAAATAAATATAAAATCTAATATCTATTATGCACAAATGATATTGTGGGAGAGCTCCAGTGGCTGTATATTTGCTGAGAATCAGCCTCCTATGAGTATAAATTGCCCCGTACTGAAGAGAAACACAATACAGTTCACCAGAGACTCGGCTGCAAGGTGTAACTGCTTGTCTACGGGCAAGTAATGACTTGCGTTTTCAGCTGCTTCTTGGTAAGAGCCTTAGTAATTGGAATCAGTTATTCAAAACATCACTAAATGTGATTTAAATGGCAAGGATTTAATAACAGAGAAAGAAGCCATTAAGGGGGTTCAAGCAGGGGAGAAGGGAATTCCGTTTTTTGGAGCAGAGGGAGAAAAATAAAGCAATTACTTGATGTAAAGGCCAGAAACAGGACTCCTGCTGTCAGGGAGAAATCAAATCTGTCAGCAATTAGTGAGGTCTTAGGAGGTAAAGAACTCCGCAGTGCTGAGCAGTGAATAAGGGGTTAGCAATTATATGAACTGATAAAAGTGTTCTGGTTTCCAAACAGCGGGTTAACAAGCCTTCCTTTTTCATAACTCGATGCAGATGTGATGGTCACACTTCAGGGTGTTTCTCCAGCAAAGTTCTAAAGAAGCCTGTCCCAAGTGTCTTTCCATCTCTAACCACGTTCTCTGTACGAGCTTCAGGTAATGGGCAGATTTGGATAGCAAAGTTTTCCCTCATCAAAAAACATGTCGACTCCCCTGAACACACAATTAGAAACAGAGAGTCAAGTGGGAGATTTCTACCTGTGTCCATTCTCCTGGAGGGTGATGGTTAAGCAATAACATCACATGGTACAAATGTGTCACCGAACAAGCAGGGAGCTTCGTTATTGTATATTCTTAGGAAATACACTTAGACATTTTCAGCCTGTAGATGACTCTTGTAGCCAGGAACTCTTCATAAGCCTTTGGCATTGATGGATGCCAAGCCAAAACTCACTGCAAGTGAAGTCTTACTGGGAAGAAAGATAGTTACTCTGTCATAAAAAGTTACAGGGGTTCAATTTGAGAAGCTGTTCAGTAAACGAGTATTCGAAGGGAGGCCGTTTGAAAAGACTCCCCCAGAATTAAGCTACTTTGACTATGTGACCTGTTCCTGCTTTCTGTGGCTTGTATCCTGTTTGAAAGCCACACGCCACTAGCCCCAGGTAATGCTCACAAAGAAATCGATCACCCAGAGTGTGCTACTGATCTCTCCATAGGAGACAATTAAGCAGGTCTTTTTCTCTTTGTATCCACACTAAGAAATCCAGTCCTAATATACGAAGGCACTGAGGACATCTGCTTTTGGACTGTATAAATAATTATGAGATCATTAAAAATTTTTTTCAAACAACGTATCTCGAAGGGATTTTTCCATTTTGGGCAAAACACCCCTGACCAGGAGACTCTCACCTGCCCCTCTTATCTGGCAGATGGGGTCTGCAGGGCTCCTGTTACTGAAATAACTTGGTACCTTTAAAGGCTGAGGTTCATGCTCATGCAAGCACCCCTAAGTAGACTCAGAGAGTAAATGGAGACATGAAAATGGGGGGGACTAGCTGAGAGGAAGAGAGGGGTCAACAGAGGTGGGAAAGGCATAAGACTGTGAGGGAAGCATGAGCAGAGTGCGTGTTCCTGCGAGAATGCTTTGCACACGTACGAAACTGACAAACAGCACTTCACGACATCGAAGAAAAGCTCAGCCTTATGCAAAGCGCTGTGAAAAGGCCAAAGTAGGCCTGGTCCAGCAGTGCCCACTGCGCTCAGAGGCAGAAGGATTCTCAAAGTTCAAGGCCAGCCTGGTACATCTAGCAAGACTCTGTCAGGACGTAATTTAAGCAAGCAGCAAACAATGCTCAAAGAAATGCCGCATGTAGCCCACGATATCAAGTATGGCTGTGGCAATGGCATCTGTATTAGTGATTGGGTCATAGAAGACTTGGCTAGCTGGAGATGAATGAGTACAGAAGAAGGAAGGCTCAGAATCCTTCAGAAGTTGCTCGGGAATAGAGCAGGTGCCTGGATCCCTTCAGCATGCCCTAGCCTCAGATGCAGCTTCCTGAGAAAGAGAAGCCAGGAGTATTTTGCCAGGGCTGTGGCTATCATGTGGGTACCAATGAAGCTGCAACCTAGGGCCCTGGGTTAAGATGAAGAGCTATTCTCCTTCAGGACTAGACAGCTGGGTCTTTTGATTATTTAATTTGGCTGGGAGTGGAGCCCAGGAGAGACCCTAAGAAGATAACTGCTCTTCATTTTCACCAGACTTGGGTCTGACCCGGGGACCTTGCTGCTGTCACAAATTCAGTTAGTGTCATCCAAGAGTCCACCCTATCACCAAATTAGAAGCCTAAACAATCCCCTCTGGGACACTATGTGGCTTTTGATATGCCTGGCTGAGTCCTATCAGCATTCTGTCACACAGTAGCCTTCTCAACAGCACATGGGAAAACTTGGTGAAGTACCTTTTCCCTGGAGGATGAGGGGAGAGGCTTCAGGGTTTGGTGTGAAACAGCTTTTTAAGTCACTTCCAGATTTGTGGAAGATGGCCTCCCATACTCAATTTATACCCTGTGTTGGGCACTTAGCAGTCAACGACATTCCTCCGGTTAAAGGATGTGATTGAACTCTTAATTTCATGATTTTCATCTACTCAAATTGCTAATTAACCAAGATTCCTAATCGGCCAGGCTGTGTGGAGCAGGAAAAGTGTTCTGGTGCTGCCAGACTGCGAGGCTGAGCTGCTTCTTCCAGTTACACCTACAGGCCAGAACAGCAAGAGGAACATCCAGGCTATATGAGCTTTCCAACCTTGTCAGCAGCCATGTCCCAGGGAGGACTCTGTTTCCTTGAAGCAATTTCCACCTTCATGCAGCCAGTGATGAGGCAGTATTCGCACTGAAAGTGGTTACACTTTGAACATCACTGGCCAGCCAAAGGTCAACATCCAAAAGCCGTCAGCAACAGGAACCTTCCTGAGTTTTACGAAAAGTAGGGTATTTTGACTCCACATAGAGACTTTGAAAACACTATTCACTGATCTTATAAAAACAATTCTGCCTGTGGCTCTGCTCCTAAGTACAATGTAGAACATCCATTTGTAAGTTTGTTTATCTTCACCTAAAACAAACACTGATCTGTATTTGTGAAAATGGCAAGAATACATGAGATTAAACAAAGACAGAATCAAATATCATTGGTTTTGGCTTTTTTTTTTTTTTTAAAGTAGGAAACCTGGGTTCTGACCCTGTCTTTCTTCCTTGGGCTATTTTTCTTTTCGTGTGGCCCTATTGTGTTTTTGACAGTAACATGTTCCTGTTCAGCCTGCTGACCCTACAGGGCTGACTGCTAGCGGATCAAGTCATCAGAATGACCTCATTTCTATAACTAATAGGGAAACCTCTGAAAAATCAATGCAGAAATTTGAATTTAGAGAATGAACGTGGTAAGATCACAAAACCTGGTTGAAAGCAATAGCATGTAGAACTGAAGCCGTTAACACAGCCAGTGAGGCCAGGGCTCGCAATCTCTAACTGGCTCTGTAATTCAGGGTTTCCTGTGTTATATTTGACTCATTGCTGGGTTTTACCCTGTAACAGGGATACTGTAAGTTTCGTGAGATCTTTAAAGCCAGAGTGCAGTCACTGGTTCAGCTCCACTTTCCTTTTCCTATGATAAAGCCCACAGAGAACTGAGCGGAGACAAATACATATTGTTCCAGGACAAGCTCAGGCCATGGGAGCAAATGCAACAGAGACAGGATGACTGAGCATGGCTTGTTACTAAAAAAGCCTTTGAATGCATGTTCAGAAGCGCCTTACCTCATTAGACAGTGGTCCCAACCTTCCTAACGCTGAGGTCCTTTAACATACTTCCTCATGTTGTGGTGACCCCCCCCAACCATAAAATTCTTTCATTGCTACGTCATAACTGTAATTTTGCTACTGCTATGAATCATAGCATAAATATCTGATGTGCGACCCCTGTGTGTGTCAAGACCCACAGATTGAGAACACTGTTACAGAGAGTAAGCCCGGGAACGCTTCTGACCGGAATGTTGGAAACAAGCTTGCTTTTGTCCCTGAGTATTTTCAAAAGGAAGATAAATGCAAACCAGAGTCACCGGCAATGACACTGAAGATCCATCAGAGACAAATGCACATCATGTAGGCCAGATGTAGACGGAGCTTCACCATGAGATCGGGGTGTGGAATTGGGTCACGGGCCCGCGCAGTTATTGGAGTTCTTCTGTGGGGAGAAGGTAATGCCTTCTTGGGTGGAAGCAAAGGTAGTTTTTTCTTATGTGAATTCTGTCTCAAGTGTTGACAACACAAAGGACTGGGTTGGATGTAAGGCAAACGCCCATAGGATGGAAGTCTGGGCAGAAGGAGGTGGCAGTGACACTGTTGACGTGGTTGTCTCAGATTCAAGGACATTATACTCTTGCTCCTACATGATAACGTGGAACCTTAAATTATAAAAGCTCACTTCCAGTCTGCCAATGAGACATGATTATTTTGATTTTTTTTCTTTCCTTCATTTACAACATGAAGTTTCTTCTGTTCTTGCTTCTAAAGCCATTTTGTGAGTGTGTGCACATGATACCGATTTGCGTATGAGTATTTGGGGGTTTGCATATGTGCAGTTCAGAGAATAACCTTGGAGGTTAGTTCTGTCCTTCTACTTTGTTTGAGACCATGTCTCTGTTCACCACTGTGTCTGCCAGGCTGGTTCACCAGCTTCCAGAGATCCCCGTTGTCTCCACATCCTGTCTCCCAGTAGGAGTTCTGGGATTATAGACCACATCTAGCTTTCCCTGGACGCTGGGAATCTGAACTCCTGTCTTCAGGCCTGCGCAGGAAGAGCTCTACCCACTGAGCCATCTCCCTTGCCCTTTGTGTGCGAGCAGTGTATTTATGAAGTGCCTCAAAAGAGAAGAGATATGACCTGCAGCCACACCCTGGGGCAAGAAAGCTTATTCCTTCTTACAGTTCATCGCACAGCCACTCTGTCCCTGAGAAGTGTGCACTGCATTCTAACAAACAGTCCAGAACTTCGTTGGAGACTTTGTGGTCCGTGTTTCATTTTCTTTGACCTAATGAGTGCTCAAGTAGAAACTGGAAAGCACAGATCAGTTCCCACTGTATTCACAGGGAGCCATGCGTCACACTGTTTCATCCTACTTATGGGCTGGGGACAAATGCTTGTCACATCTACTTCCCAAGTTTCCCATGATGAGCAGTCACTGAGACAGTGGTATTATTAACATAATACAAGCTATGAGAGGTTTCTTATGCAACAGTTCAGGCCATGCAGTTGACAACCTTATGTCTCCTAAGAGAAGGTTCATTTCATAAAGCCCTGCAGTGTAATGTCACCATTCTGCAGCGGTACTGGGAGGGTGTTGGTGTAAGTACATGTGCACGTGTGTGAAGGTACAGGGTCACCGTGTGTTGAGGCCAGGGGTCAACGTGAGTCATCTTTTCTATGGCTGTCCACCCTTTATTCTTTTGATACTTGTTTTAGTCTTTTATTACCATGAACCCTGAAGCTCATCTGCTCAGTCAGCTTGACTAACCAATGAGTTTCAGGGATCCATAATCCCCACTCTGGTGCTTGGGTGGCAAGCAGGTACCACCACACCAGGTTTATTTACATGGATTCTGGGGATTTGAACTTAGGTCCTCAAGACTGTCTAGGGTGACAGTGAAATAAAAGATCTGGTGTTTTTCAGTCCTAAGAGCCTCTTAAATGTGTCATGACCACTCCATTCCCAGGTATTACCCTTTTCTCCCCTTACATCAAGTCCATATCAGTTTCTTTACTGTTAATGTAAAAATAAAAAAAATGTTTTTAGGGTTTTATTCCCAAGCACATTAGGCACTTGTCCATTGGCAAGCACCGAACTACAGTCCACAGTGGTGAGCTCTGTGCCTTTCTCGTTGTTATTCCCTGTGCCCTAGTCATCTGAATGTTCAAACAGACGGGCGACAAGTCCATTTCAGCTCTTGAGATCTGAAAGGCAGACATTTGGCGGTTTATCAAGCTCTACTTCTTCACAATCCTTCCTTAACAACAGCTTGCACAAGCATCCAAACTTCATGTTGGCTGTGTGGCAAGGCCTGCTTTCTGTCTGAATGCCCACGTCTCTCTTTCTTTCCATTGTCTCTTGTTGGTATCGAGGAATAAAGATTACTTCATGTGCCAAAAGGCAGAGTTGCACCAACAAAGACCCCTCCTCTTCACAGAGAGCAGTCACTTTCTTTGGAAAACTACTCATCCATATTCACCTTTTCCGAAAAATAAGTTATCTTTGAGGGAATTGATGATACAACTTTTCTGAACTTATGCTTGTGATCCATGAGAACTTCAAGGAAAAAGGTGAGTTTCTTCACACAAAGGAGCTTTGGATAAACAGTGGTCTTAATACTGCTATACCTGGCTGACTCAATTTATACATAAAAACAAATCTTTTCCTCCAGCTTTTCCCACCAGCACGTAAGTAAACAATGCTGAAACATGAATTCTAAAATATGGCCTGGTGAATTTTTATTGATAAAAAGAATCAAGTAGGAGTTCATTTAGTTTATTAGGTACTGGTGATCAACACTGTTGTAAAGCTCAGTCAGCCCCACATGCCTTGGCTTTTTAAGAGTGGCATATCTAGAGAGCATTTGAAGATTGTGTCTGTCAGTCACCAAAAAAGAAAAGCCACTTAACTGCCTTAAGAAGGTAAATATAAGTAGTGAGTCCAGAGAGAACGAAGGCAAAAGCTCTCATGTCCTTGTGTGTATTCATGTTGTGTGTGCGCATGCGCGCGAGTGTATATATGTGTGTGTGTGTGTGTGTGTGTGTGTGTGTGTCTGTATGTGTGTGTGTCTGTATGTGTGTGTGTGAGTGTGTGTCTGTATGTGTGTGTGTGTGTCTGTATGTGTGTGTGTGTGTGTCTGTATGTGTGTATGTGTGTGTGTGAGTGTGTGTGTGTGTGTGTGCACGCGCACTTGTTATTTTGTACAGAGAGAAGCTAATCTCTTGGCTTATATCCACCTTAGTATTAGGCTCAATGCTTTCTCTCTCCCCTTGCTCTAAATCATTATCGAGTTTATTACTTCTTTTTTCTCTTGCTGGAGAAGATTAATAGCCTTCCCTGGGCAGAGGGAACTTTGCAGAGTGGCTCTATAAATAGCACCTGCTGCTAATTCTCCAGTGCCTAGTATCTCTCCAACACATCTTGGTCTTTAAACAATTTGTTCAGAAGAAGAAAGCTATGGGTCACTGTGCACTTTGGTGTTATTCAGAGTGTGTTTTATGGATAGTGAAGTTTTCTCCAGGAAGTTTGGCCTGGCAGAGCCTTTAGAGAGCCCAGCCTTCTCACCCCTCTCCAATGAGGGCATACTTCAGTAACCAGACTTGAAGGCTATCACACGGCTGGCTGGACTCATGGAGCATGGCAGGTAAATGTTTTGCCTGTGAACTAGTTTCTTATTTTTTGTTTTAGTAGGTTGCTGGTTCAGTTGCACTGTTCCAGGAGAAGTGATCTCAATGAGTCATAAAACAGAAAAAGGAGAAAGGCTGGGAATTATGGGATGCAGAGGGTTGGTGACTTGTGGGTACAGAAAATAGGGTGTTTTTCTGGAGAGTACAGGTGAGAGGGATGACCAATCATTCACATCCAAAAGCCAAATTTGGTTGTCTGGGTGGCAGTGGGAACAAAAGAGCACCTACCTACATGACTCGTTGTGGGTGTTTAGCAGGTCCATGTTGGATGAGTGGTTGATGGAGGGATGGAAGGGTGGCTGGGTGGGTGGTATATGGATGGATCAACAGATATATGGGTAGATAGGTGAGTGGATAGATGGACAGACAGATAGATGACTGGATGTGTGGGCAAAAGCACCACAGTTTTTTAATTACCACAGCACAAATGACAGTCTTGTGCTGGTGACTCCTTGTATAGGCCAACCTCACCATTGAAGGATGTCTAGCAGCACCCTTGCCTCTCCACCTAGGCACCAACAGCACTCCTCAAATATGGCAGCCAAATGTCCCCATAGACTACATTGCATCTGGGGAGCCACAGGCCTGAGGAAACTCTAGTTTTGCTTGGTTTTTGTTGTTGTTATTGTTGTTTTTGGTTTTGTTTTTTTTTTAACTTCAGACATCTATTTGCAGATGACCTCAGTCAAAATGCATTGTTCTAAGGAAAAATAGACCATTACACTGCTTGAATATAGGAAGTTAATAATTTAATACTGTCAGCCACTAATGCATTTTGTTTCCTCATATGCTTAATTTTAGCCACTAATCCATAGTGTGCTAGAGAGGGAAGGCTGTGGTCATTACATCCAGGATCCTGATGTCTTTGTTCTCTTCGCTGTTGGCCTGAGTTTGGCCACAACTCTAAGGCAAAACAAAATGGAGGCTTTATTGTGTCATTATCTATAAGTTGGGCTGATGCATTTGTTACCTTTGTGATGGTTGTGACTAAACACATGAAAAAAAAAACAATATTTAAGTTGTTTGGAGAGGTGGGGAAGATCGCTCTCAGCTCAGTTTCAGACCCAGTCCTTAGCTCTGTGACTGTGGGCCCATGATGAAGGGCACCCCAGCAGCCACCAAGTGTGGAAGGGGGAAGCATTTTGCTTCACAGATGACAAAAATGAAAGAAATTGAGAGGGAGGAACTTAGATGCACATATAACTTTAAAGGTTTGTCTCCAGTGTCTTACTTCCTGAAACTAGGCCCCACCTTCTAAAGTTTTCACAACCTCCCAAAATAGCACCACTAGCTGAGGATTGTTGTAGAAGGTCGTGGAATAGGGGCTTGAGAAATGGCTCAGCCTTTAAGAGCACACACTGATTTTACACAGGATCCCAGTTTGGTTCCCAGCACCCAAGTCAAGCAGCTCACAACTACCTGTAATTCCAATTCCAAGGGATCCAACACTTTCTTCTGGCTTCTGCGGAAAACTACACTCAGGTGCACATGCCCTACACAGACACAGATGCATACACATGATTAAAAGCAAAAATAAATGTTTATTTTTTAAAAGATGGTTGTGTAACTATTAGTGGGGGGGGCACAAGAAGTAGCTCATTGCTAGAAGACCTAGAGGGAGGGAAGTTTGTGACCTGGTGTCATTTCCTGTCCAGTCACTGCTTCCCGATCAGACACAGTATGTCCAGTAGAGCACGAACCCATCAGTTCCTTGTTGCCATGCCTTTCCCACCATGGTGGACTGTGTCCTGAAATTTTTAGTCAAAATAAGTTCTTCCTTCCTTAAACTGCATCCCAGATACTTTGTCACAGAAATGAGGAAAATAACTAAAGTGTCTGTGAGTTTAAATGAATGACCTGACTGGATATTAATATACCAAGGTCACGAGACTTGGTGGCTCCTGTCTACACCACCTTGGTGTCACACGATAACTCTTTGCACCTGAGGGGAGTGAAAGGCTGTTGGATGCTTTCTCACGTATACAACCACATCTCACAATCTGCCAATTTCAAATGTGATTTAGAATGCGAAGAACCAAGTAAGAGGAATTATGTGCATCTCTTACCCAGGAACAGATGATCATGGCTCAGAAGTGTAAGGCATAGTTTTCTGGGAGAGCCACCCTCAGTCTCTCATCCCAACTTCATTCTTAGCTTCATATCAGTGGTTTTGAAGTTCCTAGGTCTTAATAATCTATAGACTAGATATTCCCAAGTCTCTCAAGCCTCAGAGAATTATCCTAATGACTCAACACCCTCCAGTTCATGCTGCAAGCTCTTGGAAGGTAAGTGATCCCCTTCTGGTAGTTCTACCATCCACTTACCCATTTGGTCATTCATCTAAATACTTGCTGAGACTCCCACAGAGCTACAGCACACTGCCTTTTCCTGGTGGGTGTCTGCTCCTTCTGGACTCTCATCACACGAGTGCTTGGGTTGCTGCCCTCTTTCTGTCCTCATCTCACAGAGGACACTGTCCTTTCCGAAAGCACTGCCAGCTTGACGCTGTTGATAACATGGGCTTGTACAGAGGTTGATAATGGCTGAAGGATTGACAGTCCCACACACAAGTGTGCCAAACTAAACAGAAGTCAATGCTTGGAAGGAATCACAGGCTGCCTTCCCCTGGGGATCTGTTCAGCAGCGAGCTAGCTTAGCAAGGTCTAAATTCCATCCACCTAGGCAGGCACTGTCTGCTCTTCTCTTTTCCTAGATCAAAGATCACCTCCCCAGGGCTTCTTCCCTTTCTAGTTTTGGAGGGGCATCTCTTCATTCTTTATGATGTCATCTGGGCCTCCTAAGTCAGTTGTCTTCTTATGAACTGTGAACAGCAGCCCTGACCTTTCACTATCTAGTTCTTTTGGTCCATTCACATTTTTACAGAGTTCTTGACCAATCCACCAACCTCCATAGGTAGGAGAGAGGTAGCCGGCATTTTAAGTTTCATCCAGAGCAGAGGGTTAAGGGGAGACATAAAAATTCAATTCCCATTACACTCTTACTGAGTGCTTCTCTCTAGCCTAACAAACAAACAAACAAATCTCTGATAGTTCTCATTGGTGCCAATTATACACTGGAAACACCTTTTGCTCTGTCACCTGTGATTTTTCCTTTAGAGTAACTTTAATACAAGCTTTCATGGAAACTGTGTTTTAGGAATGGATCAGAATGAAACGTGTTGTCTAGTTCATTTTGTTCCCACAAGAAACCATGGGAAAGTATAGATCAGCTCATACTGGGAAATAGAGTCCTTCCAGAAAAACAAAAACAGAAACCAACCAAGGCCATTGTATTGAATATCTGGACAGTCCTTCATAAAGCTCAGGCTCTGCAAAGAATTTTTTTCTAAGCTAATGCTGATGCCCTTACCAGGGTTGACAGTGAACAACACAGGTAGATTCATTTTAGGTATAAAGTTGAAGGGTGTCAGAGCAGAAGTATCTGTGATTGAAAACCTACCATTCAGACAATTTGGTTTCCAGTGCAAAGAGCTACTAGTTAGATCCCTTTTGAGGTATGTAGCTAGAATGTCTGTCTACCATCTACCCATTACATATATAATTATCTATCAACTATAATTTATCATCTATCTACCATCTATATATTATCTTTCTATCATCTATTATTTATCACCTACCTATTGTCTATCTCTCAGTCATCTACCGCTCTGTGTGTCACTTGCCCATTTATCTGTCCTTCCACCATTCTGCATATGCATGAAATGAATACGTGAATGAAACAACCAAGCAGGGACAGAAACTCTTCTTCCTGGGAACCATATCCGTTGGCTGACACACATGAAACAGGAAATAAAATGAATCCCAACACTACGATAAAGTTAGATGCTTTGCTGTATTAGATACTAACTTTTCCCCAACATTTATTTATAAATTCAAGTTACATCTCCATCACAGCCCCCTCTCTCCTCCCTTCCCAGTCTCACCTTCCCTCCCTCTTCCCCCTCACCTTGCTCTCCTCCTCTGGTGAGGGAAGCCCCCCACATATCAGCCCCCCTCCATTCATGAGTCACATGAGGGCTAATAAGAACTTCCTCTTGCTCTGAGGCCCGATATGGCAGCCCAGCTAGGGTAAGGTGTTCAACACACAGGAACAGAGTCCATGACAGAAAGCCAGCCCCCTACACTTGCTAAGGGATCTACATGATGACCCAGTTGCCTGTCCTATATATGTACAGGGGGACTATGTCTAGTCTTTGTATGTTTTTTTTTCCTTTTCTTTCTTTTTCCTTTCTTTTCTTTTCTTTTTTTTTTTTTTTTGGTTAGTGTTTCAGTCTCTGTAGCCTCTAGGGGCCTAGGTTAGTTGGTTCTGTTGATCTTCATGTGTTGTTCTTGTCCCCTTGGGGTCTCTCTATTCTTCCTCCCTTTCTTATACACGACTCCCAGAGCTCCACCTAATGTTAATGTTTGGCTGTGTGTCTCTGCGCAGATTTTGATGCCACAGTTCTTTGACCAAATCAGCTTTGCTGCCAATCTTGTTTTCACAAATGAGCAGCACTTACTCAAACCAGACACACAGTAGGCGTGATCCCCATGGTGCTTAACAACCACAGCAGCCTGACGTGGTGTCCTTCTAATCCCAACTTCCTGTGAGGGAATCAGGACTGAGATGGAGGTAAATCTTCTCCATTCTCTAGAACAAGTCTCAGAACAGACCCATCTATGTCTGATTTCAAAGTTGTGTTCTGGGACTTCGGTGGTAGCTCTTCTGGTATGAATAAGCCCAAGTCAGTTTGCTAGCAACACAAACCAAAACACTGCGACCTTTGCTAATCCTAATTCTCTCCCATGAAGTGAGTTCCATTTTGGTTTCCATTTTTGTTCTATTTTTATTTTCTTACTTGACCTTTAAATTCATACTGTGATTGTTGGTGCTAACTGTCTATTTGGCAGAATCTAAAAGGACTTTGGAGACAAGACTCCCAATACCCCTCTGGGAGATTATCTACATTAGGTCAGCCTTTGTGTATGCCCAAGGCATACATTCTTGATTTTAGTAATGGAGAAGGAAGACCTAGCACTGTGATGGCACCACTTCCCGGGCTGAGATCTTGCAGTTTATAAAGAGTGAGCTGAGCCTGCATGCATCACTCTGCTCTCCACTGTGAAAGTCAGGGGACCGTCTTGTTCTGAGCCCCACCTGCTTGACTTCCCAGCCTCAGTGGGTTGTACCCTTGGGTTGTGAGGCAGAATAAACCCTTTCTCCCTTAAGTTACCTCTGTCAGAGTATCTTAGCACTGAAACAAAAAAAGAAACTGAGGCACATACTATATTCTTCACTGTGTTAAGTTACGTTACATTGAGGTCTTTAATCCAACATTCTGACATGATGTCGTGACAATTTCTGTGAAATGTGACTCCTGCCTTATCCCCTTGCAAGCAAAAGAAGGAGTTATTATGCCGGACGTCTACACTCCATCCTTAAATGGACATCTGGGCACATTCGCAACCCACAATTATTTAGTCAACTAGCTCTTTGTACCCATTTCAGCTTTAAAACTGGCACTTGTAAGTCCCAGTAGTATTTTTTGCACATGCAAAAGTGTCCCCCGCCACTGGAAATTGTCTAGGAGAGCTGTTTTATTATCATATGAGAGCTGTAAGACTGCGACCATCGGAGAAGAATTTCTTCCCATGAGCAGAGAAGGGTCTGTTCCCCCCTGGCATCGCTGGCCTGACCAGGATCTTAGAACTATAACACCATTGGAGAAGGTTTACTCCTCTGATATGCCTAACCAGACCAGGATCCTGCAGGACCTATCCTTCTGGACTCCTCCTCATCCCTTCCTACCTAGACTCCCTCAAGGGAAGACACAGAACACGGAACCACAAGTGATGTATTCGTTTCCTTTTAAGGACATCTATCATAATCATAAAGACTGTTTTTAAGGTATTTTTCTTGGGCTCTAGCTATGATGGAATATTGAGGACCTGCAGTGGAAACCAAGAAGCAGAGACTAGGCAGCCTTGAAACCTAGGACCAAACCAAACATTAGTCTTTTAAAAAAAATGTATTATTAAAATGACCACTAATGATATTCCGCTACACTCATAGACCAGTGCATCATCCAGACCTCATCACAGAGGTTCCCTCCTTCAGCAGATGAGAACAGATGCAGAGAGAGAGGGTCTAAATGGGATGTCTCCATCAAATCTCTCCCCTCAGAGCTCAGGGAACACCATGGAAGAGGAGACAGAAAGATGCTAAGAACAGAGGAGATGGAGAACAGAAGGCAAACACGCCCCTCTGTATCAACTAAGCAAGGCACGGATGAGTTCACAGAGACCGAAGCAGGCCAATGTGTTTTTTAAGTGAAGTTTTGCTGAAATAAACAAGCACATTGTAACTTCTGAGGAGTAAATGTGATGCAAGGGTCTCTAAGAGCTGAGAAGTTTGAGAACAGTTCAGTTCCTAAAATAGCCAGCCAGCTTTTTTATGATTTGGTGAAAAGTAGAATGTCGATGAAACGGGTTCCCAAGACTTTTTCCCAAATCTGGTCTTAAGTTCTTTATCTTTTTCAGAGACACACTCAGTTGTTCAGGATGAGTGATGCTGATCACAGTGCCTTTCATGACGGTCATTGAGTTGGCACTTTGTGCGGTTTTTATAATTATGTCCTGTAGCAATCTGCTGCAATAAGATGCCTCCCACTGGCAGATGACACGGATCGCTAGAGTGTTAGTGTGGAAGCAGAGGGTCCAAGCCCCTGCTGGGTACTTCTAGAGCTGCCCACCCATGGTCCTTACTATAGAAATAATAAAGGACCACTTCTTTGGGGAAAGTATTGGAAGGAACATGTTTGTATCCTCCAAAATACCACAGAGAAAGGTACATTTTATTTTTCACTGCAGGAAAGATAGTAACTGAAATGGTGTCAGACTTGGCTTTGTCCTGAGTAGCTTCCCTTCCGTGGGGTCACCCTGTCACCAACATAAATGCAAGGCACAAGTTACATTTTAAAACTAGCTTTACACTGTTTCTTCTTGGATTATGACAGGGCAAAGTAAGCTTTACCTTGTGTGGTGTGCTGAATGCAGGTCCCCAAAGGTGAGCCTGAGTCTTTGGAACACATAAACATTATCTTATATAGCAAGAGTGAATATCAGTATGTGTAGCAAAAACAATTATATTTAAATTAAAGATTTTGAGAGCAATACTATATTCTGCATTATCTGGTTCAACCATAAATGTAATCAAATATAAGGAAGGTAGAGGAAGAATGACAATAGGAATTAGAGTGATGTGCCCACAAGCCAAAGGCTGTCCTAAGTCACTAGAAGCTTAGAGGTAAGGAACAGATCTTCCCCTAGGGTCTTCAAGAGAAGCATAAACCAGCCAACGCCGACCAACACCAGATTCATGTCTGGTTTTGAATTCACTGATCAACTGTTTCCTTAGAGCAGCCACAGGGCACCAGTACCTACCTACTCATGTCACAAAATGCTATTTCATCCTACAACATTTGCACAGGACATTGGTGGGGCTGCAGTGACTTGATTCAAAGGAATATCAATGGAGCATTCCCAATTCGACACCCACCTAGATGTAATTCTCAGAGACTGTGACAGGAAATGTCTTCTTAGACCTAGAGATCTTGGTTCTAAATAATAAAATGAGGCTTAGCGGAGAGCAGCATGGGGGGATAGAGAGGGAAGGAAGGCGAGAAAGAAGAAACAGAACAAGTACAAACCGTGGGACAGAGAAAAGTGAGAACAGGTATCCTCCTTGTAAGAAAAACAAGGATGTCCCTGATGCCAAGTGAAAACTAATCTCAGCATAAAAACATGTCAAAGGGTAGGAAGGTTTAAGTTTGGGCTCTGAGTTGGCAAAACTCCAAGTGGCCTTATCCTGAGATCATCAGGACACAGGGTTCCAGCAGAGGATAGAGTTAGTGGGCCAGTGAGGTAGCTCAGCAGGTAAAAGCACTTGCTGTACTGGAATGAGGATCTGAGTTCAGATCCCCAGCACCTACATAAAAACAAAACAAAAGCCTCGATATCCAGGTGTGCCTACAACCTCACCAGTGCAGAGGCAAGGACTAGATCCCTGGGATTACTCCTCACCAGCCTGGCTCTAGGTCCAGTGAGAACCATGTCTCAAAGGAACAAGGTAGTTTGATAGAGCAGAACTCCTTTGTGCTCCTCTGGCTTCCATGTAGGAAACCAGATGGGCACACACATGTACGCACACATGCAGACGTGCACAACACTCCCACACAGAAAGAAAATAGTAGAGTTTTCCCATAGCTTAGAAGGAAGCCCACTTCTGTAGAAGGGATCTTAGTAGCCTCATAATCCAACCTCCTAACTACCACTGAAAGTCCCTCACATCATGGCCAACTAAACTAGCATCATTTATTCATTTTTCCATTCATTCGCTCATGCATTCAGGATCTGAGTGTTTTCGATATGCCAGGCTGTGATAGTGTTAAAGCACACATTCACAGAGCTTTGTAGTAAGCTGGAGTAAGAGGAGATGAATATCAGACGGTGTACGTGGTGAGGTTGGGACCTTGGACTGACATTGGAGAGCTGAACGTTGATCTTGGCTCATAGAGGTGAAGAGCGCTTGCCCCCAAGGCAGCTCATTTCCTTTGTTTCCTTGCATGGAACTACACTGTGTGCTCCATTAATTTTTTTTTTAAACCCAAGCTCTAAATGATCGTTATAACCCAAGCCAATGATTCTTGGGAACTTTGATCTCCATGGCTGAGAAGGCACCCAGAATGTGTAAAGATTGCATTTGGTGGGTTTGACTAATGGAGAAGTCTCTTGAGAGGGAAGTACAGAATAGTCTCATTTCTCAGATAATAAGAATTGTTTAGGGTCTGTATTGGTTGCTTTTCTTGTTGTGACCAAGTACCTAACTAGAAGCCACTTATGGAAAGAAGGGCTTCTTTTGGCTCACAGTTTGAGGACATCATCTGTCATGATAGGAAAGCAGTGCTGATAGGAACTTGAGATAGCTGGTTCCATGGCATCTGCAATCCCAGGGCAGAGAGATCTATGTTCAGTCTCAGCTTCATGTCTACTCTTAATTATGAAACTCTCTGCCCGCATTCTGAGTCGGTTTTCTCTCACCAGTTAAGGTTTTTTGAAATGCATTTATGCATTTCAAGCACCTTCTAAGTGATCCAAATCCTGCCGAGTTGACAATGAAGATTTGCCACGACAGGGTACTAGCAAGGAAGTGAATATCGCTACATTCTTGAGCAAATGACCCAATTTAGTGCTCCGTGTGTCTGCTATGTGACCTGCTTCCAGGAATAGAGAAAGATAAGGAGACAGCCTACTCAGCAAGATATACAGAGCAGGAAAATCCCATGCGTTGGCCAAAAGCAAGGGTGGCATCAGGGACCCTCTCGTATGCCATGTGCTATCACTTGTTGATTCTGATACGGTCCCTTTTTCCTCGGGGTCCCCCATAAGTGATGGTAACATGTTCCTGCCTGTTCTCCACGCCTCCCTGATCACTCACACTGTACTCCAGCCCACCCTGTCTCCTGTAGTTGTTGAGGTTACAAAATACAGCTTTCATCACATTGTCCCATCCACAGCCCTCCAGGCCTTCCTGTTTGCTGAGAACCCAATCCAGACTCTTCCACAGGCTCATAATGAGGGTGAGTATTGACCCACTGGTCTGCAAAGTGCTTTTCAAGTCAGTTCACTTTGTTCTGTGTGCTGCCCCAGTGCCGGGCTTCTTCCAGCAGTATGTACGCCATGTCCTCTGCCTTGCGCCTCGGGCTCCATCCCTATCCACCAACGCCCAAACAGATCTCTCTTCTGTGCGTTCCTCCTCCTTAGCTTGCCCAACTCTGTGTTTTGACCCAAATATCCCTTCCTACAGAAAGTGAGTTCTCGCCAAACTTCTCTGGCACCACGGCCACTTTAAACTGTCTCAGGGCCCTTCCATTTCCTTCTTCAGAACTCGTGCACCTCTAACCTATACATCTCCTCTGAACCTTGGTTTTCTCAAATAGCAATTCCTTACAGGAAAGGTTGGGTCTGGGTTTCACGTAAATCTTCCATAGATTAAATGTCAATGTAGATATATGCTCGTGCGTGCGTGCATGTGTGCGCGCGCGTGCGTGCGTGCGTGCGTGCGTGCGTGCGTGCGTGCGTGCGTGTGTGTGTGTGTGTGTGAACTGGAGGTATAGGCAATTGTGAGAGGTGACCGTGGGCTTCAGGTGCCCAGGTGGAGTTCATGAGTTAGACTTTTGGTGAATATTTGGTAATAGGTTGGTCCAGAGGTTTTTTTTTATAAGAGAAAATGAATCTCGCACACACTTCTGCAAGGAATTAAACAACTTAGGCACATAAGACTGTATGTAGCTTCCAGTAAGTTGTCAATTAGGTTGTTTAAATTAATTTTTTTTTTACAACAGCTAATGGGAGCCTGGAGTCTTTTGTCTTTAAACAGCTAATCCAAAACAACAAAATAAAATGACTAAGTATTCCTTAAACAATGAGTCAGACTTAAAATATAAGATTTAATTAAATTTGAGTTGTTAATCTTTGTAGAGAAATTAATTTCAAGTTCAGTCAGAAGAAAAGGAGCACACACACCTCAGGATTCTGATTAGGAGTATCCCTCACACAGGTCACCAAAAGCGTGGGGCCAACGCAGGGGCACGCTTAGCTCTTACAAACGGGAAGATGGAGGAAGCTTCTTACAAACGGGAAGATGGAGGGAGGACTGGACCTTTGACTTAGCTACTGTCTTTATGTCTTCAGGTATCAGAGCTTTCTGTGTGTAAACAACCCAGGCTCTTCACCAAGGTTGTTCACTGAGTTTAAATTTGCAGATGGTGAATGTTTTAGAGGAATAATATTAATATAATCATGAATTTCCTAGAGAAGATAAAATTCAAAATTCAGGGTTGTATATGAACACAAGCATCAAATAAAACGCAGCCCAAGAGAAACAAGCCAGCGATCTTGCTAAGCTCCTTTGCTTGTTTTGTATGTCTAGAGAATCTCTCACATCTTCCCTGTATAATCTGATCTTGTTTTCAAACACTTGGCAATCTTAGAAGAAATCACTATTTCATCTGACTTTTCAAATTTCTTGACTTAAAATTATCTCTATGTCATTTTAAATATCTACAATAAATGGATATTGTGTCTAAACTATTTTTCTTGTCATACATGTTTTCTTTATTGCCTTAAACAATTTTAATAGTGATTCAACTATTTCATCCATATTTTAATATACTTATTTCATTAAAAATCTTAATTCTTTCTTTTGTATGTATTTCATTAATTCTTCTTTGCTTTAAAAGGAACAACTCCTCCCCCTACCCTCACACACATACACAATTTCTTGCTTTAAAAAAAACAAGTATATTTTTCACTATGTTAAAGCTGCATTCCATGTGTTTTGATTTAAGTTTTCCAACTATTTCAATATAAAGATTTCTTCACATCCATTGTGGAAATCTTTAATCTTGGGTGACTTAAGTCTGGGATTTTCATCTCACTTCTAATTTCTTTTTTTTTAATATTTATTTATTACTTCAGGTTACATCTCAGTGTCCTCTTTCCACTCCTTCCAGTGCCACCCTCCCACCTTATACCCCCTAACCCTTCCATCCCACTCCTCTGGAGTGGAGGGTCCTTATATATCAGTCCCCCACCCCAGTTCAGCAGTCATATGAGGGCCAAGAGCCTCCTCATACACTGGGGCCTACAAGGCAGCACCACTAGGGCAAAGTATCTCATTGACAGGAAAAAAAAGTCTATGTCCATGTTCCCTTTGGTGCATTGGTTGTAGTATAGTTATCCTGTACTATATGGCTAAAATCCGACTATAAGTGAATAGACGTCATGTGCATCCTTCTGAGTCTGGATTAGCTCACTCAGGATGAGCTTCTCTAGTTCCATCCATTTGACTGCAAATTGCATAATTTCATTGTTTCTGATAGCTGAGTAGTATTCCATTGCGTAGATGTACCACAGTTTTTTAATCCACTCTTCAGTTGAGGGACATCTAGATTGTTTCCAGTTTCTAGCTGTTACAAATAAGGCTGCTATGAACATAGATGAGGAAACTTCCTTGTGATTCGGTGAGGAGTCATTTGGATATATACCCAGTGGTATGGCTGGATCCCAAGGCAGAGCTATTCCAAGTTTTCTAAGATATCACCAGACTGACCTCCACAGTGGTTTCTCAAGCCTGCACTCCCCCAAGCAATGGAGAGGGTTCCCCTTTCTCCACACCATCACCAGCATGTGCTGTCATTTGAGCTTTTGATCTTAGCCATTCTGACAGGTGTGAGATGGAATCTCAGAGTCATCTTGAGTTGCATTCTCTGATGATTAAGGATGCTGAGCAATTCTTCAAGCGTCGCTTGGCCTTTAGAGATTCCTCCTTTGTGAATTCTCTGTTTAGCTCTTTTCCCCATTTTTTTAATTGGATTATTTGGTTTCTTGGCATGTAATTTCTTGAGTTCTTTGTAAATTTTGTATATTAGCCCTTTGTCAGATGTGGGGTTGGTGAAGATTTTTTTCCCAATCTGTAGGCTGCCGTTTTGTTCGAATGACAGTGTCTTTTGCCTTACAGAAGCTTTTCAGTTTCATGAGGTCCCATTTATTGATTGTTGATCTCAGGTCCTGAGCTCTTGGTGTTCTGTTCAGGAAGTTGTCACCTGTGTCAATGATTTCAAGGGCTTTTCCCACTTTCTCTTCTAGTAGATTTACTGTGCCTGGCCTTAAGTTAAGGTCTTTGATCCACTTGGACTTAAGTTTTGTACAAGGTGACAAGTATTGGTCTAATTTCATTCTTTTATAAGTGGACATCCAGTTGGACCAGCACCATTTGTTGAAGATGCTGTCCTTCTTCCATTGTGCGGTTTTGGCTTCTTTGTCAAAAAATTAGGTGGCCATAGGTGTGTGGGTCTATTTCAATTTGATTCCATTGATCTACTGGTCTGTTTCTATACCAGTACCATGCTGTTTTTACAACTATTGCTCTGTAATACAGCTTGAAACCTGGGATGGTGATACCTCCAGATGTGTTTTTCTTGTACGGGATTGATGTAGTTATTCTGGGTTTTTTGTTGTTCCATATGAAATTGAGAATAGCTTTTTCCAGATCTATAAAGAATTGTGTTGTTATTTTGATAGGAATTGCATTGAATCTGTATATTGCTTTTGGGAGGATGGCCATTTTTATTATGTTGATCCTATCTATCCATGAGCATGGGAGATCTTTCCATCTTCTGATGGCCTCTTCAATTTCTTTCTTCAAGGGCTTGAAGTTCTTGTTGTACAGGTCCTTTACTTGCTGCTTGGTTAGAGTTACCCCCAGGTATTTTATGTTGTTTGTGGCTATTGTGAAGGGAGTTGTTTCCCTGATTTCTTTTTCAGCCCATTTATTTGTTGTATAAGGAAGAGCTTCTGATTTTTTTTGAATTAATTTTGTATCCAGCCACCTTGCTGAAGGTGTTTATCAGCTGTAAGAGTTCTCTGGTGGAATTTTTGGGGTCACTTATGTATACTATCTTAGCCATTCTAACAGGTGTGAGATGGAATCTCAGAGTCGTCTTGAGTTGCATTTCTGTGATGCTTAAGGATGATGAGCATTTCTTCAAGTGTCTGTCTGACATTAGAGATTCCTCCTTTGTGAATTCTCTTTTTAGCTCTGTTACCCATTTTTTAATTGGATTATTTGGTTTCTTGGCAAATGCTTTTTTATCATCTAGTGAGATGATCATGTGGTGTTTTTTCTTTCAGCTTGTTTATATGGTGAATTACGTTGATGGATTTTCATATGTTGAACCATCCTTGCCTTCCTGTGATGAAGCCTACTTGATTGTGGTGCTGAGAAGAAGGTGTATTCCTTTGTGTTTGGTTGAAACGTTCTATATAGGTGCTGGTTGTGTGTTTCTTTTGGTTTAGCTGCAGTGGAGTTTTTTGTTTCCTCTGTTTTCTTGGGTGTATCTGGGTTGGAATTTTCCTTCTAAAATCTTCTGTAGGGCTAGATTTGTGGGCAGATACTGTTTAAATTTAATTTTGTCATGAAATATCTTGTTTTCTCCATCTATGTTGATAGAGAGTTTTGCCGGGTATAGTAGTCTGGCTGGGCACCTGTGTTCTCTCAGGGCTTGTAGAACATCTGCCCAGGCCCTTCTGGCTTTTAAAGTTTCTGAGGAGAAGTCAGGTGTAATTCTGATGGGTCTGCCATTGTATGTGACTTGACCTTTTTCTCTTACAGCTTTTAATATTCTTTCTTTTTTCTGTACATTTGGAGTTTCAATTATTATGTGGTGAGAGGAGTTTCTTTTCTGATCTAATCTGTTTGGTGTTCTGTAAGCTTCTTAGAATTTTAATGGCATCTCTCTCTTTAAGTTTGGGAAGTTTTCTTCTATGATTTTGTTGAAGATGTTTCCTAGGCCTTGGAGTTGGGAGACTTCTGTTTCCTCTTTGCCTATAATTCTTAGGTTCTGTCTTTTCATTGAGTCCTTGATTTCTTGGATGTTATGGGTGAGGGCTTTTTTAGATTTCTCATTTTCTTTGGTTGTTGTACTGATTTCTTCCATCGAATCTTCCACACCTGAGATCTTGTCTTCCATCTCCTGTATCCCAGTTTTGATACTCATGTCTGTAGTTCCTGTTATCTTCCCTTGACTCTCCACTTCCACTCTTATCTCTGTGTTTTCTTTATTGCCTCTACTTCTAATTTCAAGTATTGAAACATTTTATTCATTTTATATGTTTCCTGTTCCAATTTGTTTGTCTTTGTCTGTAAATCTTTCAAATCTTCCATTGCCTTGTCTCTTTTCCGTTTATGTTGGGCTGTGTTGCCTTGGGAGTCTATAATGGTATTCTCTAATGCTATTATTTGTAAAAATGAGGATTCTTTGTATTCTTTCAGTGTTTTCATTTCTTCTTGTAAGGACTCCATCATTTTCCTAAGTATAGATTTGTCATCATTTTCATGTGTTTCAGCTGTGGTGGGATGTTCAGGGCTTGCAGTGTTAACCTTGCTGAATTTTGTTAGAGTCATAGTTCCCTGATTTTTGTCAGTTTTGTTCTTTTGCCGACCTTTAGCCATCTGGGTGCCCTAAGCTGACTGTTCCTGACGTCTCTGGACCGTTTCAGTGGCACTGCCGGTCCTCTTTTGGGTGTTGCAGTGACTGTGTGAATATTGGGCACTCAGGTAACCAGGAGGTACCTCTATGTGGCAGTTGGTGCTACCTCCCAAGACCCTGCAGTGATCAGACTGTACTGGTGCAGGAAGAGCAGCCCTCTGCCCTGTCTGAGCTCAATGTTCTTCCAAGTGATTGTGTATCCATTAGAGGGACCTTTCTGGGTAACCCCAGACATGCTTGTGCCTCCCTGCCAGCTGCTGTGTGGCTTTTGCCTGCTTCTGCGGCTGGATCCGCGCTGGCCTCTGCTCTGGGCCTGTGTCCTGCACCAGTGGCCTCTGCTCTGTACCCCAGACCTCTGCCCCAAGCCACTGACCTCTGCTTTGGACCAGAGTCTGTGTCTCTTGCCATTAACCTCTGCTTTGGGCACCGAGACTGTCCACTCGATGGGTTTTTGAGTGACTCTTGCCCACTTCTGCAGCTTGCTCCTCAGCCTGGGTTCCATGCCACGCCAAGCTGCACTCCAAGCTCCCCGCTGCTTGGGTCCACACCCCACTGCTCCTTTCAGTCTGAGTTCTGCGCAGCACTGCCCGGGTCCCCGCAGAGCTGAGCCCTGCCTCTTTGCTCTCTGCTGCCTGGGAGTGTCTGAGGGTCCCATGAGGGACCCCCGACTAGTCCCTGGGTTCTCCGGATGTGGCCCGGTGGGTTCACACTTCTCAGGATGTTGCTCAGCTTGCTTATATTTATAAGTTTTTCTCCCCTTAGCTCAAAATGTGTCCCTGCCGACTGCTGCCATTTTGGATCCCCACACTTCTAATTTCTAAAACTGTCTTTTCATACTTGATTTATAACAATTGCTTTGTGATCAGATAGTTTTTTTATGTTGTTGATTTTTTGGCTTTGGGTCTTGAGGAATCTGTATCTAATACACTATTTATCCTCTAAGGAGAGTTGTTTCCATTTTAAAATTTCTCCTTTGGTTAGTTTCATTCTCACTCTCCTGCTCATGTTAAATTTCTCTTTTGTGCTTTTTTAAACTTTAGCATCATGAATATTCTAAAGACATTTCAGATTATTCTTCACCTAGTATCTGAAACCCGTAGTGTCTGCTGTTGCACACCCCGCCTCCCTGCACGTGGTTAGATTCCTTGTGTAGTTTGTATTTTTTCTGTGTGAGCTCATCTTACGCCATTGCTGGTTTTATTTGCACATTCTACTCCTGGTTGAAAGCTCAAACGCTCAAACTTACAGTGTTTTCCTTCAGTTTCTGGAAAATTCTATAGTCCTAGTGGAAGGGTTTCTGCTTCTCCAGGATCACCCCTGCATGACTATGCGGAGTTGGTCATCATCACATGAACTTGTCCTGGCCTACTTGCTAAAGATGACCGTTTTCCACTAGTGGCCCCACATAAACAACAGCCTTTCTGACTGTACCCGCCAAGTTGGGATTAATTTTTCTTGTCTCTTCTTCAATACAGTAGCTTGTCTTTACTCCTGTTACCTACATACACTTAGCACCATTCTCCACCTGGCAGTGTGAGGGCCTGGCCCTTGCCTTTGCCCTGTGGAGATTCTGAGTTTGTCTGTGGGAATGCCTCAGCTCCTGCTTTCACCCACTACTGCGATCTCTCTCTCTCCCTCTCTGTTGCTCTGTCTCTGTCTCTCTCTCCCTCTCTCTCTTTCTTTTGTGAATGTGTGTGTGATGTGAGTGTGTGTGTATACTGGGTATGCACATATGTTTGTGGGTTTTCCCTTATGTCCCAGAGACTAGAGGAGCATTTCAGGTGTCCTGCTCTATGACTTTCTGACTCATTTTCTTGAGACAAGCCATCACCAAACCTAGATCTCGGCTGGTGGCCAACAAGCCCCTGGAATCATTCTATCCTTGCCCCTCATAGCATGGGGCTTACAGGCATATGTGTCCCAATATCTGGCTACTGGCATGAATGCTGGGGATTCAAACCCAGGTCCTCATGCCTACACAACAAGCCATCTTCCTACCTGCTTGCTGCTGTGATTTTGAGAACTTGGAAGCTAGGTGTTGTCTTTCATTAGTTTTTGTCTCAGTTATGTATTATTGATTTTGTTTTGTTTTATTTCATCAGACTTTAAATAAATGTCATTGAAGACAATGAGGTTTTCCTTATGTCAACTGGGATATCTTAAAACCACTTCATGTTATTAAATTGGTATGGATTAAAGAAAGAAAATTCTCATTGTAGCCAATTATTCACGGTCAGAGTATTTACATATATCATTTGATAAGAATGTAAATTTTAGTATAATTTGACTATACATATTAAAAGCCTTAGAAGAATATGAATACTTTCAGAACAGGATATTCCATCTTGGAAATTTGTCCCTAATTATTTAAATAAATCATTAAATACTGGAGCAAAGATGCAATGCCCATCATTGAAATATTCCTGAAGGATGGTAAATTATGCTAATGAAAAGTACATTTAAATGTACCATATGTAGGGTTTTAGATTACTGAAGTACTTTGATGGGGTTACAATTAGACCAAGGCTTTTGGAATGTTGTTTCTTTGCTTGATTTTTGTTTAGATGTCTTTGATTTTCCTATATCAGGAGGTAAAAAGGATATTTTTGTCATTTAGCAATGCTAAAATATAAGAGATTTTTAAAGATATAAAGAGAAAGGGGTCACAAGCCAGTCTCCTTAGATGTGGGACACCCATTGAGAGATATTAGACCATAGGGGACATATGTTGTTACAGTTTACTTGTTCAAAGATGATAGATAGATAGATAGATAGATTTATAAATCAATAAATGTCTTCAAAACTCTCAGAGATGTACAGAAAATGGCATTTAAAGATATTATTATTATTTTAAGAATTGTTTGACTTTAAGATAATCAGCTCCTGACAGCTCCCACTTGACTTGGAAGAAGACAATGAGCATCAAAAAGAAATCTCCCATCAGGAGATAATTCCTATTGGGCAAAAATGCCCCTGCTCTCTCAACAGACTATACACAGTCCAAAGATGGACCATAGCTTAAATGCAGGTAATTTGATGTCCTGATTCTGCAGAGACAGAATGGGAAAATCCTTATTTCCTGCTGCACAATTATGTCTGTGAGATATGCTTGGCCAGAAGGTGGAAGATGATGCTCCAACAGTATGGAGAGATACTTTGAGGCAGCAAACTGTCATTTTTTTTTCTTTTTAGCAGCTGCTCTTCTATGCTTCCTATTCACTCAAATAATAACTTTATCCCTTCTTGTGTCTTTGATGGGGTTGAAGACATATTTGATAAAAATTATTTAAGTTCAGAACTTTAGACACACCAAGATAGATGATTTTTTTCTTCAAGATTTCCTGATAGAAATAGGCTAAACATTATATATGTACCTTTTATCCTTTTTATTAGACAAAAGGAGGGAAATTATGGGGTAGTGTTAATTGGTCCTGTTTGCTGTCTGTTACTTAATTGACTCTGGTTGGTTAAATAAATGCTGAGGCCTAGAGATTGGGCAAAGACAGAGATAGGTGGGACTAGGACTTTTAGAGAGAGATAGACAGCATCTTGGGAAGAGGAAGGTTGCTGAGGAAAGCCAGGAGTGAACAAGGATGACATGCCATGGGGTAGATTAAAGAAGATCCTTCCACGTGGCCTGAAACATCGGCTTAGCGTGGAGAATAATAGTCCAAAGGGACGTATGTATATATGGGGTCATATTTGAGTAGCAGAATTATGAGCTAGCTTAGATGGGCTAGGATTGCACAATCCAGGCCTAGGCTTGTTAAAATCCACCTGGTGTCTGTGTGTATTCATTTATAATAGCAGATTAAGGATTAACACCACCAATCAATTGAAGATAATATAAATACTAGGTAAATAGTTTAATTAGCTATTTTTCCTACAGTCCTTAATACATATTTTCCCAACAAAAATACTCATGTCTCCTGGTTATTAAAATTATTATTTAGAAAAATTTAAATTCATTTATTTGTCTAATAATCCAAGGCAGTCATGGTATTCACATATTAAAATTATTAAACCCTATCAATGTAGTTAAACCAAGATGTTAAAAGAACATTTCTCATTAAAATATGTAGTATATAATGATTATGCATTGGATATTTAAAACATAAACAGATAACCAAGAGAATGAGAAAGTAGGATCAAAGAGAATATGAAAAAGAGTATTGATGTAAGATTGCCAAATCAAAGATAGAAATGTTGATGATTCCATGGGGCCATGTAACCACAACCTTTAGGTTTCTCATCTCTGTTAAGCAGAAATCATTTCACTTCCAATTTGTGAAATTCAGAAAGCTTACAGTACTTTACCTACTCTAGACTAATTGATAGTAAAAGTGAAAATCAAACAAAGTTACATTTCCTGGAGAGATGAAGGTTATCTTCCAGGACTCCAACAAGATATTGAAAAGGCAAAAAGTCATTTGTTTTTGTTCTGAGACAATAACAGAGTCTCGGGCTATAGCCCAGATTAATTAACCTTGAACACCTGTCAGTCCTCCTGCCACACCCTCCCCAACACTTGGATTTCAGGAATGTGCCACCATGTTCAGCATATACTTTGTCTCTCCCACCCCCGCCCGTGTGTGTGTGTGTGTGTGTGTGTGTGTGTGTGTGCACAACCACCAAAGATGGCAGAATAGAGATCTGTGAGAGTTAAGAAGGAAGTCTCATTCAATATGAGTCAGTAGCTGGTGTTGGTTCAAACTTCCAGAGTCTGACACCAGATAGCTTGTTCATATTTAAGCACAGCACAACTTAGAAAGAAAAGGTTCCTGGTGATAATAAAACAATTCTATGTGTACAATAAAGGTTAAGACATGACTGCAACAAGACTCTTTTAAAGTACATGTGACATCTTCCATAAAGATGGGCTTTATAGATTGACTACATGTGACATCTTAAGGATAGGAGAAGGATCTGGTGTGGTCTCCGTCACACAAATATTACAAAAGTCACCAGGCTATGAAACACCTCTGCTCCCAGTCTTCTGGGTAGAAAACAGGTTATACTTCTCTCTCTTTAAAGAGACAACCCTACATGTTTTCTGGCTTCCCCAGGGCTTATCAGTGAGCACAAGAGCCTCTGTGCTTCCTACATGTGTGTGTACATACACACACATACATGTACATGAACATATGTGTGGAGATCAGAGAATAATTTTCAGAAGTTAAGTTCTTTCCCACCACCATGTGGGATGCGGGGATCGAACTTAGGTCCTCAGGTGTGCAGCCAGCCCTTCTACCTGCTGAGCTATCTCACCATCCATGTGTGCGGTAATTTAAAAACTTATTCTGGTTTCAGGATATCTTCCTTAGTAGACTCAATTTTTTTTCAGTTAATGCATTTAAAGATAACTCTGCCCTTTGTTTCCTGAAAGCTGGGGTTTGTCTCTGTCCTCCCTCACTAGCATGTAGTACCGCTCTAAACTGCGTGTCTACCGTCTGCGTGGCCTGAACTGTCTGTCCTTGTCCTTTCATGTCTCCTGCTGCTGTCTTCACTGTCGTCATGTTTTAAGCCTAACTAGGCTCTTTCCAATGTCCTCCTAGCCAATCTCCATTATAATCTTCTAAATCAGTGATTGAACTATATTGGCCAGGGTGACAAATCTGAAACTTTGATTTAAAAATTATTTGTTCACAATTTCATGGACGTATGTAATGTACTTTGATCATGTTCACTGCCCCAACATCCTCTCTTATCTCTCTCTTAGTCTCATCGAGTTTCTTCTTTTCAGCAAGTCCCTCTCTTACATTGTGTGTGTGTGTGTGTGTGTGTGTCCATCCCAGAGAATTTGATTAGGATTGCTTGAAGAACATGGTGAGGGGTTAGGAACCAAGCACAGGCAAATTGCCATTGGTTGAGTCAAGGAATATGACTCCCCTCCCCCAGAAACCATTAACCGCACTTCAAACTTTCAGTGTCCATCTTCCTGCATTATCTAAAATAAACTTCAAGCTCCATCCTCTTACCCATATCGCTTCACCATCTTTCAAACTTCGTCTTTCACTCCAACTCTCCCAAACTCCCCTCTGTCCCCAGCCTTGCAGCCTGCTCCTTATCGCTCTTGGGTATGCTGCTGACCATCTTATCTTCCTCGCTTTAGTTCTTTCTGCTCATTATAGCCCTCAGTTTGGAAAGTGCCTCCCCCGCCAGCCGCCCTTCAAACCTCAGCCCTGATAATGTCTCCCCTTGACTCCTCCCTCGTGCTTAGAGTTAGTGTCTTGAGCTGCTCTCATTTTTCTTTGTGGTCTTATCGGTCACTTGCTGTATATTGCCTTTATTAGGTGTATTAGCTATATCTCTGTCTCTCTTAGTAAATTACAGGCTCTTTGATGGCTTACCTATGGCTCGCTTTCACTCCTACACACCCAAGAATAGCAAAGCACCCTCACTGGATACTTGCCTGTGTTAAAGACTTGCCTATGTCTTCCATAGGAGAGCTGGAATCTGGAGGGGTAAAAGAAACATTCAAGAAGTCACAAAGGGAGGAGATGGAACTCTCTGAAGCTCCGAGACAAGTCTCCTTTTCTCCTTCTGTTGTCAAAGAAGAGAGAAGTTTTTATAGACACAGAATGACCTCCCCAGAGCATATGGCCCCAAAACCCAGAGAACAATGTGGTGCGACAGGACAAGGTTGTCAATTTTTATTTTATAAAATGATTTATTTATTTAATGTATTATTATTTTTTTAATTTCTCAAATGCAAAGGATGGTCAAACTAAAAAGATGTTGAGGGTTTTTTATCTAAGTATTGTACAGAAGGTATTTTAACTAGTCAAATTAAAAGCAGATGTCTTAAATTAAAACACATAAATTACGTGAGCTTAAAAATTTCATACATCTGTGATGAAATCTATCATTTAGGACTTAATAAGATAGATTTTGAAAGCTTACATATTTGTGTGTTTAGCTAATTGATGACATTTAATTAAATGTCTCTTTAAAAGAACATTTAAATTTATATACCACAATAGTTATCTTGTAATTACATTATCTCCACTGATGTGTTTGCGGATACTTGTTGAACTTTGGGAAATTTAGGAGTTACATAAAGGTACACAGAAAAGAAGTGACACTACCCACAGTTCCAATAACGAAACTGTTACTAATAAAAGTAACATACACTGACTATAAAGAATTTGCATCATTTGGAGATATACAAAGAGAAAATGTTGTTTTCATCCAAATGTTAATTTCTTCACAAACTCATATATTGTTCTTGTCGAACATTAAATGACCCTTTGGGATATCAGTTTCGTGAGCATGTTTATACTGTTCAAAAGAATATGTGTATTGCTTTTATGGGGAAATATGAATATATGACTTATGCTTGATGGATAATATGAAATACAGTTTTGAAAGTTTGTGTGACTGTTTTTACTTTGAAGGAACAAGTCTATTTTCAGGTAGAAGATAAATTCTATAACCCAAACTGAGAAATACTATGAAATAGCTACTTTCTTCATTGCTCTGACCAAATACCTGAGAAGATGCAACATAAGGGATAAAATATTTGTTCTGACTCACAGTTTGAAGGGGCAGCCCACTGTGGTGGGTAAAGTACAGAGAAAAATCAGCTCTAGCTATGACAGCAGAAGCACAAGGCTGCACGTTCACATTACAGCAGACCAGAAAACAGAGATGGGACTAGAAGCTAGGCTGGTCTATAAGCCTCCTGGCTCACCCCCAGGGACGCACCTCCCTCCCCAAGACAGGCTACATCTTCTAAAACTTCTACAACCTCCATGCCACCAATTGGGAACCAAGTCTTCGAACACACGAACCTATGGGGAATCTTTCACATTCAAGCCATAACAAACTACCAGTCTTAAACATCAGCAGTGACTAGTTCAATTTGGGTAGATTAGTATTAAGAACTTGGGAAACTAGCATTGTAATCCAGAAGTCCCTGAAGGTTGTGAGACAGCCCGTTTTCTCACTGCTCCTAAACATATGCTGTAAGATTGAAAACTTATTTGAAGCATTTGAAGCAACCTATCTGCTTATCATGACTTCTATCTGCCTGGAATGGCCCAGCCAGGAGATCATTAATATGATAACGTTTCCCCTTATATGTGTCATTTTTTTCAGATGAAGAGATTATTAAGAACATGTGGTGGTTTGGATGAGAAATGTTCCTCATAGGCTCATGTATGTGAACGCTTGTTATCCAGTTGGTAGCAGTGTTTGGGAGGTAACAGAACTTTCAGGACATGGAGCCTTGCTGGAAGAACTATGTCACTCATCACTCAAGGAATGGACTTTGAGGGTTCATAGCCTTGCCCCTCTTCCAGTTTGCTTTGTTTGTTTTCTGTATCTGGTTGAAGACATAGTCTCTTGGCTTCAGAATCCAGTTTCCTGCTGCCATGCATCCCCTGCCATTATGGACTCTCTTTCTGGAACCTTAAACCCAAATAGAAAAGTAACAAATAGATACTAGAAATAGGAAAGTATCTTTCAGATAAGGTATCTGAAAACTTTATTCACTTGGATCAAACTCTTTGTTTACCAAGACATTTTCTGCTAAGCTTCATCTAAGTGAAGCCAACACAGTGGAGGTAGGAAGGCCTTCCTGCCTCTCTCAATAAAAGTGAGTAAACGAAAGCACCTACTCGGTGTCCCCAGCTCCCACCACAGGTTCTGAACTTCAGATGAGTTGTTCCTGTCTTTATTAACATGTGCTTCAGACTCTAATACTAAATTCATCTGCCTTGAAAGTGGGGCAGAGCAAAGCAATGTTCAAAAAAAAAATCACTTATCTCTGGCTAAAATGCCATGGTGGGAATGTACCAGGCTGAAATTAGGTATGTAGTATGTAGAAAGAGAAGCAGCATGGTGTGAAGTCACAAAAATCTACAGCTGAAGAAGCCCAACTGAGGAGTTAGACAGGGTTAGCCAATTCCTCTTGGGTTGCAGAATCTCTTGGCCATGATGTGAGGTTCCATTTCTGACAATGCAGTGCTCTGGGCCAACTGGAGACTCACCTTCTGTTACAAGTCCCCAGAAACAACAGATAAATGTAAACAGTAAACCAACAAGGTAAAGACAACAACTGAGACCACACCCACTGAGCTTGAAATCCAGGGCAAGAACAGAGACTTGAGGGCCTCAGCAGCCCTGGGTTTGAGTTGTAGAGCCTGAACAGTCAGGAGGGGGAACTGAGATCAGGGTAGAGTTTTAGAGAGGAAAGGTCTGGATCTTAAACAAATCCAGAAAGGGTCTGGCTGCCTGGAGCTCTGGATGGGGGGCTGAGGGAGGCACCCAGGAGCAATCCAGAGGAGATTGTCACATGTAGACATGGGGTTGCATTTACAGCTGTAATTGTAGGCTTTCCACTTAAAGAAATGAATATAGAAAACTAACTGCTCAGAGATGCACAGCAAGATGGCTGTGCACCAGAGCTCTTGAAGGGCAGGGAACAGGGGAAAGTCAACTTCTCTGAAAGTAGTTTTCTTCTTAACTGTAGCTGTAAGAACTAGTACAGCTGAAAAAGTTTAACTGAATAAATTATTTCCTTAGATCTGCAATCCCACGTCAAATTATTAACTTTTGGGGTGTGTGGGGGGGTGTTCTCTCTGACACTGAAGTAATTGAATTATTAATTTAATTTTATCCTTCTAATTAATCCTTTCTGATACTAATTTATAATATAAAGAAAGAAATAAGGTTAAGTTGAAGAAAGGAAGAAAGAAAAAGAAAGAAAGAGGTGGAGAGGTGGGGAGGTTAGGAGGAAGGAAGGAAGCAACCAAAGCTGCCTTGTGAAAACTGTTTGACTTCATTGTTGGTGACTTTATAACCAACAACTTTATAACCAGCTAGGAGGGATGTGCTTTCTTCAGTTCCTTTGATAATGACTGTAGAGCAGTGTCCCTGTGATTTGAATTTTATTGATGAGAAAAAGTGTCAGTTTGGAGATTCCAGGAACTTAGAGTTTACTGATCCTGTGAAGCAAGGGTACTCTGGTCCTTGTTGGGGGACACCCCGAGCTAGGAGGGTGACTTGTTTACTTTCACTGTAGCCCCCACCCCAGCAATCCCACTGAACCTGCCGTGACCTCCTTTGACCAAGCCTCTTCATCCCAAAGGCAGCTGAGTGCATCTTGTGGCCAGATGTGCGCCCCCGCACCCTGCGTTCCTGGGCTCAATTCATAAATCCCCCTGCTACCTGCGCTGCCAGCCTCCTCGCTGCTAACAAATGCCTCTCTGGATCACTGCTCTCTGACCCAATTCCAAGGCAGGGAGGTGACTGGCTGTCTTTTAAATGCCACAAGATCGATGAAGTGTCATCATCCCCAAACCCAAGAAGTTGACAGGTCTCCTGCCCAGGTCTTTTGCTTTTCTAGGCAGCAGCAGGCTGATGATGTCACCCTGTTTCACCCCGAGATACAAGACCGCCTGAGAGGAGGGGCATCCCCACCCCCTCCACGCGGGTCAAACACCACTGTGGATTGTCCAAACCTTTTTTTTTCTGCTAGGATCAATATTTTTGTTTAGTGTGCCTTATCTATTGGTGTATTTAAGTACTTCGTGATAATGAGATAATGCTGGACTTTAGCTCCAGGTTCATCAGGATTAAACGTTCATATTACAGATGCATCTTTGGTATAGAAAATGCCTTACATTCTACGGCACTCACTTTCTGCATGCCCATTCTTCGCTTTTCCTGCCTAAGGCCCAAAGCAAGTTACTTCCCCACTCGACTCTCACATATAGCCCCCTCTACAACCCTGTGAAATTTCTGTGACTGGAGCATCTTCGAAGATTAGGAAAGCAGGGCTTATTGAAGTGGAAAGGTGTGGAGGGAGTTTCACATAACCACAAATGAGAGAGCAGTTCTCCAACCCTAGGTCATCCATGGCCAAGTCCCAAGAAATTCTTACTGCATCATCAGAAAGCCTTCAGAAGGCATTTGTTCAGTGCCATTCTTGCTTTAGTGAGAGAGGTGAGCCCCAAAGACTTCCTGACGCCCATCTACAAGCAGGCAGTATAGAACTGGACATTGGGTCCCTCTGCTCTAGTCCACAACTCTTTCTCTGTCTCCATGACCTCCTTTCCACTCTTCTGTTCCATGCAGCAAGTTGCCCCTAATTCCATGGATTCCAGTCGGAGCCCGGGACTCGTACTTACAACTTAGTGATGCCGGATCGTGAAAAGAAACTCCTCTGTCTCTGACAACCACCAGTACTATGGCTTCACTTTCTTTCTTGGGTATTTTTCCCAAATAAAGGAAGAAGTTCCAAACACTGACTTACCGCCTATAATAATGAGGACTATGCATAGTAGATATATAAGAAACTATTATTACAATCATCCATGTTTTACTTCCTTTTTTGTCATGAGATGTGCTTCCATGACTTTTGTCCTGGGAAATGGAGGCAGGCATACTTGTGAGTGTATCTTTACCTCTAAGGTAAGTGTCATCCATCATCCATAACTCACATCACTTTGGAAACAAAAGTTCACTGCAAGTCTCTATGATAGCCCGGCCCAGCATGGTGGTGCACACATGTAATTCCAAACAAGGCAGATGGGTGTCAGTAAATTTGAGGCCATCATGGTCTACTCAGTAAGTTGCAGGCTAGCCAGGGCTACACTGTGAGATTCTATAAACAAACAGCCCTTTATGTAAAGAGATCACTTTTTCTTCACCATAATTCCAGAGGAACCTAGGACTCAACATTGGTTAAAGAAAACAGTAGTTGCCTCCTCAGTTCTGTAGTTCCTTAGTTTACAGATCTCCTTCAGGTCATAAAACTGATTCATAGAAAAAGTAAGAAAATTGTGTGATATGAAACTACATGTACAACATTGCCTGGTCACCAGGGCTGCTGTGACAACAGTCATTTACACACCACCAACAATGCCACAGAGATGCACACATGGAATATCACAGACATTGAAAGGGTTAAAGGTGTTTAAGAACCACACATATGTTTTAGGAGGCACTAAAAGGTATTTTTTAAATGACTGGATGCGGTCTTTCAGTGAAATTGAGATGTCAAAGGGGATGACTGATTTGTTACTCAATGTCACAGCCTTGAATGGCTCTAAGAAGGACCATCTATCTGGTGCGTTGGGAGAGTTTCTTCCTGACATAGCATGGATTAAATGTTCATAGTGACTTTTTTATCTAAATGAGAAAAATCATAGTTTTTCTTAAATATGTCTTCTCTTTTTTTTCTTTATTTTTTTATTTCTTCAAGTTATATCTCAATCGCAGTCCCCTCCCTATTACCCCCTCCAGTCCCACCCTCCCACCCTCAACCCCCCACATCCTCTTCCCTTTTTTATTAAGTTTAAGGTATATCTTATTTCCCCCTACAGTTTCCCCTTTCAGTCCAACAAATGGCTCTTTCTCTTATAATAAATACAATACAAAACAACAGAGGTAATTAGGCCACAGTTATGAGGGTTATTTATATGGCTTAGCATACATTCCCAATGTCCAGTCCATTTGTATTTGGCACCTGACTTTAACATTCTACTATCTAACCATCTCCATGAGTTTAAAGCTCTATATCTAACTCAGCTTTCATACTAACTTGCAACACAATTTTAAAAGCATCTTCTTAGATCTATAACACTCTCTTGACTCCTAAACAACTCAAAATTTAATTATGAGACTCTAGCTATCTGTTCTTCAACCACATCAGAGACCTGAGAGGGATAAATATATATGATTATATAGGAAGTGCAGGGCCTGCAGCTTCCAAAACTAAGAAATGACATACCAGTGGCTGCCTGGGAAGTTCCCATTTTCTCTCCATACATTACAGCATCGATCTTCAGTCATTTGGCCCCGTTTCTCTGACAGACATTGATTGTAGAGCAGGGGTTATGAAGGACTTGCCTACCCTGTCTTGGAAAAATCATAGTTTTATGACACACATTAAGCCACGCTATCTAGCATGCCCTCAGAGCCGGAGCCAGCTTTAGACGCCCTGCTGTGTGCAGCCAAAGCCCACAGCCAGTGGTTTTCCAAACACTCATAGACCAGAGTCCACAAAGGAGAGAGGCACACATACATGCTCAGGATTTCATCAGAAGCCTGTTACATTCAGATTCAGTTTACCAGTCAATCAGCCTTTGTTTCCCCCCGGGTGAGCCGAGGAGGAACACACAGGGGAAGCATCCTCGTCATCCTTGCCTGGCACAAAGGTTGTACTGCCCACCCGCCAACCTGCCTTGTTCTTTGCCTGTCTAGATGGACTTGCTTGAACATGAGCCCTGGACATGATGCTATGAACCACACATTCTGAACTTTCCCCACACTTCACAATACTTATTTAATATTTGCTTTTTTTTTTTTAATCCAGGTCCATTTTCCGGCATGTAAACATTTATCTCTGAGACAAAAACTAAGCTTTAATTCTGCCAACCTCAGAACCTCTATCTCATGGCTCCATGCTATAGACTGTTGCAAGTCTGCCTTTAATGGCCACACAAATTTACCCCGAGTGTCTGGCTCCCTACTCTTAGGTATCAAAGGTTGCCCTGACCAATTTGGCCGTCCACACCCACGAGGCAAGGGAGTAATAGTCATGTTTGAACTTCACTCTTCTTGCTCCTAGAGTTTACTGTCAAATTTTTTTCAAGTAGAAAAAAGTTTGAGAAGGGGATATTGAAATGAGAACTGGGTCTGGCGGGCTGCGGGATTGGCAGGCAGCTCCCAAGCAGTCTTCCCTGACCAACCCAAGGAGAGAAGGTGGTGGGGTTGCAGCTTGAAGCAGGAGTTTCTTTCTTCAGGTCAGGTGTTTTTTGAAGTTGGCAGATGGCAATTTCATTTGCATTTAATACCCTTCAGATTGTTTCCTTTCTGTTGTGCTAAACACCTCTCTCAGTTGGGTCTAATTTGATGAGGTCATGCTGTCACCTTTGACCCTTTGGATCTTAAATGAAACCATCTGACCAGAAAGGAGGAAGTGAGAGAACTTGCCTCCTTCACAGACATTTGATATTTGTATGATCAGCTTCCCTAACTACCCACTTGGCAGTTTAGCTCTTGAATAGAAGTAGAATTGGTGAATTGCCCGTGAGTCCAACATTAGAAGAATAAATGGACCCAATTAATCCTTTGTCACATTCTTGTCAAAATAAAAGCACCATGCCAAAGAAAGAAAAAAACAGTTGCTTGTACCTACACTGAGCAATTTGGGACATTAGCAAACAATTAATTTGAGAAAACACCTAAACTACATAGTGTACAAAACACTTTGAGAGTACTCTACTGGCAGAGTGAGTCACAATATAAACGCAGACCCACTGTGTGAATCAGCACAATAACACACAGAAGCGCCTGCTGCACAGCACTAGAACCTGAGTCTGAATCCCCAGCACCCAGGTAAAGAGTCAGGCATGGCTGCGCACACCGTAACCCCAGCACTGGGAAGCAGAGAGACACAGACAATATCTGGGAGCTCACTGACCAGTTAGCCGAGCCAGAACAGCAAGCGAGACACTGTCTCCAGAGAATAAGACAGAGAGGATGGGGGAAGATACCCAAAGTTCTCCTCCACCCTTCACATGGGCATATACAGGTACATATGCTGCACACTAACAGGCATGCACTACATATAATGAATAAACAAATAAATTATCAGATAGACTCTCTCCTGTCTTATAGAAAATGCTGTCCATCCCTGTAGGTCCTGGATGTCACATGTTGGGAGAAAGGACCAATTCTACCTTTCTAGCTAAAACTCAAAACAAAATAAGAGAAAGCAGGTGTACTAGTAGGGTGCTCTCAGAAGGCTAACAGTCGCATGTGTGTGTGTGTGTGTGTGTGTGTGTGTGCGTGTGTGTGTGCGTGCATTCGTGTGTGTGTGTGTGTGTGTGTGCGCGCGCGTGTGTGCTATTCAAAACCATGTGTGTACAGGTGCATGCGTCTCCATGTGAGCACAAAGGCCAGAGAAAGGCTTCATGAGTCCTACTCGATCCCTCTGCACTTCTTTCTCTTGAGACAGGGCCCCTTGTTGAATCTGGAGCTAGGCTGGAGGCCCACAGGTCCCAGGGAACTTCCTGTCTCCTCTCCCCCATCATGCTAGGCTTCTAGGAGCATGACCGTCCAGACCCAGATTTTTGTGGGTGCTGAATATTTGAACTCAGCTTCTCATGCCTGTTCAGGGTGCTCTTGGCCATTAAGTCATTTCCCCAGCCCTGAAAAGCTAAATTTGTTTTTGTGCTTGTGTAGGTGTCTGAACTGTAGTTTTATACACATTTATGCACGCAAGCTTATGTTCTCATGTCTTTTTAGATATTCAGAGCTCATTTGTTTCATCTTTGTTCATGCTATATGATATAACCTGCAAAGTGTCTTTTGGTGAAAAGATATTGGCATTTCAAGTCTCTTCTCAGAAAATCTGCTTGCAGTCTCAGACAAATTATCATCTGAATTAAATGCAAACTTCTGATTAAACTGTGTCTCAGGGAAATACTAGTGAGAAAAGCTGTTTTAAGTCCATTTCATTTTTATAGTGTGTCAGACATAAGCAATTTTATTAGAGCTCACTATCTATTTCTAAAGATCCAGGTTGTGCTGGAGTCACTTGGTGAGGCCAAAGTCTACAAGGGCTGGGTGGAGGCAAGCGTTTTGATTCTTTCAGGGGCCTGACACATGGTGTTTTAAAGTTTTGATAGTTATCGCCACTGATACACCAGATTTCTGGCTTCTCCTAAAATACTAAAAGACCCAGCATTTCAGTGTCTGCCTCCTCCCAGGGCAGAGATGGGCTGGCAGAGGATCACCATCGGTTACCTGGGAGATCAGCCGCAGGACACCTGAATTCTGACTCCCTATCTCCCTGACTCGCTTGCCTTACCTGACAGCGCACAGAGCAGTGGTTCTCAACCTCCCTAATGCTTTGACCCTTTAATACAGTTCCTCATGTTGTGGTGACCCCCAACCACAAAAACATTTCATTGCTACTTCATAACTGTAATTTTGCTACTGTTATGAATCACACTGTAAATATCTGATATGTGACCACCCCCCAGGGGTCGAGACCCACAGGCTGAGAACCCTGGCCTAGAGCTTCAGCCTGCGGGTGTGATGTCTTGTGGAACAGAGTAACTGTAGCTTCCGTGTGTGCTGGGCCTCATTTAAAGTTGGCTCCTCCCCCATGGTGTGTGTTATTTGAAACAAGGTAATATCACCCTTTCAAAAAAAATCTAAGCAAGTTAATTTTAGAGTGAGTTAGGTGGAAGAGGTACATAAAGCAGAAAAGGAAATTCCCCCTGAGCATGACAGGGTACCAGGAGAGTGGCCTCCTTTTTCTCTGGCCTTAACAGGATGGCAGCTATATTGTATGCATTATTTTGTGACTTGATTTCCATTCAACGCCATTGCAGAACTCATGCCTTGACAAATAACATATTTAATAGTTGCATAATAATACATTTTGCATGCCATATTTGAGCATTGATCTTGGTTTGTTACTGATCATTTACATTGTATTCTCATTCTTTTGATTATTATAAACAGCGCTGTGAGGAACATCTTGTATATGAAATTTTACTTACATTTAGATTGTGCATGCTTGTACATAACTAACCACAGGCTCTTGCCATACTACAGCCCAGCCTCAGAGTCCTTTCTGAGAATGGAATTTTATACGCTTCTATTCTGCACCAAATAGCTAACCAAGTATCTCAGGCCAGTGGAGCACACTGCCGGGTCTCCCTCTAAAGAGTCACACTGGGTTAATCTTCCTGCTGGCACCACAGAGGGATTTTCATCACATCCAGCTACAGAAATTTGAGAAGTTTTGTGGAAAAAAAAGGAAAATATATTTTACTTTTATTTTTGAGATTATAATATAATTACATCATTTCCCCTTCCATTTCCTTGCTGCAAACCCTTCCATAAACCCCTCCTTACTCTCTTTCAAATTCATAGCCTTTTTGAAAAAGCATATTTTTTTTCTTTTTTATGCATTGAAAGTACAGGAGGCAGGACTAGCTCAGTTGGTTGGCACTTACCTATCACACAAGAGGCCTTGGGTTTCATCCCTAGCACCACATAAAGTAAGCACAGTGGTACACATGCATGTAAACTGAGAACACTGGTACACGCGTATGTAAACTGAGAACACTGGTACACACGCATGTAAACTGAGAACACTGGTACA
>CAJQZJ010008773.1:16724429-16775921 GCA_907164525.1 Lophiomys imhausi
CTGAGAACACTGGTACACACGCATGTAAACTGAGAACACTGGTACACGCGTATGATCCAGCAGTCAGGAGGCTGAGGCAGGAGGGTCAGAAGTTCTAGGTCATTGTCTGCTGCATGGTGAGTTAGAACCTGTCTGGGCTCTGTGAGACCCTGTCTCAAGACAACAAAATAAAGCAGATGAAATGAAAATATCTCACTGGTATTTAACATGCACTTCTTTGTTGGTGGGTTTCATCAGCTTTTTCTTTGATTTTTTTCTAACATACATGGCACATTGGACAAGCTACGTAGTTTTTCTCAGACCAATGGTCCTCGTTTGTAAGATAGAATCATAACACAGCCCTTAGCTTGTGGTTTCAGGGGTTAGTTGATACTGCATGGGTGAGAGTTTTCAAGAAGGCTCACAGTAAAGGCAGATCCTACAGATCCAGGATCCTACAGATCCTGGACCACATAGACCTCCTTAGTAAGATGACAAGATTTAGCAGATGATCCTAAAATCCCAGTCCCCAGGTACTGGACAACTTCACATGGAGATGTGAGTGTACATCTATAGAGACTCACACACCTACAGACACAAGGAGAGGTCAGCCACACATATGACATATAAACATGCATAAATGTATACTGCATATGAATGTCATAGCCCAGCATAGAAGCCAGGTATGTCTATATCAAATGATGTAATAAAACACTACAAAGTAGTTCTCATCTCATTTCCAGAAGAGGAAGTTCTGTTGGGGGAGATGCTGAGGTCAGCTGTAGATTAATCTCTAACAGGAAAAGAAATGTTTCAAGAATGGATCTCAGAAGCTCACTGGCTAGCTGCCCTACCCCAAATGGTGAGCTTTAGGTTAAGGAAAGAGCCTCTCTCACTTAACCAAAGCTCACCATTTGATAGGGCAGTCCACCCTTAGCCTTCCTCTGGCCTCCTTGAGTAGCACATACACAGCCCCCTTCTCTACACACACACACACACACACACACACACACACACACACACACACACACACACCCTCCACAGACACACAGACATACTACACACACACATTCCACAGACACACAACCACACCATATACTTACACTGACACACACACACACAACACTTACACACACTCACACACACACTGTTTAAAAAGATATGTTGCTTTAAACAGCTCAAAACTAAAATAATCACTTAGACATGAACATATACATCTGATAATTTGTGCCAACTCTGCAATGCACTTCATTTCATTCTTTTTCCAAATGAAACTCTAAACTGAGTGCATGCTATGTTCTCAGGATGGATTTGATTTTGGGTTCTGTCTTACTCAATTAATATTATCTCATAAGAAAGTCTATGCTGTACCATAAGGTGCAGTCACATCCTATCAAGTGACTCATCAATAGCTTACATTCATAATTAACATTATTTCAGGTTTTCTTCCCATTGGTCAATATCAGCACAGTAAGCCCATTTATCCATATATCGTTTTCTTCTTTATTAGGATTGTCTTGTGAAAAATATTTTAAACCAAAATAATTACAACTGAAACTGCTGAAGATGACTATCTTTAGCTTCAAAGAGTAGAGTACTTTAAAATTTTACATTTTAAATTTAAAAGCATGTAGTACTTTAAAATTAATTTGGTAAAAAATAATAATTTGGTTATGGGTGATGATGGAGGAATAAATAATGTCAGTGTTCAGCAGCCACATTTGTGAAATTGCATGGAAATGTTGATTGCTGTCCCTTTCAAAGTGCCACCTCTTAATTATGATTTTTAAAACAACAAACAAGGCACTCCAAAGCTCCACTTACTCTGCACTGAAGCAATTTCTCTATGAGCTCAGGGACTGTGCCCTTCTCAGTCCAGTTGAGAGACCCGTGTTTCATGACACCAGACCCAGATGTTTCCCTAGAACTGTAGGAAATAGCCAGGTGCATTGGAAAAAAACATGTATATGTAAATGGAGAAAGAAAATATGGAGAGGGGACAGAGTCCCAGACATCTCCATTTGCTTGCCGCTGAGGAGGTTTCTAGAGTGTGGGACCTGAAGTGCCATCGATAGGATGTTACTGGACAAACTAGTGTTCGTTGCTCATCCCAGAAGGGAACTGCGGCTTGTTTCCTAAAATGTCCACAAGAACAGACGTTAGGACAATAAACTTAACGTTACCCATAGATGGAGTCTCCAAATTAGCCTCAAGTGGCATTTGTAACTGCAGAGAAAAAGGCAGGCTGGTCGGTCTGAACGCGGTCAATGAGCATGTCAACCCCACACTGAATGTGAGTAAGGAGGGGCTCCCACATGCTGGCAGCTGCAGGGGAGTTTGACTGGAGCCCTTCAGACAATGAAAGGGTGGCGGGGGCTGCAAGCACATGCTCTTGCACCCCAACATGTGTGTATTACCTAAGGGTGCGCAGATTCTCCACCAGGAAGTCTGAATTGGATCATGAGATTTCCCATTTCTAAAAATTTCAACTGGTGATGATGCAGCTGGTTTACTAACTCACTCCAGCAGCCACTGGCTGTGGAGGAGAGACTTGAGCATCCCAAAACAGACCAGAGACAGGGGCTGAGAACCACCATGAGCTTGATAATTACCAGGGCACAAGGGGCCTCCCAACTGTAAAGATTCTCCAATTGAGCCAGCCCTGCCTTCTGTCTGCTATGTGGTGGTGTTGGCTAGGGAGAGATCCCCTCCCCTCTCTTTTGCCCTCACCACCATTGGCTGACAGAAGATCTGGCCTAGATGGGGTCACAAGAGCAGGAGAGCTGTCCCTGACCTTCACAGACTACAACACTCGGGAGAGCAGGCCCTGCACCTTTCCATATAGAACTGGCCATGCAAGTGGGGGTTGCAGGTCCAGAACCAGGGCTCTGAGTTGGCCCACCCCAACATCTACCCTATGGATGAACTGCTGGAGAACAAGAAGAGGCCACTTCCACAACCCCAAACTACAGGATCTCCATGACAAAGGAGAGTTGCAACATATCTGAAAGGAGTTCCAGTGAGGTTCCAGTATTGACAAAGTAGCAAAAACCAGAGGCCTCATAGCAGACCAAGGAGTCACTTTAATGAATATTTGCAAGCAAAATGTGTGGACAAAAGGGAATATTATGGGACACACTGAGACACACTGCAGGTTCCACAATGAGATTTTATTTTTTTATGCTGGGACAGATTGCAAGGGTGGAGGGTGGGTCTGTGGGGAGGTGGGAGATGAGAGGGAATAGGGTGCCTGATGTGAAGTTCACATAATAAAAAATTTTCAATAATAAATAAATAAATAAAATTCTCCAATTATCTCAACCACACCTAACTCTGTAAAGATGTTTGGAAATGTAGAGTTGACTTTGAAAATGAAACACTAGTTCTAAAAGTTTTTGACATATCATTTCATTTATATTGAGGTGCACTATAATATGTTTGGGATCACTGCTAAGAATTTCTTTAAGAGCAACTTAAATAATCCAAACCCTAATCTCTTCAGTTAACATAATGTGTCTTGTCTGCATTTCTCAAAAGAGAGAGAGAGAGAAGAGTTATTGCCAAAGGTTGTTGCAATTGTTTATGTACAAAACAGAGCTTTCCTCTAAATTGCAGCCAGAGCTGTCTGCTGGGAGATGATGGTTCTGCAGACAGGATCCAGATGAGGGGTGTGTCCTACTGATGAATGTTGATTCTTTGTCCACTTGGAAGATCTGCCCCAGACAAGAGGAAGACTTGGCTACAGTAAGTAATCTTTTCTTGAACACCAGGTTCCATTAAAAAGGAAGGGAGTAGATATTCTTGGTGCCATTAAATAGATCGTACGGAGGGTGCCATTAAAACCACAGAGCATCTCCCTTTGTAGCCTCACAGCATGACCAAGTGGACTCCAGAACTATCTTTTTCTTTTTTAATTTTGCGGCTATCAGAGCATTGAGAGAATGAAGTCTTATTTGTCTCAAAATCCTGGTGGCTGGGAAGCCCAGGAGCTGATGCCACCATCTGCTTGGCCCCTGATGAGGCTTTTCTTCCTGCACTGGGACCTAGCACCTCACAGGAGGACAAAGTGCCCTGCCTAGCTCAGGCTTCCCTTCCTTTTCTTACAAAGCCACTTATGCCACCAGTTAGGATGTTGCTCTCTGTCTCAGGAGTAGGGGGACACTTTATCCACAGAAAGGAAGGCCAGGTTCAGAGAGACCAGCTAATCACCCAAGATGCACAACCAATAGCCTAAGTTGACTACTATTACAGAATATTTGATCGCACTGTGAACCCTGAGTTTGTAAATTGAAAAATGTATTTCCAATTATGGAAAACATTAGAAATTAAAGGCTCAGCCTTTAATCCAAGAACATTCTGTTTACTGTAAACAAATACTTGTGATGTGGATCTGCCCTAGCACACACCTCTAATCCAAGAGCTTTCTCTACTCAGGATTAAATGAAGTTAACCGTAGGTCAAGAGGCAGAGCAAGAAACCAGCTGACAGTAGTTAAACAGAAGGAAAGGCCATTGAGTTGAGGGTATTTAAGACAGTGTGGAGAAGGAGTTAGGAGTTCTTCCTCTGAGTTTTCTCCTTTAAGGTTTTCTCCTTCTAGGCTCCTTCCTCTAGGTTCTTCTGGCCTTTTTTAGCTTAAGTTTTTTTGGCTGGGACGTTGGTGGAATAGGAAGGTCAGCTGGGTGCTTCCTCTGCCTCTCTGAGCTAGCAGATTTTCACCCCAGCATCTGGCTCCTGAATCTTCATTGGTAAAATTGAATGACTGGGATATTTTAGTTTTTTAGAACAACAGACTACAGAATTTGTTTCAGGGTTTATGTTTCTTCCACTGGCTTCATGTGTCACATTTGCTAAAAGCACAAATAGAGTAACGTTTTTCATCTTCCAAAGACAGAAACCTGTTCCACAGGAAGAGTCTCCTGTGGGATTTTGAGGCATTTTTTCAAAGTACTGACAGGCATAACCCCCTTTAAGCACACCATCTCCCTGAGATATTTTTTTCAGGGCTTTTGAGTCTTCTAAAGGACTAATGGTGGGCGTACACTAGGTTCCTGTCCCTGAGTCATGTCCAGGTGCCCATGAACTCACTTCTTTGTCACAGTTTCTAGGGCTTGGTGATGCCCTGAGCCTGTGGTCGCAAATCCCTTGTTTCTCCATCTACCTTTTCTAAGCTATTTGGATGCCAGCTTCTAAGGAGAATAACTCTTATCAGTAGATCTATGAGTATGAGAGAGAGTTGGCTGGACACCAAAGGTTTGAGAGCAGAGGGACATGAATGCTGTCCTCAAGACACTCACGGAACAATGAGGATGCCGACAAGTAGATGGGTTCTCCCAAATACAGGTGGTGGGTTAGAGGCTCGGCTGCAAGGAAGCTAGGAGACAGCTGATCCCACGGAGAGCTCTGGATTCAATAAAGTGCGAGCAGTTGGATGTTCATCATGACTGCTAGCTGTGTGGTATTTAAATTCCTTCATGTCTTTGGAAAGCATCATCCATTTAGACAGATACATCTCAAGTCTTCTCTCCTACGAAAACTCCAGATTCCTGCTTGTAGTTTCCCCTGCTCTTCAGGCAGAACATATGGCCCACTCTCTGTGGTGAGGTAGCAGGGACCCTCAGCCTCCAACCAAATGTGCTACAGGAAAGACTCTGGAGCTTAGCATCTCTGTAGCAACTGCATCTCACTTCCAGAGGTGGCCATGCCAGGGTTCCAGAGTTCCATCTAATGTTCAGCTACAGCGGTGGTCACCTTGCAATTCAAACTGCAGTGTCTGCCTTTGTGACGGCCATCGTGCTATCTAGCATCTGGGCTCTGTGTCATCACCTGAGTCAGGTTTGTGGCTTCCCTGACCTCCAGGTACATTGTCTGGGCCTCCCAAAGATGCTATGAGTTTCCCAATGCTCTTTCAGCATAGAAGACCCAGTGTGTCCGTCCATCCCTGTGGATGGAGCTTGCCCCCAAGTACGGAGCTGTGCAGTGATCTCCTGTGTTCAACACAGAGCAGACAAGTGAAGGTTATCAATCCAGCTCAACTCCATATTTCCACAGACACGAGGAGGCTTATGATAACTAACATCCAGTGTATGTCAGAAGACAGCCAGAACTTGTTGACTGCAAGATGAGGTAATTTGTTTATATAAGATGATTTGTTAAGCATTTTCTTCCCTGAATAGTTGTTCTTCATGGTGTGTGGGGGTGTATAAGTGTTCATATGCATGAACACGTATATACAGATGCATGCATATATGTGTGCACATGTAGAGAAACCAGAGGTCAATGTCAGATGTCCTCCTCAATCACTCTTTACCTTATTTTTTGAGACAAGGTCTCTCACTGAACCTTGAGCTCACAAATTTTTCTAGACTAGCTGACCAGCAATGGCCAGGATGCTTTATCTCTGCCTCCACAATATTAGGATTGCAGATGCATGCTATCACATCCAGCTTTTTATGCTTCTGCTGGGGGATCCAAACTCAAGTCATTACATGCTTACATGGCAAGCACTTTGCCAACAGCCATAACCCCAGCCCCCTTCTCAATTTTTCTATTATAAATTATCTGTTTATGATCTTTCCACCCTTGCTTTTTTCTTGGTTGGAGAGTTCAGTTGACACACATTTAATGTATCATTTAGTAGAATCAGGGGATGAAGGAAACATAAGACAATCTGCACACAGAGAACCTGCAAGATTTTCTTGAGAAGTTAAGACATGTGCACATGTCAAGATAAAAATCCAGCACCCAAAATACTTGTCTGAGGAGCATCACAACAGAAACAACTAATTATGTGATATGACCAGATGGGTGAAACTTGTACATTCTAAGCGCCCTCTCATATTCTGTGACAGTGACCCAACTCACACATTAACAGATAAACTATTGGCAGTGCTTGCTGTTAAATTACAGCACGCCATTGCCAACCCATCGTCCTTCATAAGTAAATAGTCACACACTAAGATTTTTGTCTCCCACTGAGTCATAAGTGCTGTTCCATAAAATGCTGTGTGGTGATACCCAGGAGAAGAGCCTGGGGCTTCCATTCTGATGTTCAGAGGTCTGACCTTGACCCAGACCTTAATTATCAGCTGACTGGCTGGTCCACAGTGTCTCCATCCTTGGTTCCTGGAGAACTTCAGAACAGGAGGGTTGAGGAGCCAAGCTAGATGACAAATGCCTTCATGGTGTTCTTAGAGAAGCTCAAGCAAGTGAGTCACACACCTTCTTTTTTCTTTCTTTCTTTTTTCCTTCTTAGCACCAAATTTAAAATAAACACGAAAAACACAAGTGGAAACAGGCAATGTGAACCTTCCATTCCGAGGTGCCATCTGTTCAGATTTGCACCCTCGTGGTCGGAGTGTTAATGTCTCCCGTGCGGAAATACCGTTTGTCAGCGTTTTTGTTCTTTTTTTTTTTTATGTTTTGGTCTAAGTCAGCTGAAATTCTCTGAGTGCAGATGCCTTGAAGTTTTCAGTTTCCTTAGACACACACACACACACACACACACACACACACACACACACTCACTGGAGAGAGTTTCTTTCCATAACCTTTCAAGAGAAGAAGTCTATTAGTAACTGCCTACAGTTATGCAAAAAGTTTTTGATGGTGGAGTGGAAAAGTGCAAGGGATCCAGTCCCTCCAGGGTGGTTGGTGTCTATCTTTATGATTAACTTTGGTACGACTTAGATGAGTTTTAAAGGCCCTCATAACAGAGCCAGGGAAAGCCATCGCGGGGAGGGAGAGCAGGAAGAGCACACAACTTCTACCGCAGCTGCCAGCGCTCTTTACCGTCCCTAATGAAGCCCCGATGGGGTATAAAATATCCCAACTTTTACAAATGACTCTGTCAGCTAGACAATATGCAATGTTTAAATTCCCAGGAGGTCCATACTCATTTTCAATAGCGTTCAGTGAAAGGACGCATATAAATACTCCATTTAACTGGTACTTCACTGAGAGAAGACAACGACCCATGACTTATTTCTGTACCAAAGCAAACAGCAATTTTCCTTAAGTCTGGCTCTTGCTCTAGAATTTGCAAAGAAAAGTCACAAGTTATGGTTGCTGATGTCATCACTGTTGTTATTATTTTTAAACCAGCTGTTCTTCCTCCTTCTATCTCTCACCATCAAGCAGGTGTGTGCCTTTTTTTATTCTTTCCTCTGTGTGTGTGTCCATGTCTCTGTGTGTGTGTGTGTGTGTGCATGTGTGCCTGCACATGTTCATGTGTGTCTTGTGTACAGCTTTCATGTGAAGGCCAGACATTGACACTGGGTGTGTTCCTCAGTCACTTGTCCAGCTTCTCCTTTGAGATGGAGTCTCTCACTGAACCTTGAGCTCATCAAATAGGCTAGACCAGCTGGCCACCAAGCTCTGGGCACCCTCTTGCCCTCTTGCCTCTGCTTGCGCTGTGCTAAGGCAAGAGATGCATACCCCAGTGCTTTGCATTGTGTATCAAATTCAGATGCTTGATGAGCATTTACGTGGTGGGCATTTTACTCACTGAGCGCCCTCTTCAGCCACAAGGTGTGTAGCTTTTTTAATTAACAAAATCTTCACTTTCCTCTTGTCCGGCTCAGGACCTCGGCACACAGTTACCAGTTTGCTTTGACAGTTAAGGCATCTCCTCACCAGTTCATTGCCAATCATAAACAGCCACACTGATATTTTCAAGGGCAAAAGTAATAGGAAGCAACCTGCAGTAAAACATAAAGACACACATAGGACAGCTTGCAGAGACACAGTGGTATAAAAACTAGGGGGAAGGAAGTTATCTACTGATATAAAATGCACAAAAAATAAAATACTTTTATGCTCTCCCTTCTAGAAAAATCACCTCATAATGGAAAAGAGGCAATAGTCTTGCTACAAGTGTGACTGGTGGGAAGGTGGTACGTGAGCCTCAAGCTAAACCTCCGATCCAGCCAACAGGAAGTGTGTTCACTGAAAGGCCACTGGATCCCACTAAGGCTGTGACACCGTCATGTGCCTAACCTGCAACTGAGGTAAGAAAGCAAGTGGAATCTCCCTGCTGCAGAACACTCCTCGGGCCTCAGCTGTGCGCTGGCGTCTGGGAAATTGGCAGATTGCTCAAGTGAGATACGCCGGAATGCCATCACCTGTGGTTTGAAATCCATCCTAGCTCAGTAGTTACCTGTGTAGTTATAATTTTGGATGTGGCTCTCTGTGGATGCTCCGAGAGAGACCCTATCACTGCCTTCACACCATTCAGGCTCTGTTTCCCTGCCTGTCACTGCTCCGTCTTGAGAGGCGAAGAAAGGCAGGAACTGCTGGGAGCAGAAGAGACCTCAGGCAACAAAAACAGACTCTTGGGAGACAGCTTCAGTGAGAACTTGTTTAATAGGGGGAACAAAGGATGCTTAAGCCTTTAGAGTGCGTAGGGAATGTCCGGTGAATGTACGTCATTGGCCTGGGGCCAAGGCACTGGGGATGCCTCATTTGCACAAGGAGGAATTCTAGGTGCTGCTGGGCATGACCTTATAAGGGGAGAGGAAGTTTAACCTGGCTACTGGGCTATGTGATCTCCTCGTTACTTTAAAAAACTAAAATATCCATTACTTGGTTGAGGGACAGTTTGGTTGTTTCTAGTTTCTGGCTGCTATGAACATAGTTGAAGAAATGTCCTTGTGATCTGGTGATGCCCAGGAGTGGTATAGCTGGGTCTTGAGTTAGAACTATTCCCAATTTTCTTAGAAAGTGCCAGATTGATTTCCAAAGTGGATGTACAGATGATTGCTGCAAGAAACCACGGAACTGATGAGTATCTATCACAAGAAATCTTGTGGACACTTGAGACCACCAAGGATCACAAGATGATGCAATATATAAGCCAGAGAGCTCCATATGCCCCCCTCCCTTTCCTCTTGCCCTCATGAGCTGAGAAGACACGATGGAAAAGTGTACAACAAGGTATGGCATACTCAAGCCATTAGGCCGCTATGGTCATAAACTGAAAGGCAGAGTTCAAGAGAGAAAGACTTTTCACTGAAAGTTAGCCTGAGAAAGACCCTTTGCTGTAATTCAGTCTACTAAGGCTGGCAGCAAAGGAGGGCGGAGTTCAGAAGCTGCTCGGAGAAGCTTTAGGCTGTGAAACCTGTGGAAAAAGCCGACCTCAAGCTAGCAAGGTTGGAGTGGACTGAACTTTAAAAGCTGGTCACAATCTAGGGATTGAAAGAAACTGGCCATACAAACTGGCAAGGTTAGGCCCACTTCTGTTGCTGGTCCAGAGTAGAGTGAATAGGTTTTTATCACATTTACCCAGGAAAAAAGATATTGCAAAATGGTTTTGGCTGCTTATGGAAGTTCATAAAGTAAGGGATGGTTACTACAACTTCTAGCACTCGGGGTTGGTGTACTTGGGCGACCTCTAAAAGGCTGATGAGCTGGAGCACCTCACTCTACAACTGACCTGTTGGCTACTTGAAGTAAATCTTACAAAACAGCTTTCAAAACGTGGCAGCTGTGATTGCCTGGGCATCAGCATCATTATCTTTATTATCTTTTACTAGCTCAGTGTATTTGAGATAGCTTTTAAGACATTTAAGAAAGGCCTGTAATCCCAGCTGCTCCAGAGTCTGAGGCTGGAGAATTGAGTTCAAGGCTAACCTGGGCAACTTAGCTAGACCCTGTCTCAAAGTACAGCACTTGCTTAGTGCCATAGCTAGTCTTCATTGTCAACTTGACACAAGCCCCGAGTGAACTGTGAAGAAGGAACTTTGACTGAAGGATTGCCCAGATCATGCTGGGTCGTGATCACACCTGTGAAGCATTTTCTTAACTGTCAATTGACACAGAAGGGGCACAGCTCACTCCGGGCAGTGCCCTTCCCAGGCAGGTGGGCCTGGGCTACAAGGGTAACTGAGGAAGCCAGACAGAGCAAGCCAGCGAGTAGCAATCTTCCATAGTTTCTACTCCAAGCTCTTGCTTTGAATTCTCACCTTGGCTTTCCTCAATGATGAACTGTAACCTGTAAACTGAAATATGGGGCTGGTTCAGATTGTCCACAGCTGCTAGCTATGATTTGTCTCATGCTCTAGGAGGGGCATAAGTTTTGCCAGCTGAAGATAATTTACATTTGGAATTCTGGGAACCCTTGAGATGATACAAGCTCAGAGAGGGCTGTGGAGGTTGCTGCTGCTGGTTCTTGGCGCTGCTGGTTCTTGCTGCTGCTTTTGCTATTGATTGCTGGTTGCTGGTTGCTGGTATTCTGACGATGAAGATGAAGGACTTCCCCCAAGAAACATGACCAGGAATTAGTCCAAGAGTTCTATGTCCCCTGCCCCCTCTAACCTTCTTTCTCACCTATCTAGTGTTGGGGAATTGGAAGGGATTGGGGTGGAGAAGGGTGGTAGATAAGGAACCCAAATAAAATAGCCAGAAGGCTCAGCTACAGGAGAGTACTAATCCTATCTGGTTGGATGTTCTAGAAGCTGTCTAGCTTCTGGGACAACCAAGCTCACATACCCATTTGAGAATGTCTATGATATTTCTTCTTCTCAGTGTTTGCTCCATGTTTTCTTTTGTGGCGCTGAAGATTGAGCCCACAGCTTTTCATGTGGTAGACAAATACTGCACTTCTGTGTTTTAAATTATAACAATCTCCAGTCACAATAAGTTTAAATTAAATTTGGCAAGATCATAAATTATATAAGAAATAAAACAGTGACTCCAGAAACATTACTGAGATCCTCACTTTGAACAGTAAACCTAATTCTAAGCTTCCTGGTAGCTAAGGAGAAAATTAAAAACCAGCAAGACATATGCTTCTCAGTGTCTGGCTAATAGCAATGTTCATTTCTTCAGGAAGGTCTAACTTCTCAGTGCTAAAATCTTAACGTTGGTGGGGTGATAAACTTCACTGATGAGGCAGTCGGTGCAAGATCTAGACATGGCGTCCATCGTGAAGTTTCCAGCTCCAGACCATGTTTAGGGAAGCAGGCACATCGCTGATAAGGAGGGCCGCTTCTCAAAGCCATGTCTGCATTACTGACTGATACTCCACCTTGTCGTCAGGGAAGACCATAAGGGACCTACCAGGCCATCCCCTGGGCACCTCCATCAGTCATATGAATCCCAAGCGTGCCTTTGACGGAGCAAGCAGAGCAGCCATTCAGAATTGAACTGTCTGCCGGAAACGGGTTGAGAGGGGCTGCATGCTGATGAAAAGGAGATGTGTGTCTCGTGGCTGTCAGTTTGGAATCCCATGGAAATATTGATTTTTCTTGTGTTTATTAAGAAGACCAACATGAAATTTTACCCTGGCAGACGTCAATGTTGGCTATATTTGTAATGAATATCTGTGGGGAAGAGACACTGCATTGATGTGTCTCCACAGCCTACATGGCTATCAGCACAAGACTACAAACTCATCCCCACAACTTTAAAATAAGTTTCCTACTTAGAAATCTAAAGAGGTAAGTATTTAAAAGTCATTGTGTGTGTGGATGTGCACACACCAAATACATACACTCACCATCACGTGTATGTACATGTGTTTGTGTGTGTGTTTTGATTCTGAATAGACTTTTTCAAACTTTTCCTGCTAAAGAAGCTTATAAGTTATTGTTTCATAATTTATTTTTCTTTTTATTATGTTTATTTATTACTTCAATTTACATTTCCATCACAGTTCCCTCCCTTCACCCCTTCTGGACCCACTCTCTCACCCTCCCACCCTCTCCCACTTCTCCCACATATCCTACTTTGGTGTGCAGTGCCCTACATATCAGCCCCCTTCAGTTCAGCAGCCATATGAGGGCTAAGAGCTTCCTCTTGCACTGTGGGGCCTTCATGGCAGCTCCACTAGGGCAAACTGTTCAACTGACAAGTAACAAAGTCTATGTTCCTGTTCTTTCAATCTGTTGGTTGTAGGATAGTTATCCTGTACTATATGGCTAAAACCCAGTTATAAGTGAATAGATGCCATGCGTATCTTTCTGGGTCTGGGTGAGCTCACTCAGTATGAGCTTTTCTAGTTCCATCCATTTGGCAGCAAATTGCATGATTTCCTTGTTTCTGATAACTGAGTAGTATTCCATTCTGTAGATGTACCACAGTTTTTTTATCTATTCGCTGGTTGAGAGACATCTGGGTTGCTTCCAAGGTGGGGAAAAGCCTAGAACTCATTGGCACAGGTGAAAACTTCCTGAACAGAACACCAGTAGCTCAGGCTCTAAGACCAATAATCAATAAATGGGACCTCATGAAACTGAAAAGCTTCTGTAAGGCAAAGGACACTGTCATTAGAGCAAAACAGCAACCTACAGATTGGAAAAAGATCTTTACCAACCCCACATCTGACAGACCAGTTGGTCAGTGAATCCCAGGGATCATTTTATATATTCAGAGTGGGATTTGCCTATCTCTACAGTGTTTTGACTTTGATGGACAGATCACAGGATTCTAAGGTGAAAGACATTGCATTGGTTTTCTTGCAGGTGGTCAGTGTGGGGTCTGGCTTCTGAATGTGCAGCCAGAACAAGTTCTTTGAGTTTTTCTGCCACACGGGGTTAGAAGAACCTACCACAACCAGGGAAAGCGAGTGCATAAGTGGCATTAACTAAAACCAAACACTAACCTTCCTCTGCTTTCATATTCAGTGATAATTCACTTAGTGGAATTAGTTCTTTCTTGTGTAGTGCAATGTTCTTAACTCATGGATGTTTCCTTGAGCCAGATTTTATGGTCTGTGTCAGAAATCTCTCTAAATCCTTATAAGTTGTCTTTGGTTCAGTGCAGTGCATTTTTTTAACGCTCTTGGGGGTTATCCATAAAACTCTCCGAGATGGCTGAGTTTCTCATTCCACCTCTGAATTTGAAGAGCGCAGATCACTTTCCATGCTGGGCTAAATCCAAAGCATTTAGTGCAGACCATAGAATTCATTTGAACATGGGCTGTCCTGACGGGCAGTGGCTCAGTATGACCACTGGCTCCACTTCTCTAAGATAGCTTCTTAGCCTCCTCTGATGCTTCCAGCCCTACTCTGGTCCTTTGTGGGAGCTTTTTTTTGAAACCATGAAGCTCTTCCCTTCTGGCCCTTGATTGAGAGAACAGCTAACCACTGAAGTCATGCTGATGACCTACTATTTCCTCTTCTCTGACTCCTTCCTCTGTTATCTGTTTTTTTTTTCGTTTTTTTTTAATGTATATTTATTACTTCAGGTTACATCTCCATCACAGTGCCCTCTTTCCACCACTCCCAGTCCCACCCTCCCACCCTCTACCCCCTATCCCTTCCATCCCATTCCTCTGGAGTGGAGTGTCCCTACATATCAGTCCCCCATCCCAGTTCAGTAGTCATATGAGGGCCAAGAGCCTCTTCATACACTGGGGGCCTACAAGGCAGAACCACTAGGGCAAAATGTTTCATTGACAGGAAACAAAGTCTATGTTCCTGTTCCCTTTGGTGCATTGGTTGTAGTATAGATATCCTGTACTATACTACAGTATAGTAAAATCCAATTATAAGTGAATAGGTGTCATGTCCCTCCTTCTGAGTCTGGGTTATCTCCCTCAGGATGAGCTTCTCTAGTTCCATCCATTTGGCTGCAAATTACAGGATTTCATTGTTTCTGATGGCTGAATAGAGAGTATTTCTACTACTCTCTCTGGTAGTTGAATCTCTTGCCCAGTCTTTGCAAAAGAAATTATCCGTCCATCTATCATCTATCAATATATCTGTCTGTCTGTCTGTCTGTCTGTCTGTCTGTCTATCTATCTATCTTTTTAGGCAGATTTTCATGAGCCTAAACTGATTTCAAACTTATATAGCCAAGGATGACCTTGACTTCCTGATCCTCCTGCTACCAACTCCCAAGACCTGGAGTCACAAGTTCATGCCTCTTTCATGCTATGGTCCCCAGTGCTTATGCATACCAAGGAAGCACTCACTCTTCTTCCTGCGTCCCGGCTCCAGCCCCAGCACTTCTCTTGAAGGTCTGCCTGTCTACTTGTGATTCAAGTCGGCCAGACTCACACCATCCTGCCAGAACTAATACAGACTGACGATCCCATGCACTGGTCTTCTGTATGAGTCAGTGTAGTGACAGACACTCATCCAGACTGAGGTTCTCACAACAATGTTGACACCTGTGTCCCCTAGGCTCATAGTACCTTATTCTAGAAGTCACATATTCTAGAAAATTCCTAAAGGAAACAACAAGGCAAGCAACTAATAATCTTAAAGTTAATTTACAATCTTCTTTGTTCTCATATAATGCAGAAAATAAGCTCCAAATAAGAAAGATTTATATGTAATAGGTCAGGACAAACACATATTGGGAGAGGAGGACATTATGGGTGAGTTTCTTATGTAACTTGGATGTGTAGAAAGTTTCCCAACTGTGACTCAAAGATGTAATGAGGGGAAACATTCAGTTAAAAAGTTGTAGTAAAGACAGAGTGAAGTACCACAGGCCTGTAATCCCAGTACTTGCAGCTCTGAGACAGGAGGATCAGAAGTGTGAGGTCAGCCTAGTATACTACATGTAACTCTATATCCAAAAATTTAAGAAAAAAACAATTGTGGAAAAAGGGTATAAAAAACATAATTTTTAGCCTGAAATGTAAAGGCTGTAACTCAGATCACAAGGAGTTACTGTTCTTTATCTCTTTAAAATTAAGAAGGCAGAAAGAAACTCAGGAAAACAGAAAAAAGAGAGAATCAGAGAATTCACACTCAAAATTAGATGTAGATACATTCATACCATTAATATAGGCACATAAAAATGACATTTATTGATTAAAAAAGAGGCTCACACTTGTAATCCCAGCACTGAGGAGGCAGACACAGGAGGGTTTATGCAAGTTCAAGGCCAGTCTTGTCTACACAGTAAATTCTAGCCCAAGTAGCAATACAAAGTGAGACACTATTTCAATAATAGATTACATACATACATATATACACATTCATACATATATACACATTCATACATTCAAAAGCTGTTTCGCCTCCATTATTATATGAGGGATGCAAATTAAATCTGCTTGAAGATGTAATTTCTAATGAATCTGAGAAGCAGGATGTAAAAAATCTGACCATGCATTTGAGACCTCAAGGAAATGAAGCCCTCATACCTCTCTCACGGCCAATGTCTATTTACAGATGTGCTTCCTGCTGGCTCAGAGTTCCAACTTCAAACCATTTGCTATGAAAATATACTTCACAAAACAGAAAATACACTGATTTTACAGATTATTGAGATTAACCTTAACATCCATAAGAAATGAGTGAATGAATGATCATGTAGCCACGTAAGGCAACAGTGCAGAGTCAGAAAACCTAAAGGAGAAAGCTTTGCATGAGCTGATGGATGATGGAGTTGGGTGTATATTGTAAATGAAAAAAGTACAAAGTGAGAATGCAAAACTATGCATGAATAAGCGTATATATAAAGTGTTACAGGTAAGACAGAGGAGAAATAAATCCCCCCTTCCCCCAAAAAAACAATGTAAAGGCACAGGCAACACTGAGTAAAACTGGCTATTTATGAGAACTCAGTGGTAAAAACTAGAAAGGAAAAGGAAATAAGATTTCTATTTGTCATAGTTTTCCATTTTAAATAATGTTTACGTGTTGCCTGTTTAAACAAAGTTAAGTTGGGAAGGGTGGAGAAGTGACTAAATACATATATGGAAACAAACCGACAAAGCTGTGCACAGAACTGATAATGTAACCATACAGAGGTGAAGAAGAATCTAAGTTTTGGGTCCCCCCCACCCCACCCCAGTTGTAAAACGGCTAAGAACATAAAACAGCAGCAAGGAATTCAACAGGATGCCAGGCTGTTGATAGTCATGTTGTTTTATCGGTATCAAGATATTATATTACTAGGGTAAGTATAGACCCAAACATAAGGATGCTTTGAAGAACTAGGGTCTTTCTTAAGATGATGACTATGGAAGAGACAGAAACATACAATTTAGGATTAGACTCAGAAGTATAAGATGTGTGGGTGGAGGTGTATGTGCTCCTGTGGAGTAAAAGTGCACATGTGTGTTTGCATATGCACTGTGGGGGTAGAGAGATAAAATTGGGCCCAGCCAACTTTATGGGAAATAGGATCCAAGCAGGGTGAGAGAACAGATTATTCCCTCCCCTGAGCAAAGGGTGAATTGTTTGTGAAAATTAAACGTGAAGAGACACCAAGTCACAGGAAATGAGACCCTGTTTCTATCACCATGTGGGAGGTTGCTCAGCCAAGTGAAAGAGAGATGGGCTCCAGAGACTGAAGGCAATGACTTCACATTCCAGTACACTCTGGTCCCCATTGTAATTATGAATGGCTAGGTCCCTTGTTTGTAAGAAAAAATATTGGCAGCATTGAGAAGTTGCTGAGAAGACTATGGAGACATCTGTCTATGAGCAGAGGGACACAGCCCAGGTGCCCAAGGACAGCAATCAGCATGATGGCTGCTCAGAATAAACCACCCAGTCATGCATGCTTTACTGCAGAGGGAGGTATCAGCGCGTCATTTCTGGGAAGTCTGCACGAAAACTGGAAAATGGATACTAAAACTGTCTTTTGAATTAGGCATTCTGTTTCTCAATATTTATCCACAAGAAGGAAACAAAGTATGCACAGGAAGATATGAATAATTCATTTCAGCATAAAACATACTTTAAAATTGCAACACTGAAGCATATTTAAAGTACCATTTTGATAAACTGATGTAGCATCCACCTGCCTTCTAAGTGCTTATCCTTTCACACATAGATTAGTGACGTTCTCAGCCCCAGCTGGAGAAGCGTATTTCTGCACAGCACTCAGATTATTGCAGAGACATGGAGAGACACCAAGTCACAGATCCAAGTGCAAAGAACAGGGGATTTGGAGTGTCTTTCCCCAAATGGGACACCAACAACACAGCCCCTTCCCCCTGACTCAGGGATCATGGTGGAAGGGGGGTTAGAAAGGCTACAAGAACCAGAGCCCACCCCTGCCAGGGGTTTGCTGTGAAAGAATACAGGCAGTCAATAACTGTTGGAGAATGGGCATGGGGCCAGCCCACACCCACGTACATATGGGCAGCATTAATTGGATTCAGCAGGCTACATACTTAAAAGACTAGAAGAAGAGGACATGAATTTGACAGGGGAATGGAGGGCATGAGCAGTTGGAGATCAGGAGGAGATATGATCAAGATATGTTGTACTCAAGAAAGAAATTCTCAAAGACTAAGGAAAAAATTAAATGTCTCTTGGCCATCAGAGATCCCTCTTTTGTGAATTTGAATTCTCATTTTGGCTCTGTTCCCCAATTTTTAAATGGATAATTTGGCTTGTTGGTGTTTAATTTATTGAGTTCTTTATAAATTTTGGATATTAGCCTTCTGTTGGATGTGGGGTTGGTGAAGATCTTTTCCCAATCTGTAGGTTGCTGATTTTTTCTAATGACAGTGTCCTTTGCCTTACAGAATCTTTTCAGTTTCATGAGGTCCCATTTATTGATTGTTGGTCTTACAGCCTGAGCTGTTGGTATTCTGTTCAGGAAGTTGTCACCTGTGCCCATGAGTTCAAGGGTTTTCCCCACTTTCTCATCTATCAAATTTAATGTATTTAGTTTTATGTTAAGGTCTTTGATCCACTTGGACTTAATTTTTGTGCAAGGTGATAAATATGGGTCTATTTGCATTCTTCTACATGTTGACATCCAGTTAGACCAGCGCTATTTGTTGAAGATGTTTATTTCTGGGTCTTTGATTCGATTCCACTAATCAACTGGTCTGTTTCTATACTAGAACCATGCTTTTTTTTTATTACTATTGCTCTGTAGTATAGCTTGAAATCAGGGATAGTGATACGTCCAGATGTTTTGAAGTTTTTTTTTTTTTATTGTACGGGATTGATTTGGTTATTCTGAGTTTTTTGTTTCCACAAAAGAGGAATCTCTAATGACCGAGAGACACTTGAAGAAATGCTCAACATCCTTAATCATCAGAGAAATGCAACTCAAGACAACTCTGAGATTCCATCTCATTCATACCTGTCAGAATGACTAACATAAAAACTCAAATGACAGCACATGCTGCCAAGGTTGTGGAGAAAAAGGAACACTCCTCCATTGCTGGTGGGAGTGCAAACTTGTACAACCACTATGGAAATCAGTCTGGCAATATCTTAGAAAACTTGGAATAGCCCTACCACACAAGACCCAGCCATACCACTCTTGGGCATATATCCAAAATATTTCTCACCAAAGCACAAGGACATCTCCTTAACTATATTCATAGGAGTTTTATTTGTAATAGCTAGAAACTGGAAACAACCTAGATGCCCTTCAACTGAAGAATGGATTTTTTAAAAAAACTGTGGTACATTTACACAATGGAATACTACTCAGCTATCAGAAACAAGGAAATCATGCAATTTGCAACCAAATGGATGGAACTACAAAGCTCATCCTGAGTGAGCTAACTCAGACCCAGAAAGATACACATGGCATCTATTCACTTATAACTGGATTTTAGCCATTATAGTACAGGATAACTATCCTATAATCAACAGGCCCATGGAACAGGAACATGGACTTTGTTACCTGTTAGTGGGACACTTTGCTCTAATGGAGCTGCTATGTTGACCCCCCCCCCCCAGTGCAAGAGGAAGCTCTTAGCCGTCATGTGACTGATGAACTGAGGAGGGCTGATATGTGGAGGCACCCCATACCAGAGGAGTAGGATAGGTGGGAGAAGGGGTAGAGGGTAGGAGGATGGGACGGCGATGGGTGGAGGGAGGAGACTGTGATAGAGATGTAACTTGAATAACTAAATTAACGCTTAAATAAAAAAAGAAAAAATTAAATACAGTTCACTTCTACACACACACTACTAGACTCAGAGACATAGATGGACAGAAAAGGTATGTGCAATCCAAGTGCATGATGAGCTTTCAAATCTCTTTTATCAGAAGAACCTATAAACCCTTGCATAAGATCCTAACAGATGTATGATTTGTTTATTTGGTGTTTGTGATGCTCAAACTCAGGGTCTCACCCAGACTCTTCAAGGGCCCTTGCACTGAGCTATCGTCTACACATCCTATACAGCGCCTACAGATATACAGACTCACACGTGTCCTATCTTTTCTCCGGCGATTAAAGGAACTGTTCAAGCTGAAGCACCTGCAGGCTTTAGAGTCTATCCTCAGTGCATCCTCCCTTCAGCACTTACTGGTCACCATTTTTTTAATGAAAAGTATCTTTCCTTTCTCTTTTTCCTACTGACACCTCCGGGTTTTTCGGTGTCTTTGTGTTGATTGTAACACTACAGATTCATGAATTCATTATGCTGGGGACTCACAGCACTTAACTATTCTCTCAGTCACTCAAGTTGTCTAGGATTTGGCTGTGGGAACGTCTTTAAGGGGTTCCAGAATCTTTCTGACATGTTTGTTTGATCTCTGAGCCCTCCCGGCTCTCTGTTCTGTCCCTCACAGGGAGGCATCTCTAAAGCCTTCATTTCTTTCACTGGGGACTTGATATTTAGAAACCAAGATCTGGGTGCTTATCACTCATTGCTACTGGATTGTCACTGTCACAGTCTTTCCATATAACCCTGAATGTGTCATCTGACTTCTCGTCTCCAAAGGAAATTGGAAAAAAATTATTTATGCATCGGTGTAAAAAAATATAAAAATGTAATGATTCCATGTTGGCCTTTTCTGTCACCTCTGAAACTCTGTTCTGCTAAACATGTAAGGATGAGAACTAGAGAAAGTATAGGAAGGTCTGTGAAGTTGTGGTGTTCTCTCCTAACACAAACTTTGCTGATGCTTGTGTGATGAAATCTTCAGTTTGGGGGATTTGAGTGAGGACATTTGTCACTCTTCAAGACTTTTGGGGTCTTGTTTGTGTTTCTTTTAATAATGACACCAAAGAGAGGAATATGGAGACTTTTAATTTTAATGCTTTAGTAGCATTGCATGGTGGAAGAGGCCAAATATCAGCAACTCTGTATTCATAGAGGCGGGCTGAAGAAAAATGTGCTCTGGGATTAGAAATGGTTTGGAAACCAATTCTACCATCTCAAAGAGGTGCAGTCGTAGGTAAAATGCTTAACTTCCTTGAATTTCTTTCTGTCTGAGAAAACTGTAGAAGACTTGACAATGAAAAGGATTGTTACTGTCCCTTTAGCTAGCTGGGGTTTTTTTTTTTTTTTATTTTATTAGCTAGCTGTTGTCTGAACCTGAATCTCTGGTGGTTTTGTCACTCTCAAAAAGTTACCTAGCCCAAAATGAAACTGAGAAAACTTGGTACAAATAGATCATCTGGGGCAGAAACAATCAGGGACAGAAACAACAGAATACTGTTGTTCAGAAAATGTACACTATAAATGGGTATTCTCTAGATTGGGTTACAGGCCATGGTGGTAGGTGGTCCAGTGACAGCCATGTGCGTGCTGGAGAGGCCAAAAATCCAGTGGCTTCTCACTCCACGAATCTGGATGCTTCAGTTGTCCCAAGCTGGTGCTGGAGGCCTGAAGGACCCTCAGTGACACCTGGTATTTACTTCATGTCGGAAGGCCCAAGAAGTTATAGTCTGATGTTAGGGCAGCAATAACAATACAGGTGCACTCACCAGCAAAGACGAGTAGACAAGACCAGCATTACTTTTCTCTCAGACCTTTATGTGTCTGGACTGTGATAAGAAGGTAATGGCTGAAGTGGGGGTGGGGAGCTTTTTCCTCCTTAGTTTGCGATTTCCCCCACCCTTAGTTTATGACACTTTATTTAGGAAATGCCTGCACAAGCCCACCCACAGGCATGTCTTTTAGTTGCCTAAAGTTAACAAGACTAATATCACAGGGGCTATCTGGTTATTTGGAGTCTCCACTCTCACTGTTTTTGAACAACTTTCAACCCTGTAAATTGCAGAAAATTGATGCTGCTGATACTGGTGATTCTCATCTGTGCAGACTGAAGTGAACACCTTCCTGGTGGAGACACAGTGGATCATGGTTGTAACAGCCCCCGGTCCTTAGCAGCCCCTGGTCCTCACTATAATTGATTCTACGATGGAAGTACCATTAAGGAAGACGGAATAGGGAGGGGTTTGTTACTGAGATGTAACTTGAAGAAAAAAAAATAAAGTATTTTAAAAAAAACAAAACATTTTTTACATACACAGCTCCCCCTGCCAAGATTAAAACAAATCCATCAATGTACACAGTTCTGAAAAAGTCTCTACATGCACAAACATTTCGTTTTTGGCTTCAATAGCTCCACTTCTGACTAACTGATCTTATTAACTGAAGTATTTCAACTCAGAACATGACTTCTTTCTTCCTTTCTCTTTTGTTTTGTTGTTGCTGTTCTACAAACTCCCAGAAGTACCAGATCTCTGGTACCTATTCAGGAAAGACTTAGCTCAGAAAGAAATTTAGGAAAATTCATGCACTACTTGGAATAAACTTGATGCAGGAGGCCTCATTCAGAGAGAACTGAAGACACAGCCCTGCCACTGAGAGTTCTTGCTGCCCTTCCAGAAGACAGGAGTGTGGCTCCCAGCACCCCCATCAGAAACCCCAGCTCCAGAAGATCCAATATAGTCTTCCTGCTTTGCCAGCACAAACACACACACACACACACACACACACACACACATACAAGCATGCACATAAAATGTCAGAATACTAAAACATTTTTAAGGAGATTCTAGAGATTGGGAAGATGGGTCTGCCGCAAGGTACTTGTTTCACCATAATATAAAGAAGGTTTGATCCTAAGCACCCGTTATTTCCAGCTGTGTAGTTGTAATCCCAGAGTTCTGAAGGCTCCTTAGCCAGCTACTCTAACTGGATCAGGAAGCTCTGGGTCCTAATGAGAGACCTTATCTCACAAAACAATGGCTCCTGGAGAACAGCTATCAAGGCTGTCCTCTTAGCTCCCCATGAACATGTGTGTGTATGTACACATGCCTACATACATGTTCATACACACATTTACACATTTTGGAAATAAGTTTTCCAGGAAGGAGGCTTCCCAATAACCTGGACACATCCCACAAAGGAGTAGACGTAGCCTATCTTTGAACCAGCACAGGGTCTTCCTTTTCTCTGGCAACTGTTGGGACCGACGGGGATGATGACAGGTAATGGATGAGTCTAGAGGATCCATGAAGCTTAAATTAGAAGGTTTAACAGAACAAAGTCTGCGTGTCACATTTTTGGAGATCATAGTCATTGACAGGAGAGCTGAAGACAAACGGATGGGGAGACATTTAGCTTTCAGGAATTCCACGGCCTTTTGAAAACACTCGAAAATGTAATATTTTCTGAAGGATTTCTTAATCATTCCTGTCTTGTCCACCATGGGAAGAAGAATGTGATGTTTGCATTTTTCTGTATTTCTGAATCTCTGCCATTTGGACTTATTTAGCAAACTCTCCAGAGATGCCTTGCGCCGTGAAGAGAACACAGGCAGACCCATAGCAAATACAAATCGTATTCATTTGTCCTTCGGAGCACAAATTTCAACCGTAACTAAATACAATATGCTGGCTCTTTCTGTGCTTTTTATGAACTTTTGAAGCAGGTTTGTGATGAATAGATTTTACAGGATTATGCAGTTATACTTTGCTTTTAAATTTTTCAGAAAGAAATCACAAACATGACCTCATACATTAATAAATCAATTATGGAATGCTGCTCTCTACATATGTTCAAAATATGACCCTATCCAAAACTCCTTAAACAAGTACTAAGAAATAACTTTAAAATCTTGTTTAGGCAGTTCTGGTTTTCAAAATACTGGATAGAAATCTGCTGTTACATATAGAAGAGGAAAATGATTTCTTTGACCTACAATTATTTTGTTTCTAATATAGTAAATATTAAAGCCATGTTGAGGGTACATGTTTGCTCTATGTTAGGCCTCTTTTCTCTTTCCTCTCTCATTCCAAGTTGAAGCTAAGAATTCAAAGCAAGAAGACAAGGAACTGACTTGCTAATGACAAACCAGTTGCTGGCAGGTTTTGGAAGAGGCACACCCTCAGCACTGAGCTATTTGTTTTGAACATTACTGTTTAGGTGAAAGATCATGAGGTATAGACAAAGGGATAGCCCTTGTGACCGGCCTGAGTCGTACTTTATAAGACTGTTTTCTGCCTTTGTAGCAACTAAATTTTGAGAATCATTATGTATCCACTTCTCAGTGGGGTATTCAAAATGTCTATGATACATCTTTCTGTATGTGAAAAGTCAAAGATTACACCATTATTTAGACTCAATTTTATTTTTTTATTTTTAATTGCATGTGTGTGTTTGTGTATGTGTGTGTGTTTGTGTGTGTGCACATGCATGTATGCATGTGTGTACCCTTCTGAGATGGAGTTACAAGCAACGTGAGTCATTCCATGTGGGTGCTGGGTCTTCTGTGAGAGGAACAGGCTCTTAACAGCTGAGTCATCTCTCCAAGTCTAGAAATGTAATTTTAAGCAGATATTTTGGGGCTGGAGAGAAGGCTCAGCAGCTAACAGCACTTACCGCTTGCAGAAGGGCACAGCTCAGTTCCCAGGACCCACAGTGTCTGCTCCACAACCTCCCATAACTCCAGTTCCAGGATTTCTTCTGCTCTCTGCAGGCTCCTGCATATGTGGTGCACACATGTGTGAACACACACACACACACACACACACACACACACACATATATATATAAAACTGGGGAACATTTTGGGGGTTTTGTAAGTATGTGATAAGACTACATAACAACATTTTTCTTTAACTATTATTTCGGCTTTATTATCTGTTACATTATTGCATAATCCAATAGGAAATTTTTTTCAGCAAACTCATCACAGAGAGTGTGAATGTTGCCTCTTTCCCCTAGTGGCAGAAACACATGCTACTTTACATTTTTGTACATTTATTTTATGTACACATGGATGCCAGGGGACAACTTGTGGGAATCAATTCTCTCCTTCTACCATGTGGGTCCAAAGATCAAACTGAGGTTGTCACATTTAGCAACAAACACCCTTACCCACTAAGCCATCTCTCTAGTCCAGCACCAAATTTCTCAAGCTGGCAGTTTCAAATGTTCCAGGCAAGCTAGTTAAAAGAAGTGATTATACTCAGAATGACTCTGACATTTCATCTCACACCTGTCAGAATGGCTAAGATCAAAAACTCAAATGATAACACATGCTGGTGAGATTGTGGAGAAAGGGAAACACTCCTCCATTGCTGGTGGGAATGCAAACTTGTACAACCACTATGGAAATCAGTCTGGAGATATCTTAGAAAACTGGGAACAGTTCTACCTCAAGATCCATCCATACCCCTCCTGGGCATATATCCAAAAGATTCTTCACCAAACCACAAGGACATCAGCTCAGCTATGTTCGTAGCAGCTTTATTCATAATAGCCAGAAACTGGAAACAACCCAGATGCCCTTCAACTGAAGAATGGATTAAAAAAAAAAGTGGTACATTTACACAATGGAATACTACTCAGCTATCAGAAACAATGAAATCATGCAATTTGCAACCAAATGGATGGAACTAGAAAAGCTCATCCAGAATGAGCTAAGCCAGACCCGGAAAGACACATATGGAATGTACTCACTTATAACTGGGTTGAGCCATATACCACAGGACAACAATCCTACAACCCACAGACCCAAAGGAACAGGAGCTTAGCAGATCTACAAGAAACTCCACCCTGCAGTGGATCAAAACAGATGCTGAAACACACAGTCAAGCATTAGGTGGAACTCTGGGAGTCCCGTATAAGAGAGGGAGGAGGAATAGATAGACCTGGAGGGTCAAGCACATCACATGAAGATCGACAGAACCAACCAATCTAGGCCCCTAGAGGCTTATAGAGACTGAAACACTAGCCAATAAGGGAAAAAAAAAACCACGTAGATCAGACCTAGCCCCCTATATATATAAGATAGGCAACTTGGCCTTCATACAGATCCCTTAACAAGTGGTGGGGGGTGGGGGAACCGAGTCTGTCATGTATTCTGTTCCCTGTTAATGGAATACCTTACCCTAGCTGGGCTGCCATGTTGGGCCCCAGTGGGAGAGGAAGCTCTTATGACTAAGGAACTGAGGGGGCTTGATATGTGCAGGGCCCCTCTCACTTGAGAAGGAGAAGAGGGAGAGGTGGGAAGAGGGTGGGAGACTGGGAGGGGAGGGAGACGGCTGCAATTGAGATGTAACTTGAATTAATAAATAAATGTTAAAAAAAAGAACCATGTGGTGGGGAAGAAGTTGATTATTGCCAGCTCTTGGAGAGAGATCCAGACATCAAGAGTACAAAGAGAGTGGAAGCAAGAAGATGCAGCTTCTAGCTGGGACAAACGTGCTATTTTGTTTACAAATGCTACATTGGTGAGAGAATAAATGACCCGTGCTGCCTATCTGATGCAAACTTTGATTCATTTCTCCTGCATTCTGCAAACATTGACTCAAAATTGATCACAGAAGTAAATGTGAAATCAGCTATAAAACCTCTGGCGGAAATAAGGGAACCATTGCAGTCTTCTCTTAGGCTGGGATCTTAGGTGTGATAAGGAGAGTATGACAGAGGGAGAGATGAACTTCACTGAAAGTGAAACTTTTCGCCGTTTGAAAGGCACCATTGCAGAAGGTTCTGTGAGGTGCTGAGAAGAAGGTGTATTCTTTTGTGTTTGGGTGAAACATTCTGGAAGACAGGGTAGGCAAGTCCTTCATAATTCCTGCTCTACAATCAATGTCTGTCAGAGAAACGGGGTCAAACGGTTGAAGATTGATGCTGTAATGTATGGAGAGAAAATGGGAGCTGTCCAGACAGCCACTGATATGTCATTTCTTAGTTTTGGAAGCTGCAGGCCCTGCACTTCCTATATAATCAGATATATTTATCCCTCTCAGGTCTCTGAGGTGGTTGAAGACTAAATAGCTAGAGTCTCATAGTTAAATTTTGAGTTGTTTAGGAATCAAGAGGGTGTTCTGGATCTAAGAAGATGTTTTTAAAATTGTGATGCAAGTTAGTATGAAAGCTGAGTTAGATATAGAACTTTAAACTCATGGAGATGGTTAGATAGTAGAATGTTAAAGTCAGGGGCTAAATACATATGGACTGGACATTGGGAATGTATGCTAAGCCAGATAACTCTCATAATTGTGGCCTATTTATCTCTGTTGTTTGTATGTATTTATTGTTATAAGAGAAAGAACCATTTGTTGAACTGAAAGGGGGAGCTGTTGGGAGGAAAAGATAAACCTTAAACTTAAAAAAAAAGGGAAGAGGATGGGGGGATTGAGGGGGAAGAGGGTGGGACTGGAGGGGGGAGAAGGGAGGGGATTGTGATTGAGATGTAACTTGAAGAAATAAAAAATAAAAAAAGAAAGGCACCATTGGGTTGGAGATGCAGTTCAGCTGATGGAATGCTAGTCTAGCACACTTGAAATCCTGGGTTTGGTCCCCAGCATTGCATAAAAATGGGTGTGGTGTGCATACTTATACACTCGGAACATGAGATGTAGAATCAGGAAAATTTGTTTTAAAAAGGAAAGGAGGGAGAGTAGTAAGGTGGAGGGAAGGGAAGTAAAGAAGAAAGGAATTGCTAAAGAATAAAAACATAACTTACAGACTGGGAGAATATCTTCGCTTGTTATATATGCCTTGTTGGAAGAGGTGTGCCAGTGGGGGTGGGCTTTGAGACCCACTGGGGACCTTAGTCAGCATGGGATGTTAACAACAGAACATCACAAATGGGGTGTTTAAAACAACAAACATGTTTCTCATAGTGCTGAGGATGGAAAGTCTAATAAGATCAAGGCACTAGAAGGAAGATTTGTTGTCTGGTAGGGCCCTTTCTGATTCATGGATACCCATCTTCCTTATGAGTCCTCACATGGTGGAGGGAATGTGAAGAGCTACCTGGGACTCCTTTTATGAGGTACTAAGAAGGGTTGGGGAGGATCTCACACTGCTGTCACTCTCAGAGCCAGCTTCTCAACATTCGAGTCTGAAGGAGACACAAACACTCAGTCCAATTTATTATAGGGTTCAATGTATAAGTTAAAAAAATGTAACTAATCTATTACACAATCTATTAGACTCCAGAGAATGGAAGATTTAGGAGTGGGTGGAAGGTATTAAAGAAAATGTAAAGACACTCACATTGTCTGTCCTATCTTTCAATTAGCAATAATCGTGCCTCGGATAAACCTCGTCGGCTAGGATACTGCCAATGCACAAAGCTATGCCTGTCCTATCTTAACTGTGGAAATTACATGGGTTACATATGTCCAGCTGTCACACTGAATATTTTAAATGTACACAGTGTGTTTAGGTCAAATATATCTCTACAAAGTTACTAACTAAGAAAAAAAAAACTATTGGCTGGGATGTGGCTCTGTGGTAGAGAACTTTCCTATTATTAATTCAGGCCCTGAGGTGAACCCCAATTCCTCACAAACAAGCACAAAGTGAAATAGAATAAGATGAATGTTATTTAACAAAAGAATTCAGGGAAATTCTCCAAACCAATTAAACACATTATTTCTAGCAAGAAAACTTGCCTCGTGTCATAGAACTGAGTCCGTGAGATGTGATGCTGCCCCCCCACCGCCCCCCAGACCTACAGCTGCCGTCAGCATGGCTACAGCCACCCCAGAGGGAACCCACTGTGTGCATCCATTTCATCCCTTTCTGAGAGAATTCTCTGCAGTCCCTTCTTCGCCTGAATCACAAGTTGAAAACCCTAGGATGGTTGAATCTGACTGATGGGGCCTAGGTGAATCTGGCCTGAGCTATTTTCCACGGAGGCTAGGGAAATGAGTTTCTAGCATTTTTTCACATCTATCATGGGAGACAGACCACCTTGCTCCAAGACTCACATGCTGCTCTCTGGAGTGAATGAGTCCCAGTTAGGCTTGGTACCTAAGTAGACATGGGCAGGTATGAGGAGGGTATCATGGAGATTCAACTGTCTTGGGCGTCACATGCATCTCGACCAGGAGGACGTGGAATAAGGTGTGAGCTATAACTCAGTAGAAAGAAAGATTTCTGAAATCTTTCCTTCAAAAATGACAAAAAACAGAGGAGAATCCTCTCATCCCCAAAACCCCATTCTGCTAGGTGGGGGAAGCTGTGACCCCCTCACTGTGCACTCACCACTCAGCAGGGGTTCAGCCAGGCACCATAACTCCGGGGCTGAGATGAGATGGGAGGGTGTGGCTAGGAAAGGAAGAAAAAGAATAGGACAGGTGATGTGATTGGAAAAGGAAGTAAGGGAGAGGTGGGAAGGGAGAGGGTGGGATGTGATGGGAGAGGATGAGCTGGGGAAGGCAAAATGGGATGGAAAGCTGGAAAGGAGGGGATGGTACAGGAGAGATGGGATTGGACAGAAGAGGATAAAAAGGGTGAAGAATTGAAGGGGAGGGAAGTAGAGAGAGTAGAAAGGATTGGGGAATGATAGAACAGAAAGAACCTTGGTAGCTTTCCCCTCTTTCTTTTGCTCTTTTTAAAAGTGCCAAGAGGCTTATAAGCCCCTTTCAGCCTGGAAGATGTGGCTGCTTTCTGAATCCATGCTTGAACTGGATAAAACCAAGTGTGATTCAGCTGTGCTTGGATGTAAGATAAAGGGAACATCAAACACCTTGCTCCTTACAGGCTTCGAAATTGCTTGCCAGGGCATGAGAAACTCAACACACACCGCTTCTATGGCGTCTTTTTAAATTTTACTAATTATTGTATATGTACATGCACATATGGGTATACTTTGTGTGGGTTGTGGGGATTGAACTCAAATCACAAGAGCCTTTATCTACTGAACTGTCTCATCAGGCCCTACTCTTGAAGAAGGAAGGATCACCAGCTGGGCTGAGAGGCTGGATCTAGAGCCAGCGATTTAGAGAAAAATGGATGTGGAGACCCTGCCCATGTCTCAAACCCTGCTGTTCTTGTCTAAATCAGCTTAAACAGCTGTTTTGTCCCAGTGGAGGTCTGTTTTCTACCTGTCACTCCTCTGGTGAACATGCCTGGTTCCCCTTGTACCCAACCCACCCTTGCTCTCAACTTCTGGACTTCTGGCATCTCCATTCTTGGCCCCTTAGGAAGTACTTGGCCAGGAACTTAGTGAGCCACTCAGCCTTTCACATTCCTACAGACATAGTCATAGTTCTGAACTGGGCACAGACAGCAGAGCCATTGCCCTTCATCAACAGGTTCCCAAGTTCCTTCCTGCCTCTCCCACCCCACTGCCCCCCATGCGTCCTAGATGTGACTGTGGTGTACTGTATCACCCAAGTTCCAGTGGGGATTTCTAGCATGGCTCTGGGGGCTCTACAGGGACCTGGGCCTTTACCAAGTGAGGGAGGGATGCTTTTGCTGTGTGCTGTGGGGAGGTGCTCATTGCTTACTACTGGTCCCCATGTGCTGATACCTGAGTGGATGATGGGTACCCTATGTCCAAATTCCAGCACTGAGCTTCGGCACAAGGTTGTCGTCAAGCGATTGATTGGCGAATGATCGAGCAAGTGACTTTTGATCCTAATTTTCCCCCTCTGAGCCACCTCACTCTCACCAAGGAGACTGCCTTAATTCTGAACACATCAGTGGAGATGTCTACAAAGACATGGCCAGTGACGAAAGCCCCCTTTACAGGATATTTGTACCTTAATATGCCCATTTGGATCTCATCTCCCTTTTCTCAATCATATCAAGAATGTTAATTTCCTCTAGTGTAATTCTGAAGCCTTCTGGCAAGAACAAAATATAGGATTCTAAGACAAAGAGCCCAGGCCTTTCCCTGAGAATAACCCTATGAAGTATGTTTTCATTTGATTATTTGTTGACTAAAATCACAGCCTTGTCTATATACTGTCTGAAGAGCCCACAAAACGGGTTGTGACTAAAACCACTATTTGCTTTCGGCTGTACATGGCAAAATTTGATTTGCAGCGATAGGATTGTCAGTCTGATAACACAAGTGCAATTTCTCTAGTTATTTACCTTTAAATCTCAGTATTACACTCGCTACAGATGACATATGAAAGTAAATATTTGCACAGTGGTATGATTCAGTCAGGAACAGACGTGGTTCTGCACCTAAGGGAGAGGCTCATATCATCTAGACCAACATTTTTGTAGGTGAAAAGCAAGCTTCAGTATCCTGTGTACTCTGTGAATGTGACTGTGGTGAGGTCGCGGCCCTGGTGGCAGCTACTGATGAGTCCTGTGAGTCTGTGACATAATCAAAATTTGCTCGGGTGGAAAGGCAGCAAATGAGCTGGTTCTTCAGTACATTCAAGTTCCTTATATGTGCTTCAGGTTGACATAGTAAAACTCCAGCCTGAAGTCTCCCAGAGTCGCTGGGATCTTCTAGTGAATGGGAAATGTTGACAGATCTGCCAGAGCCCTTTTCAGAGCTGCAGCCTGCTCCCCATTCATCTCAGCCGTTCCCATACTTCCCTTCTCCCCTCCCATCTTTTCTCTTTTCTCTCTGCGCATACTCTCCCTCCCTCCCTTCTTCTCAGAGTAGGGCCCTGTTGTTGTGTGAAAGATGAAGATGTCTGTGTGCCTCTTGGAAGACTCTACCTAACAGCTTCTGATAGTTTTCATCAGCTTCTTAAGGAAAAACCAACTTTAATTTACTCTAAGAAAAGCTCATTTTGTTGCTAATTTAATTTGAGTAAAAGGCCTTATGTAGAACGTGCCCCAGGAATTTCTATAAGATCGATTTATACAACCCAGGAGGATTATCTCACTCTTATAAGCTAATCCTCTTGAAAAGCATGTCTTCATGAGGAAGCATGTCATATTCTGTATGTTATGACTCTTTGAGTTTGATGTGGAATAAATGAGGCACATTGCACTCTCGGTCACCTGTGACTCAGCCTTTGCGGTGAGCTGTTAGAGGGTTGGGGCACACCTACCAAGATTTCTTTTCGGTGGTAAGAAGTCAAGCAGTGAATTTAATGTGATTGCCAGGTTGACATATAGAGATTGGTTGCAATGAGTTCAATCAATAAATATTTGAGTTGCTTCTGTGTGCCAGGGAGAGTTGTGCATGCAAAGGTGAGGATACCAGAGCCTGGTGACAGAAGTCAGACGTGGAACAGCCAGAGAAAAGAAGCCATAATGGAAGCAGGCAGTCACTCAAGCTTCAGAGAAACGTCAGGCTGGGAAGAGGAAGCAGAGATCCAAAGCAGAGTTGATATTTTAGGACTAGGATCCAGGATGGCCTCCCTGGACACAGCATTCTAACGGACAATGGAATGAAGTGATGGGCATCAGGCAGGAAGAAGAGAAGAGCTTTCTAAGCAGATAACTGGAAATGTCCTGAGGTACAGGCAAGGAAGCCAAAGTGGAGGGCTGACTATTGCCAAGAACGAGGTTGGGGAGGAAGCAAAGAGTGGGTGCACACAGGAACATTTCGGTACTGTTGAGGACTTGGGGGTTGGATCTAAGTGGCATGAAAAGATCAGGAATGGCTCCAAATGAGAAAAATGGGCTCACATTGGGAAAATGGGCTTGGCATGGAGAAAGCAAATGGGCTCAGCATGGAGAAAAACAAACTCAGAACAGGGAAAGATGGGGTAGGAGAAATGGGTTCATCATGGGGAAGGCGAGCTGCGGTTTATATCTTATATAGAAACTCTCTGTATAGTCCTGGCTGTCCTGGAACTCTCTCTGTAGACCAGGCTGACTTCAAACTCACAGAGATCCGCCTGCCTCTGCCTCCCAAGCGCTGGGATTAAAGGTGCACCACCATGCCTGGCTTGAGAGTGGCTTCTTTTAGATGCCCACATGCACTTAAGGTTGTGTTGATGACTAGCACCTCGGTGTCGAAGTGTGCCATGGTTTATTTATTCACTTCCGCTGTTATCTCAACATGGCCCAGATTCATCTGACAGAGTGTCTCATTTCAAGGACTTCAAGTAAAGAATTCCTGTGCCCATGTCTACCGGGGATTGTCTTGGTTAATCGTTGATGTGAGAGGCCCACCCCATTGTGGGTAGCACCACCCTTATGCAGGTGGCAATATCTATGAGAGCCAATGAAACATCAGCCTCCAAGTGAGTCAGCAAGCAGCACTTCCACATGGTGTGTTCCTTGATTTCCTGACCTGACTTCCCTCAATGATGGTCTGTGTTTTAGAAACATCAGCTAAATAAACCCTTTCCTCCCCTAAGTTGCTTTTGGTCAGAGTGTTTTATTTATCACAGCAACAGAATGGAACTAGAACACCAGGTTATGACAGTTGTTCCAGTATTTTGGCAGCCATGGATGTGGGTGAACAGCAAGGAGCAGTTTGTCAGATTACAGGGTGAGAGCATGCTTAGCTTCATAAACAAACAAACAAACAAACTGCCAAACTCCCTTCCCCACCAGGGCCATCCTCATCAGTCACAACTGACAATTTTTATGGCTCTACATGCTCGCCGGTGCCTGATGCTGTCAGCATCTTGGTGGCACAGCCTCACAGTGGTTTCCCCATGAATCTCTATGTATGATCTATGACCTGTGATCTAATGACCTATGACCTAATTCCCTGATGACCTATGACCTAATTCCTGAATGACTTGTGATGTTGAACTTCTCTCCAGATGCTTATTTGCCATCTGCATTTTTGGGAGAGGCATCAGAAGCCTCTGATGATACCTACTCTTGATGTAGCAGATAAAATAAGAACTTATTATGTGCATCTGCTCTTCATGGTACCTTGTACTATGGACACTAGTTCTCCAGGGCTAAATGGATAGCTCAGTGGTGAAGTGCTTATCCAGCATGTGTAAGGCCCTGGGCTCTATTCTCAATACTGGAAAAACACAAAAATAGATAAACACTCTATTCTGATTGCTTACCAATGAGCAATGATGTCAATTTTTTCTGTAATTAAAATCTTAAGTGGGAGAAACATTTAAAATTTAAAACAAATGTACATTATTATAAATAGTCTTCACAAAAATCATATGTATTTGCTAGGAAGAATCATTACTTATTGGTTCAGCAAACCTGAGTGGCTTCTATGTGTAGCATCCACTAGGCATATTGTGTATATTTTTACAGTAACCTTCCAAGTTGAAATTTACTATCCCCATTGCATGAATGAGAAAGCATTGGGTCTTATATACACACTATTCTATTGCGCCCAACAGAAAACTTTAATATAGTTCATGTCAAGCAATCATTCAATAAATAGGAATATACTAGCTTAGGAGGCTTTATAGTCGAATGCTCCACAGAGGGGCTGGGAAGATGATACAGTGAGTAAAACATTTCTGTAGACAAGTGAAGACCTGAGTTCAAATCCTCTGCACCTGTGTACATAGCTGGGCAGAGCTGTGCACAAACCTATAACCACAGTACTGTGTGGGGAAACACAGAGGATCCCTGGGGCGGACTGTCTATCTGTCTGTCTGTCTGTCTGCCTGGCTGGCTGGCTGGCTGTCTGCCTAGCACCAAGCTCAATGAAAGATTCTGTCCAAAGGGAATAAAGTGAGCATGGTGGAACAGGACACCCACCATCCTGTTCTAGCCTCCACGTGGTTAAGCATCTATGTCATCACCACCACCACCACCATCATCATATTATTATTATTCACATGCACACGCACACACATACCCCACAAGCTACACAGAAAAAGCAACATTGCACCAAACAGACCAGACAAGACATCATCCAGTAACTAATGGGAGTAGTTGCAGAGTCTCACAACTGAACATTAAGAAGATTTTGGGGGGTCCTGCTGAGGAGAGAGAAGAAGGAATGGAGGAACAAGAGGAGTTAGGGGCATACCAAAGGAACACGGCCCACAGAATCAACTGACTGGGACTCATGGGAATTTGAGATATCAGGGAACCTAGGTCTGACCTAGTTCTCTACATGTATGTTATGACTGAGTAGCTTGATGTTCTTATGGAAATCCTAACAGTGGGATCCGGGGCCATGAGTCACTGCTGCATTTGGATGATTATTATCCCTGACGGGTGCTGCCTGGTAGGCTTGTTCTCTATCATCATGGAAAAGAAGTCTAAGAAGCAAAGAACCATCCAGATGGACTGACAAGTAATACATGATTATAGAAATTATAAGGCAAAAAGACAGAATGCTCTTAGCCCATAGGACTGGCAAAATATGGTTCATGGACTCAGTATGCTTCCCTCTGTCTTACTAATAAAGCACATTCCATGTCTTCATTTACAAATTATCTATGATTGCCTTCTGCTGCATCTTTGGAGTTGAGTAGTTGCTCAGAGACCATATAGCCAAGAAAAGCTAATAGTATTCCTTTTGACCCTTTGTAGAAAAAACTTACTACTCAAATGTTGAGAACATCTAATTGAAGGAATGCAATCTCAAGGATATAGGGTGAGACAGAAGATTAACATGGGGTAGCCAGGTAATTCTGTGGAAGGATGAGATAAAGTTGAAAGTCTATGCAGTCCTAGACTAGAATATGTGTTCTGCATTAGCGGGGTCTCAACACAGAGGAGGCAAGAAAAGGAGAGCAATAGGAGTCTCCACCATGCGAGAGGAAGATGGCAGCACCCAGACTGAAGAGTGAAGAAGAAAAAGACTTGAGATTACAGGAGGTCTAGAGTTTGCTTAGGTGAAGGTTGAGTGAGTGAGAGGGGAAGTGAGGGGGTGAAGGCAAGACATTCACTGATCTGGGGACACTAGAAGATGAACAGATTCTACAATGACAAAGATCTAGGCATGGGCGACATCACCTGTAGTCCTAAGACTCAGAAGGAGGATTGTCGTGAGGCTAGCCTGGGATAGAGGAACAGTATGTCAAAAACTATAATGAAACAAAACAGGAGAGTGACAAAAAAGTGAGCAGAGCTGGCAGGGTGTAGCAGTCCCTTCTTCACTTAAAGTTCCATCAGCTCAACCTCAGTTTATAATTGGGACAAGAAGTGGAATCAATGCTCATTCAAGACTGCGTTAGGCCTCAGTAGATGACATAAGGTGGAGTGCCTCAAGGCCACCCTGAGCCTGAATTTTTGTGGGGAGTGAGCCCCACAGCCTTGAGGTCACCTATCTTTGTACCAGTCAAGTGTCTGAGTGTCTTTGTGCTACATCACAATCTTCCCCCAAGGACAGAAAGACGGCACGGCTACACTGCTCTTTACCACGCAGGCTTTCCTTGGCCCTACACAGACAAGTAGAACTAGCCCCACACTGAGATGCCCTTGAAAGGAAAACAGGGTTTGCAATTTTCCATAAAGGCGTCTGACCATGAAAATAGTGTCTGACACATTTAAGAATTTTTAAGTTTCCTTCCAAATATGGTATTCTGTGACAGACAAGGCACACTGCAGAATGAGAAGAGACCTAGTGAGATGTTCAAAAGTCCTAGCCTGTCCCTAAAGAAGCTGAGCATCCTGTTCCATGTTAGCAGGATCACAGCCCAAGGACGTATTTCAGGAACTGGTATAAGTAGAAAGATTTTCAACAGCCTGGAAGTCCTTAAATTAGATGCTATGATTCCCTTCATTGGGACATGGGACACTTTGGAGATGCCACATATATTAGGATATCCTGTAAGAATGGAGAGTCCAAAAGATGACACACCTTTTGACTAATCAGTCTGCCACAGGGGGACTCAGATGGCAAACAGGGAAGACTCTCTCTTGGTTACTCTGCTCAGAACCTTCTCTTCATCAGCTCCACAGCACTGTTACCTTGAAATATCCCTTTGTTCACACTGACTGTCCCTGCTCAGGTGGCAAATGGGGGTGGTAGGATCTGGGAGGCTCTGGGCCTTCCCTGCTCCTCTGTGTATGGGGGAGTGCAGTAGGAGACCACCCTGGGTTTGGCGACCACATTTACTCATGTGGCTTTACAGCATAGGTCATAAGCAAGGCACATCTTACTCACCATCAGCTTGAAGACGTCCCAACACTATAATGATTCAAATAAGAAGATGGTTCAGTTGTTACTATGCTGACTACACAACCGTGAGAACCTAAGTTCAGATTCCCAGTGTCCACATAGAAATCCAGGGACAGTGGCACATAACCAGACTCCCAGCACTGGGGAGACAGAAACAGGCTTGCTGTTCAGCTAGTCATGTGGATTGCTAGATTCTGAGTTCACTGAAAGACCATCAATCAATCAATCGATTGATAAAGTGGAGAGCAATAAAGGAAAACATCTGATGCTGGCCTTTAGTCTCAGCCTATCCATACACACATGCATACACACGTGCACACACACGCATACATACATGCATATGTACATGCATACACATGTGCACACACGTGCATACACACGTGCATACGTACATGCATACGTACGTGCATACACACGTGCACACACACGTGCATACACACATGCATACACACATTCATACATACATGCATACACACATGCATATGTACATGCATACACACATGCATACACATTCATACATACATGCATACACACATGCATACACACGTGCATACACACATGCATACATACATGCACACACACATGCACAAAGCATAGCCACCGTGGTGGTACACACCCATACTTGCAGCACTTAGGAGCCTGAGGCAGAAGGTTAAGGGGTCTGAGACATCCTGGGCTTACAGAGTGAGTTCAAGGTCATCCTGGGTTATACAGAGAGACCCTACCTCAGAGAATCGTCCAAGCAGATGAGACTCCTGCTGCTAGGGTGAGCTCTCTAACACACTCGGCCTCCAGGAAACACTCTGCTGTCCTCGCCATGGGAAGACCTGACAGAACATCAGACACTTTTGCAGTTAGCAAAGAGGCGGATGAGGCACAAGCTGTTGATGAGGTCATGTGCTCAGCTAACTCTTCAGCACCCCCCCACCCCGTGAGCCTCCCTGAAAACCTGCAATATGAAGACACCGTACAGACTTTTATGGAGGCCCCGAGATGTCCGAAGATCTTGTTGCTACTCTCAAGAACTCAGAGTCAGCACAGGCTGAGAATGAACCCTGAGCACCGGCCAGTTCACAGTGTAAGGGAAGACTGGTCACAGGAAAGGAGAGGCAAGAATAAGGATTGCCTTCGGGCCAGAACGGGAGCGTGAGAATTTCAGAAATCTCGTGGAGGAGAGAGGGTTTGCACAGAGTCTTGAAAGTGCGTGAGATTTGGCAATATGAGAGGCACAGTGGTGTGGCTGAGAAAATGCCCAGGCTGTAAATTGCTTGCAATGTAAGCAGGAGAACCTGAATTTGGTCCCAGAACCCACATCAAAAAAAGCCAGTAGTGGCGGCACACATCTATAGTCCTGACAGAGACAGGTGGATCCCTTGGGCTCTTTGGCCAACCAGCCTTGCCTAATGAGTGAATCCAGGCCAGTAAGGGACCCTGTCTCAAAAACAAGGTGTATGGCTCCTGAGGGATTACATCTGAGACTGACCTCTGGCCTCCACAAACGTGCACACACACACAAACACACACAAAGGCAGAATGAGGGTGTCAGAGAACATTCTTGGGCACTTAATAAGGACCGTAGCCTGTGCCGTGTACCAGCCACTAAGGGATCCTTCTGGGAGGCCTGTTGGAAGGAACTAGTGACTTGGAGTGTGGATGACAGGCTGTCTGTCTCCCAGTACCATGGTCAAATTCAGGCAGTTTTTGTGAGGACAGCATCACAGCCAGCTCCAGCTGTTTGTCTCTCATCTCAAAGTTCAAATTCCTAGGAAAAAAGCTTAGAAGCAGCTCGTGGTCTGTGGTTCCAGGAGAGCAGGAATCTCATGACAGCTCCAACATCAGGCCTCTTAAGAGGGGACAACATAGGGACACGGAGTTTTTACTCCTATTTTATACAGCAGTGGGTGCCACCCCAGGCAGCTCTGCCCTCTGAATGGAATTGTCACTCTTGGCTAAAGTGGAAAATTCCCTGTGTGATGACTCCAAGCTGGGTAGAGATGAGGCCACATGCCCTATGTGACCCTCAGCTGTGTCATCATCCTCTAATGTGCCTGCCCCCATTCCCAGAGCCTGGGAGCTGTGCCATTAGAGCTGAAGTCCCCAGAACCCATACCCAGTGACACCTGGGCTGTTGGCCTGGGGCAGGGCTCTATAGGGCTGTTTGTTTATACAAGATACAAACTCCTCCAACAGCATTCCCATAGCACTTCTACCATAACCCTGCAAATCAGGACTTAGAAAATAGACCTGTTTTTCCTGAAGAGGTGACAAGCTCAAGTGTGACACATTATCAAACCCTTCCTCAGAGCCTGGGGGACCTTCCAACTGGAGCCAATCCTTTAAAAACTGCCCATCGAAACCCTCATGGAAGCAGCAGCCAGAATGGCCACAAACAGAGCCTCTCCTTCACTTTCAGTACATACTGCCAACTGTGATGCCCTATGACAGAACTCATTTGCAAATCCACGAACACCATTTCAATCCATCTCTGCAGATGAAAATGTGAATAAGTTGGAATTTTCCCTTGCGGTGGAAACACACATATCTACATGATCTCCTCCCTCAAACCAAGTAGATATTAGATCATGAAAACAAACAGACAATTCTCATAAATACACTACTGAGACATCATAAATCTCTATGGAAACAACTGTCATCACAAGTTGGTACTTGCCTACATGTGTTGAATAATTTTCTTCTATATTGTACAAAGCGCCACTGCCACAAGATCACATTTTACACAGACGGTCTCCAAATAGATGTAGCTTTCCAGGCTTACACAGGAGGCATAGTATTCATTCCAAGCTAAAGGCACCTGATGTACTTTTTCCGTGAGCGTCTGGAGCAGGCTGCTTCCTCTAGAGTCATCCTCAATAAAGGGCCTGGATGGAGAAGCCAAGTAGTACACACATCAGAAGTACAAGTCCTGAGGGAACAAGTTACCTACCAACAGTGCCCTGCCATGAAAGCAGATCTGTGGCCCTATCTGGACCTGTCTTTCCAAGCAACTAGATACTCTCCAGCCTTCAGATCCAAAATCCAGGTTAGACGCAGTGTAGGCCCCTGGTACCACCAATGCTGCCTTTCCCCTTCCCACCCGTCAGTCCCACGCTCTTGGGCTCTGCACCCTAACCTAGGCCCACGTATCATCCCTGTGTCTCGGGAAACAGACATATTACTGGGACTCTAAGAAATGCTAAGCTTTATTTTTATCTGACTTACAATTTTTTTCCTCTACATTTATTTGTCTCTTGGGTTGGAAATGGATAAGACCCTAGGACACTTGTTATTGGAGGTTATAGGGATATGCCCCAGGGTCTGGTGCATGCCAGAGAAGTAATGAACTCCATTTTTATTTTAACATTACAGTGTCTTCTTCTTCCAGTTATATATACAAGCTTTGAAAACTGAATTTACATGACTATAATTTTCTGGAAATTAATATAATAACAGAATTCCTACTGATTCCATTTTAGGCTATTCCTTAGTGGTTCATATTATAAATGTTATCACAGTGGCTATCTGTATGTTTTTTTTTTTACTTTATTTTTTATTTCTTCAAGTTACATCTCAATTGAAATCCCCTCCCTACCCCGCCTCCAGTCCCACCCTCCCACCCTCTTCCGCCTCAACCCACCCATCCCCTTCCTTTTTTTTTAAGTTTAAGATATATCTTTTCCCCCCAACAGCTCCCCCTTTCAGTCCAACAAATGGCTCTTACTCTTATAATAATAAATACAATACAAAACAACAGAGGTAATTAGGCCAAAATTATGAGAGTTATATGGCTTGGCATACAATCCCAATGTCCAGTCTATATGTATTTGGCACCTGACTTCAACATTCTACTGCCGATCTATCTCCATGAGTTTAAAGGCTATCTGTATGTTAAGTGGAGGTTTTTATTTCTTAAATGTTATTCCTCAGGATGTAGCAGATTTACGGTATCAAGAGACAAGATATGGAGCTCAGTAGCAGATCATTTGCCTAACTCACACAATCCATGCATTCCATACCCAGGGCAAGAAACAAAGCAAAAGATGATTAGAAGAATAGGAAGTAGTTCTCAACTAATTTTTCTGGCCTAGGTTGTATTTCTATAACCCACACAGCTGAATGCCATCCAAAGAATGCTATAAATTTATAAGGAATTATAAGCAAAGTATGCAAGAGGAAGACCATTACTTTATCACATATCATCAGCATATGCCTTGATAAGGTTTATTTCCTTTGTCCTTTAAAACACTTTCTAAATTATAAAACAAAATTCAATACCCCTGTCTCAATGAGGTAGCACCAGCTACTCAAAATGCAGAAACACGATGGTCATTTGTAGGAGTTCAAGATGGGACTGGGCAGTCCACCCAACACAGTGGGACCCAGACACCTGTCACAAAAAACAAATAACTTCATTTCTTCTTTTTTTGGTGAAATAGAATATTTTTTCTATCTTTTTAAAAATTGGTTCTTTGAGAATGTCATACAGTATTTTATCACATTCACTTCCTCCCCTTTCAGATCTACCTATTTTCTCATTTAAAACATTAGCTATATTTCTTTTGAGTTGTTTAGGAGTCAAGAGAGTGTTATACATCTAAGAAGATACTTTTAAAATTCTGTTGCAATTAGTATGAATTGAGTCAGATATAGAACTTTAAACTCATGGAGATGTTTAGATAGTAGAATGTTAAAGTCAGGTACCAAATGCATATGGACTAGTCATTGGGAATGTACGTTAAGCCATATAACCCTCATAACTGTGGCCTAATTACCTCTGTTGTACTGTATTGTATTTATTATTATAAGAGAAAGAGCCATTTGTTGGACTGAAAGGAGAAACTGTAGGGGGAAATAAGATATACCTTAAACTTAAAAGAAAAAAAAAAGGGAAGAGGATGGGGGGTTGAGAGCGGGAGGGTGGGACTGGAGGGGGAATAGGGAGGGGACTGCGATTGAGATGTAACTTGAAGAAATAAAAAATAAAGGAAAAACAGAATAACATTATGAGCAACACAAAAAAAACATTAGCTATATTTCAAATTTTTATTTGTGTGTGCCTTACTGGAGCTATTTATCTATTGCATTTTTAATATTTTTATAACAATTTAAATGAATATCACATGACTACCATATAGTTATAATGTAAAATATACAGATCATATTATCATATTTATTCCAAATATACACCCCCAGCTTTTGCTTCATTTTTCAGAAAATCTTCCACTAGTTGTGGTGGTTTGAATGAAAAGTTTATTGCATAGGCTTCACTGGTTTTCAGCTGGTGGCACTGTTTGGGAAGGTCATGGCACCTTTAGGATGTGGAGCCTTGCTGGAAGAGATGCATCACTGAGGATGGCCTCTCAGAGTTCACAGCCTTGCCCCATTTCCACTTTGCTCTCTCATTCCTGGGATGGTTGAGATGTGATCTCTCAGCTTCTGACCCAGTCTCCTGCTACCATGCCTCCATCATCATTATGGGATCTCCCTCTGGAACCTAAGACAAACCCTTTCCTGTGTAAGTGGCTTTTGGTCAACTAACTTTCATCACAGCAATAGGGAGACAGCTAGTGCATGGCAAACAATACAGTACTCATTCCAGCCTACACTTAAGATACATTTGACCTACAGGATCAACACTATCACAATAGCAAACTGATTCACCTCCCCCAGAGTGTTTCTCCAAGTTGTTCACTCAAGACGCCCAAGGATCAGTGACTGTGTGGGTCACCACTTTGGAGAGTTCACTTTTGTGAATCCACAGAGTTCAGTACTTGGTTTTATTGTCTTTGTTGTAGGTGCCATCCCACTGTCCAACCTCCACAATCTTCATCGAGTCAGCAGCTCTTACAGAAGATCAACACAGCTGGGGTTGTTCACTGTTGACATTCCCTCATAGGAGAGGACAGGGTCGGTCACTGGACCCTCACCTGCACTTCCAGCCACTCTTCCCAGCAATTTGGATGCAATTCTGCCTCAGCATCTCAGGGAGGAATTAGGGCATACAGGCTGGGGGAGAGTAGGGAAAGGGACCCTCCCCACCCTGTCTATGCACCTATGAGGGAGCCATCATCCATGCTGGGAATAAACTTTCCAGTGTGGCTCCATTAGGTAGCTCTGTAGGTAACCCCAATAAACTCATTGGCTCCCCAGGATTAACTCAGTGGAATCATTTTTGTCGGGACCTTAAGAGGAAGGGGATAAGTGTTGTTTCCCAAGGAAGGAATTCTAGTGACAGTCTTCCTTCATTCAATATTTTTGTTTTAGAACCAAGCCCTGTTGTGTCTGTTGTTCATCCCTGTAGTAAGACCTCCATGATCATGTTGATGGAGGTTTGGCTGCAATTCAATTATCAATTGTATATATTAATAAGTATAAACTGTAAGATTAGGCTGGCGGAGCAGATGGCAGCTTGGCAGAGCAGCGGGCAGCCTGGCAGGATATCAGCCCATGGGTCTGGCCCATGCCTTAATCAGCAGCCTGATTTGTCCTGGGGAAAGAGCCCCTGACCAAGCGTGGCCTACACCACCTATAACCTAAACTCTGTTAAGTAATGTAAGTTGTTATATTAGGCCAGTAGAATTACTGGAGGCTTGGTGGGAGATTCACCCAAGTCCGACAGCTCTGGATTGTTTAGATTGATGGCCTATAAGCTGCTGTCATCCTTTTCCAAATAATTAAATACATCGAGACCTTTTAATGTTTCAATGCTTAACCCTTAGCTGGGCAGACTATCAATTAGCTACTCTAAGTTAACCTGGATCACCTAATCCCATCCACCATGTGCCTGTGACTACTTTCCAGCGTTCTCAAACATGTCTATCTGCTTCCATGTCTCCTGGTGGAATGAAGTAATCCTCTGTGTAAAGCGCAGGGTTCCTGTTCTAATCTCAGGAAGTCCCGCCTTCCTATAACCTTTCTGCCCAGATAATTGGCCATCAGTGACTTTTATTAACCAACCAAGAGAATGCCTCAGAAGGGGCAGAAACCAGAACTCAGCATTGAAATCAGCCTACCAGAAGCAATGTTATTAGCCTCAACAGGGTTGTTTCTAAATCTTTGCTCTAACCAATAAATCTGCCCTGAATAAGCCATGCACATGCTTTCATTTTCTTTATGCGTCTTATGGTGTTGACATTTCCAAGAACTGGTGAACTTCAAAATCTTTCTACTTTCTTACAGTCACAGCAGTTCCTCTGTCGGCTGTGCCACACCAACACTTGGCACATCAACCTTTCAAAGTAGTCACCCTCAAAGGTGTGCACGGACATCTCAGGCCCAGGTCAATCTGCACCTTCCCGCTGTCTCATGATGTCAGCCTCTTGCTGTGTGCCTATTACCAACATCCTTCCTAATCATTTGCTTGTTTATTTTTTTGTTTTCCTATCATTGATCTCTGAAAATTCTTTATATATCCCATCCATGGCACTTGGCCAGATATGGAATATGAAATTCTTTTCTTTTAGGCGGTGGGGTTCTGTTCACTTTTTTGGAAGTGTCTTTTGAAAGGCAGGAGCATTAATGTGTTAACCTGAGGTATATCATTTGGTTCCTTTACAGACTGTGCATTTGTACCATATTTAAGTCCTGATTGTCTGGCCCAAAGTTACAAAGACTTTTCTTTTTTTTTTTTTAAATACTTTATTTTTTTTTCTTCAAGTTACATCTCAGTAACAAACCCCTCCCTATTCCCCCTTCCTATCCCACCCTTCCACCCTCTTCCCCCCAGAGGTTTCCCCTTTCAGTCCAACAGCCGGTTCCTTCTCTTATAACAGTAAGTATTATACAAAACCATAGATATAAATATGCCACATTTATGAGAGTAAATTGGCCCAGTATACCTTCCCAATGTCCAGTTTATACATATTTGGCCCCTGACTTTAACATTCTACTATCTAACCATCTCCATGAGTTTAAAGGTCTATATGTGACTCAACATTCATACTAACTTGCAACACACTTTTAAGAGTATCTTCTTAGATCTATAACACCCTCTTGATTCCTAAACAGTTCAAAATTTAACTATGAGACTCTAGTTGTCTATTCTTCAACCACCTCAGAGACCTGAGAGGGATAAATATATTTGCTTATATAGGAAGTGCAGGGCCTGCAGCTTCCAAAACTAAGAAAGAACATACCAATGACTGCCTGGACAGTTCCCATTTTCTCTCCATACATTCCAGCATCAATCTTCAGCCTTTGGGTCCTGTTTCTCTGACAGACATTTGTTGTAGAGCAGGGATTATGAAGGACTTACCTACCCTGTCTTGGCAGAGTTAGGCTGTCGACTTCCCTGCTACCAAGTTTTGTCCTTTTTGGACAGCAGTCTGTCTGCAGTTGGTGCAAGGGGTTTTTTTCATGCCAAGAGAAAGGCTTGCCACTAATTCAACCATCTTATAGTGGAGGTTCTTCGATGCTTATCTTCTACTTGGAGTAGAATATGGATGGGGTGCTGTCAGGCGCTGATATGTCTCGATAAGAAAAATCTTTGGGGTATACATAAGCGACCCCAAAGATTTTTCTTATTCTCAAAGATATGCTTGTTTGTGACAAAGAGATACTCTGTGGTGTATGCTTCCTGAAACTCAAAATCCTCCTGGCTCAGCATTCCAAGTACTAGAACCACGGATGTGTACCACGAAGCTAGGCTTCTCAAAGATTCACAGTTTTAGATTTTATTTACACATACTTGAAAATGAGTATTCAAATTATTCTGTAGAGGCTGATTATCTGTATGTCACCAGACTATTGATCAGTTACCCGTCTCTGCATTGATTCTATGCTATCCCACTGGCTACTTTGTCTAGAAGTGGATAATGGTTAACACAGAAATTCATAACAGGCCAGAGGATAAGAGACCATGAGTGCTCAACCCTAAATGGGACATCATAACAACCCCCACCAAGGCAGGAAAAGGACGAGAGCCAGGAGATGCAGAGGAATGCTGCAAAGTGGTGTCCTCAGGTATGACACGATGGTTTTATTCAAAAAGTCACAACAGCTGTGGCTACCTGCACAAGACCCGTCAAACATCCACATCATTAAATAGGAGTTCACAAGGCCCTAACCTTGCTGAATTTATTATAATCAGTATTTGCACTGAAATTATAGACCAAGTAATGAAACAATTAATATATAATTTAAGTTATGGACAACTGGTTGACTAATGAACAAAAGATGTCTACCTACTTACTTAAGTTTGCTTAAATAACTTTAGGCAATATTTTTGTAGTTTTCAGTGTCCTCCTACCCATATCTAGTCAGGATTCTCTTTCATGATAGATCTTTGGAAATATCTATCTCTAAGTAGTTCATGTTATTTAATGCTATTAAATACATTTTGATAATTCCCACCCCGCCTGCTTGATGATGTTCTGTGTATATACTGATTTTCATATACTGACCTTGTAATCCACAAAGTTATTAGATTCTCTTTATTGGTTCTAGTATCATTTTGGTAGATTTCATCATCTTTCCCTGGATGACTTTTACTTAGACTGACATCTGTTAGAAGTTTTGGTAGAAGCTGAATAGAAGTGGAGAATCGATGTTCTGTGTTACTACAAAAGCACTCAGTCTTTGCCACAGTGTACAGTGACGTCTGGGATTTCAGAAAGCATGTATCTATTAGATTCTGGAAACTCCTGTCTCCCTAGTTTCCTGAGCTTTTAGTAGGAATGTGTGGATTTGTCACGTGTTTTTTTCTTCATGGGCTGTGATCCATTTTGTAGGTTTCTTGACTGTGGAGTGGTCATCTCTGCAGATTCACACGATGAAGGGTGTTTGCCATTCAAATGTTAGAACTGTCTGGATCATGTTTTCTCATGAAGCATCTTATTAGATTGACTGAAAGTTTGTTTATAACATGCACTTCTTGGTTCACAAGGCATCATTTTATAGTTCTCCTTTCTGTGATGTTTTTACCTTGCTCCATCCCTTAAGGCCTGTGGAATGATCAGTGAAGCATTCCTTCATTTTTAATTTTCGGGAAAATTTTCTGCAATGTCCTTACTTCTTCTTTTAATGTTTACTTATTAATTCAAGCTACACCTCCATCACAGCCACTTCCCTCCACCCCTCCCGGTCCCACTCTCCCTCCTTGCCTTCTCCTTGGGTGAGGTGGGTCCCCCCTCTATCAAGTCCCCTCAGTTAAACAGTCACATGATGGCAAAGAGCTTCCTTTTGCACTGGTGCCCAACATGGCAGCCCAGCTAGTGGCCCTTTTCTTCTTAATTCACCAGTAAAGTCATCTGGAGTTATGGGTTTTTGTAACCGATCTTTTAAATTATTATTTAACACTTATTTATTTATTACTAAATTCCTTATAACAAACACCAACAATTTCTTAACTATTAATCCTATAAATTCCTACAACCCATTTAACCTATCCACTAAACCTATTGATAATTATAACAACTACTTTCATAACCTTTTAGAATGATACAGTCTCTGGGGCAGGTCCTCAGTCGTCAGGAACACAGTCTTTGTTGTAGATTCTTTAACACACTTAGCAGTCCTTTTTCTGGATCTCTCAGATGCAGGTTCATCAGGGTAAGTTGGTTATTGCAGTCTCACCTTAAATAAGGCTTCATGCTTTCTTCTCTGTGGGAGACCCCAGCCGTCTGCAGGCCAACTTACTTCTTTTGAATCAGGAACTTAGCTGCTCTGCCTCAGTCCTTAAAGCCAGGCACAGTTTCCCCTAGGCCACTGATCAGACAGATCAAACCCCTCCAGGCAAAAGCTGAGCCACAGGGTCCAGTCCTTGGCCTTTTGGTGTCTTGCTCAGGCTTTCTTTGCTCACCGGCTTCTTTCTGCTTCAGGGAGAGAGCTGGCCATCAATGGCCAGCCCTTTTTTCAGCAGGACTCTTGGAGCTCTCTAGCATCAGGGGCCTCTTCTTCTTCTGGGCTCCATGCACTGTCCTTAAATAGGAGGAACTCTGTTTCAGCTTAATTTGGGCTCCGCCCACTTAGCAGCTGAAAACAATGTCAGGCCAGATACTTTGTTTCTTCAAGTCTATTGAGTCTTTCCTGTTTTTCCTGACTTCAACCTTGTTTTTCAGTCTATTAAGTCTTTCCTGTTTTTGCTGACTTCATGCTGATAATGCTCTTCAGGCCCCGAATTAAGAGACAGTATCAGAAACTCCTATATATTTTCTAAATCTAATTTATCTAACCCCTACAGGTTTTCTTTGGAGTAAGACTTTTAACTGCAAATTCCATTTCTTATCTAGGCAAGGCATCACACACTTGCCATCCTAGGTTTGGGGATGGTGTGTCTGAGTCCATCCGGGACTTCATAACACAATCTTGTTCCCAAAACCTAAAATTCATTTATTTAGTAGACATAGGCTATTCATGCCTCTGCTATATGTGCACAGTGTATGTGTGACTTATCTAGGGATGGATCCCTGAAGACACCTAAAGCTCCCCCCTCCAGCATCCATCAACAACCGTTCTCAGCCAGTGTAGGACTCCTCTCCTCCCTGACCTATACACCTCAGATTCTTCACTCTCCCAAGATTCTCGGTTCTATCCTGCCAATCTAGAGTCTAGTAGATTACATCAAAATACTCCCTTCCCAGGACAGGGGAAGCTCCCCCCCTTTCAGCTGGGGCTACTTCATTGTTCAGCTGAGTTCCAAAAAAAGGGGGGACCACCATCTCTTGTGCTCTTCTTTATCTTCTTTATAGTTGCAAGCCCACAGAGAGCATTTCAAAGATGTGTTATGTGTGTGAATGAGGCTGCAAGTGTAGTTCACTCACAAGAGAATGAAATGGGGTCTTCTTTTGACCAGTCACTTAGGTGTTCTTCCTTCAAAGCAAAGTAAGAAGAGGTTGTGACATCTGTAGAGTAATGAAGTAAGAAGAAAGATCACAGAAAGGAGGGCAGTCTGCCCACAGAGAGAAATCCCATGAATCTACCACCCCTATGGAACAAGAGTGTTTCCCTAGAAGGAGAAGAGACACAGTGTCAAACCTAGAAAGAAGGTTTAGAAATCAACCATTTCACTTCTTTCTTTGACAGACTAAGATGGAATAAGGAAAAGACCCACTGAGGTCACTTGACAGTTTGGTGGTAAATCCTCATTCCTAGGCTGTGTCCTCTCTGTCTACCTCATCCTTCAACCAGGAAATACAGCCTGGGGAAACTAGCAAGTTTCCATTCATGAGAGCACTTCCAAACAAACCCACACAACTGGGACTCAGAAGCATCCCAAATATGTTAAACCCTAACAATAATAATGATGATCAAGTCTCTATATACAACCATGTGCAGGCACAAAGCAAACTACTTTTTTAATGACAGTAATACACACATACTACACATGCATATATATTACACACATATAGATAGATAGATGATATACATTAAATACCCAAACATATGTATATATATGTATGTGTATGTGTATATGTATATGTATATATACATATATATTTAACTCAGTGTGTCAAACAGCTTCCCTGACTTTGAAATTTGATTTTTATGGATTCATTTCAACTGAGTATCCAAATTGTCACCAACATGTGAAAAAAACAAAAACAAGTTAACCCAGAATGATATCCCACCAACATAATTTCCAGTGTTGAACTCACTCATCCTGGGATTGTTTCTTCTAGTCAACAACTCTAGCCAACATGTTATTGTTTCTTCTTAGTGAAATCTTAAGCAACTGCTCTATTTTAGATGTAATGTGGTTACCAAGCTGATTATATGAGAAGTCATCCACCTGTTTTTCTTCCTGTGACTCTGCTTTCTAGGTCTTTCTATTCCTCCAATTATCCATGTGAACTAGTCTACTAAATGTTACCACAAAAAAAAAGAGATAAGATAAACTGATACCTTCTCCTTGCTGTTAATCTTAAAGCACAATTTAGACATTTTTTATTGGGGAGGGGTCATGGGGTGCAGACCATGAACTGACCTTGAAGTTCTTGTTCCCAAAAGTAAAACTGGGGAGACAGGAATGGTCATCTCTCTGAGCAGATATGTACATACCCACTTTTTTGTCAGTAAGACTGCTCCTAAAGATGACACATGGCTTGGAACTGACAAGCTAAGGATCTGACATTAGTCAAGATTGATCAGTATCCTCTCCCCATGCAAGTCTTAGGTTGGTTAAACCTCTCTCAAGGTGGTTCTTCCCATTGTATTAACCATGAAAGAACAGTTTTTGTTTTAACAGCATGTTCATATTGCCAGGTGGAACACAGAGAGGAGGAAGGCAAACCCAGCCTTCTGCCTGGGCTCCAATAGCGTCAACCTGCAAAATAAGTGAGATGGAGACAGCTGCCCACATATCCAGCCGAGATCAGGCTTAATGAACTAACACAGGAAGAGCAATTAGAGAGTTCATTAATTATACTCTAGGTTCGCTTCCATTGTTAACTCTAATCCTTTATTTGGCTAATGACTTAAGCTCTTCTTATAATTTGTGCCTATCCGTGAATGAAAACATCTCCAAATTTCAATAACTATATAAAATTCACACTTTATATGCAACTCTTTTTAGTTCAAAAAAGGAATGTAAGGGTGCTTAAGACACTTCAGAGAACAAAAAATATGAGGCAGGGACTAAGAATATAACATGAAACAAGGAATGAATTGTATATAAATTATAAACTACAAAGTCTCACAAACTCACTTCAGACTACTTCATAAACAAGAGTAGTTTAGAGAGCTCAACAAGATTTTCACTCACTAACAATTTACAGGTATTTGTTAAATCTTGGCAGGCAACATTTGTCATAAAATCCACTCACAGTCAACAGTTTACCACTTTTCTTTGTTTCCTTGCATAATAAAATATTATAGCCTGCCTTACATTCTTTAATAGTTTAATATAGAAATGAAGACAAATCTTGCTCCAGTAAATGAAGCACAAAGAAAATAATGCATTTGGGGTGGATTTCTCTACCTTTTGGGTCAGCTTCTGAGAGAAGGATAATGAGCTTCTGCTCTGCTAACCTTTAAGGTGGTCAGCACAAATCTTGAAGTAATACATGTGTGTCATTTGCTTACTGGCCTTCCCTCACTCTCAGGCAAGCCACACTCTGACACCAGAGCCTCCTTGCTAGGCACGGAAACTGTTTCAAGATGTCTGGAGAAACAGGCACCTGCATGCATTCCCTTGAAAACCCTGAGTTCTCACACCGCCCAAGTCTTCCTGGGGAAAGTTCAAAAGGTGTTTGTCTGAATCATTCATGCTTTTGTTATCCTTGACCTCAAGAATCTGGTGGATTTCAGGGAAAAAGTCAAACTTTTGTCGAAAGTATTTTTTTTAGTTTATATGCTACAATGTTTCAAAAATATATAGTGTTTGAGTTGTTTTGTTTTTTAAGCAATATTCTGTGTCCTTTCTGTTATATATGAGCTAAATTGTAACAAATATGATATAAGAAAAACGTATTGTTTATAGTGATTGCGGAAAATACCTATATATGATTTCACATAAAACATATTTTTATCCCCTATGAGATATATTTCCTTTTGTTTACACCAGCTAAAGTCACAAATAATACTGATGAATTCACTTCTAACTTGCTTAAATAGTCTATTTTAGAAAGCAACAATGGTAATAGAACTCTATTTTTACTTAATAGCAAGAAAACCTTGCTAATAAATTTCAGGACCAGAAAATACATGACATATGAAAACA
>CAJQZJ010008773.1:16776321-16872691 GCA_907164525.1 Lophiomys imhausi
TTGTAGAGCAGGAATTATGAAGGACTTACCTACCCTGTCTTGGCAGAGCTAGGCTGTCGACTTATCTGCTTCCAAGTTTTGTCCTTTTTGGACAGAAGTCTGTCTACAGTTGAAGCAAGTGGTTTTTCTTGCCAAGAGAATGGCTTACCACCAATTCAATCATCTCCCACTGGAGATTTTTCGATGCTCATCTTCTACTTGGAGTAATATAGGGGGTGCTGTCAGGAGCGACATGTTCTTTTCTGTATATATTAATCTATCCACTCCTTATGTCTTTAGAGTGTTCCTTCTCCAAGGCAAAGCTCAAGAGATAACAGAGAATACATTAACAGAACTTCATGGTAGTTTCCTTTCTTGATAGGATTTAAATGATATTAACAGTTCTTGGAAATAACCAAGCTAAAATGTGGGGGCAAATGTCTTATGATTTGATTATCATTGGTAAATATAGATAATTTCTTTTTTTTCCTACTGAGAATGTTCAAGAAGTTTAAAAGCAGACTTATTGCATTAAGACATCATTTTAACAGATTGTTTAGTTTTTGGTAATATAATTTGACATCTAAACATAAGCTGAGAGGGATCTCCCTCAAAAGCTTTGATAATCTAGCTCATTGTCAAATGTTTGTTTTGCCTATCTGGCATTCATTAATTAATTCTTTTTAATATAGCTTGGATTTACTGATTTGGAAAAAGAGAATTATTCTTATTGATGTTGCTAAAATATCCAGGTGGCTTGAATTTCACCAACTAGATAGTTTAATCTAGCACATTTGTGTAGCCCTAATCAAATCTTTACTGACAGATGTGAGAAGCCCGCCACTGAAGCTAATGTTTGTGTCTCAGTGATAATTAAATTAACTCAATAAGAAAAATAAATGAACAAATAATGATCAAAATTTCCCTCTAAACTTTTTTCTTTATGGAATCTTTGATTAATTAAGAGCTTTTTATTTAAAGGTATATTTATTTTTCCCAAGAATGGGTTATGTATAGAATTGCTTAGAATCTTAAACCATCAGAACTTCATTTGCCAACCGAAAAAAATGTGTAACTAAGCCAAAATCCAAATTTAGTAAGTTTTTCTGAACATAGGCATAATAAAGTTTGCTTTTCATTTCTCATGACTAATAGTACAGGAAGCTTTTTAAAATATGCCAACTCTTCAAAATCTTCTAATTTGTAGGAACTATTATTTTGCTGCACTGGATAAATATGACCACGCTCCTGCTTAGGACGATACTGGAATGATGCCCTGGCTCCACACACAGATGATACTGGACTGACATTAATCGTCACTATCATTGAGCCTTTGGTGCCAGGCTACATTCTCACCACAGGCAAAGTAACTTCTCATTTAAAGGCAAGTTGTACAAAGAGGAGACTTAGAATTCCCATATTCTCAGGATTGAAGAGTTTTCACAAAGCCAAAAGAAGAGAACGTATAGAAGTTAGGTTCATTGGAGAAAGATGGCTAACGGGTAAGGGCAGAAGGCTGCCTATGGACGCCCTGGTGCTGCCACCATGGGAGGCCAAGGCACAGCTGCAGATCAGCGTCCACTGGCCAGTGCTTCTGGGAGACAATGTCCCTCTGTTTCTCTTCCTGGTGCTCTGACCTTGCTTGAGGCAAAATGGTGTCAGCTACACTTGAAGGATGGTCAGTGCTGGGGGACAGGCCAGCCAGCATGCATGGGTCCCCTCTCCCCCAACAGGTGCTCGAAGGCGTGGGTATCTGTATTTGTATTCTGCTGTATTTATTCATTTGCCAGGCTAATCAATTCAAGGTCGAGTACCCAAACCAGCAATGTCACTTTGTGAAAGCAAGAGAGATGTAGGAGGTGGTACTGAGAAAGAGAGAGAGAGAGAGATTGGAAGAATACTTCTGGGTCATTTAATCTTGCCAGCACACCTTCATACTGTAATAGCTGGTAGAAAAGGATTAGAAATGTCACTTGATAATCAAAAAATATGCAGTTCTACCATACTATAAAAAAACGTACTGCTGTGTATAAATAAGATATAACCCCCATTCCTGTTCTATCTTCTTATTTAATATAACTCCTCATTTGAAACAATCCAAGATGATGTTGTGATCATTTTTTTTCTTTTCTACAGGACACCTGGTATTTAGCTTGATCAGAAAAACAGTACGAAAGATAAGCTAAGTTGAATTGAAACTAGATATTTTTATATATTTATTTATTACTTCAGGTTACATCTCCATCACAGTGCCCTATTTCTACCCCTCCCAGTCCCACTCTCCCACCCTCTACTCCCTATCCCTTCCACCCAACTCCTCCGGAGTGGAGTGCCCTACATATCAGTCCCCCACCCCAGTTCAGTGGTCACATGAGGGCCAAGAGCCTCCTTATAGATTTTTATCCTAATTCTTCCCTACTAGTTCTTTCCAACAAAACCGTTGATGTTTATAGGAGATTTGGGTCATCCCCTGAACATTGTATTGTCTCATGGAATTCACATAATGAGAACATGAGAAGTTCTTGCCCCTGTGACCAGAGGAGAAAACCACGGATGCCATCAAACGTGTGTTGCAGGGAGGATCTCTCTTGGGCATTTGGAGTCTTGGAATGGAGGCAACCTCTCCAGTCTTAGAGAACAATGAGTCAGGCAAGTCCCCAAGTTCAGGACAGACACAAGGAAATTGGACTCATGTAGACAACATTCTGACAGGTCTAATTCAAAGATGAGTATTCCATCAATCTAAGCAACTCACTGTGGGTAATTTATTTAAAACACCTAAACTAACTCTGCATAGCAGTGGCTCTAAACCTGTGAGATACAGTCTCTTTGGGGGTTGACCTTTTCACAGGGGTCACCTAAGACCATCAGAAAACACGAATATTTACATTACAATTCACAACAGTAATGAAATTACAGTTATGAAGTAGCAATGAAATAATTCTATGGCTGGGGCTCACCACAACATGAGGAACTGTATTAGAGGGTCAAACTATTAGCTGGGAGACCCTGCTCTGGGAACAGGAGACTGTGTGGCTCACAGAAGAGATGATGCACCAGCGGGATAAGGCATCAAAATGCTAGCATGAAGTTTCAAAGATACTGGAAAGTAAACTCACGGAACAACTAGGAGAAACTGAAGATTATCTCTAGACTGAAAGATGATGTGGAACAGGTGAATTCCTGGTTGTGATGGCTGTGCTGGAGTCACAGGGGAAATAAACGCTGAAGTATTCAGTGGGTAAATGAATAATATATTGTGCCCACTATTTATTCTCAAATGGCTCAAGGAAAATCTATCTATGTATCTATGTAATCTATCTATTACCTATCTATCTATCTATCATCTTTCACATATCTATCCATCTGTTACCTATCTATCATCCTCATCTATCTATCATCTATCATCTATAGAGACTGAAAAAGAAACTGTGTTAAGTGTACACATTCTGACAATCAAGGTGGGATCTATATGAAAACATTTTTGTATTTTTGTATGTTTTCCATATGTCTAAAGCTATTGTATGATTGAAAATGCACGCAGCATGGTGGTTCATGTCTTTGATCTCAACACTCAAGGAAGCTCGGGCAAGAGTATCATGATTTGGAGGACAGCCTGGTCTACACTGAAAAATCTATCTGAAAAATCCAAAGTCAAAAATTGTATTTTGCAGAACTGAAGTTCAGTTGGTAGAGTGCTTGCCTAAAACCCTGGGTTCTATGCCTAGCTAATTCAAAGTCAGGCATGGTGGCACACACTGTAATCCAAGCACCTTGGAGGTGGAGGCAGGAGGAACAAATTTTCAAGATCATCTATCTCTATAAAGAAAGTTCAAGACCAGCTTGGATTTTACAAGAGCCCATCTCAAAAAGAAAATGGGGATTCAACAGAAAGAACTTTAAAATTCTGGGTTGGACTTTTGATCCTATGAGACTTAAGGTTGAGATGTTCTGAGAGTGATAATTAGGACGTTTCTCTCTACATCTGCAGCCTGGTTTCTAAAAGCTGAAGTGATCTCAGATTCATGTGGTTTGCAATAAAATCCCTTTCCCAATAATATAATTGACTGCCAACTTTGAATAGATGCTTTTTGAAACAATGGTGACCAACACTTTTTTTTTAAAGCCTGTTTTCAGGTTAAATATTCCAGGGTAAAACATGTCAATACTGATATTACTTTCCTTACAAACACATGTTTTTGTGGGTTGGGCTTACAGTTATCAATGGAAAATTTCAAAACATTCTGATAAATATAGAATTTATCCACATGAAAAAGACTAAGTAGCACTCAGAACGTAGATTTTTTTTTATCCAAGGAAAGAGCTTGAACTTGGATGGCCCATTTCAGAACTAAGTTCTATGTAGAATCACAGAATTTAATTATTTGAGAATGGGAGGCTGGAGGTAGACAGCATCCAGCATCCAGCCTATATCTCAGTCCTTGTTGTCCTGAAATTGTAATGCCTATTATGGTTACCAACTGTGTTTTATTTCAAGTTTCCCACTACCATCCATACATGTTAAAACCTGAACAGAGGTGGATTAAGTATGAACAGTCCCGCATGACTTGGGGTGGACATTCATTTAGGGGGTAGGAAATGTCCTGAATTTGGACAGTGGGGTAAAAAACAGTCCAGTCCAGGATCTGTGATATCCTGGCACCAATTGCTACCCTTCCTGGTCCTGTCTCCCCATCTCTGAGATGAGAGCTTACCATGTATAACATCTATGGAGTCTTGTGGGCATCTGAGCCTCTAAAGTACTACCAAGGCATTGCCTTTCCTCTAGGAAACACTGTGGAAAGCTTCATTTTCTGTTGTTTCAACATGCCAGGTTCCTCCAGTTAGAACTCAGAGATCTGGACTGGGAGACAGTGTTGCTTCAGTGAAAGTCTTCTTTACTATGGCATGCAAGGAAGTCTTATATGTACCTTCATTTACCTTCAATTGACTATGCTAGACATCTACTTATAAAATATCTATTTAAGGCTCGGGGGTGTGGTTCAGTTGGTAGAGTGTCTAGCATACACAAAGTCTTGGGTTTGATCCTCAGAATCACATGAACAGAGGGCAGTGGTGCACACTTGTAATCCCAGCACTTAGAAGGTGGAGGCAGGAGGGTCAGAAGTTCAAGGTCCTCCTCAGCACAACATATGAAGTTCTAAGTCAGCTTGGATATGCAAAGACCTGCCTCAAAATGTATACCTACAGATAGATTGATGATAAACAGGTGGTAGATAGATAGATAGATAGATAGATAGATAGATAGATAGATACATGATAGATAGAGAGATACATAGATAGATGACAGATAGATGAAGAAGACAGAGAAGAAAAAATAGATAGATAGATAGATAGATAGATAGATAGATAGATAGATAGATATAGACAGACAGATAGATAGACAGATAGATATAGATTCAATATTAAAGAATATTTTTCATGAATAGGAAATACCAATGGGGAATTTTGTGTTTCCATTTCTTCTCCCTTTTCTCCCAAGAAGTTAAATCTGGAGAGATCCCCCAAATGGAAGGCTTTTCCACACTACTTCTATCTTTTTTCCATCCATATCATGATTTACTTGACATTTTTCTTAAAAATTAACTCATTTTTGGAACCATAAACACCTGCAAAGCCTCATGCACAGGTTGGATGCAGAACAGCCTATAACACAATCTCCCTTTTGGTTAATAATGATAATTGGCATTTATAATTGTCACGTCCATAGCTGCAGAGATATACATTCATTTAATCCCTTACACTAAATCTCCAATTTTTCAGGTGAGAAACATGGATTTAATGTTTTAATGATAATTAAATGATTAAAATGATTTAATAATTAGTGATTAGTTAGAATTCAACTTTGTCTTCTGACTTTTTCATCCTTGTACTCTTTGTTGTATCAACTGTCTGACTCCAAAGCCTGTGTTTGTCTTCCTTGACCTGAAAGTATGGTGTATTCATCATATAATAAGCCACAATGTATCTGTTATACTCTATGCTAAGTGGCATGCATCATATATTTAACCATATAATATCTGTTTGATATTGTAGCAGGTCTTAAGAACGAGTTTAGAGCCTCACGCGTTGAAGATAAGTGCTCCACCGCTGAATCACCAACCCTATGTGTGATTTTTTTTAAAGATGTAAAGTTCTGACATGTTGGTTTGATTTTTGCCTCAATCACTAATGAACAGAACTGTTCTTTAACTCTTATAAGTTGAGCTTATTTCCTTGTGAACTCAGGCAAACGCAAATCCCCCCTTTTATTTAAAGAAATCAGATAAGTTGCTGATTAGAGTGAGAGATTGTGATCCTCATTTATTTATTTTTGGGCTTAATCATCTCAGCCAGCGAGTGCATCTTAGTGGAAGAGGAGTTAAAAATACAGTCAGAGGGATTTTCTTTCCTCCCTTCTTCCTGTGGCTGGTGACCTTTGCTTTTCTCAACTTCCTCAATTTAGATTCAGTAAATTGTCATGGAACGCCACAGCACCTGCTTCGGTACTTGAGAAATTGACTTTTCCTGCAAATTACCCCGATCAGTGACCTTGTCTTGACTCCCAAAGGTTCTGGAGAGCGAGGGAGGCTGTATGTGTGGCCAAGTCCCAGCCCACAGTTGGTACTTTAGCTCTTTGAAGTTCACAGTTATCTGCTTCACGATCAGACATCCTACAACAAATACGTTATAACCATCAACCAGAAAACTCAACTAACATTTGCTCTTGCAAGGCATGGACTGGAATAACCCCCCCCCCCAATTTAAGCTTTCCTAAAGGATGATATTTGGTACAGAAGAATTTATGTTGTGAGTGACTGTTTGTGTTCAGTCTCAGTGTGAGCTATACAAAAAAGTAACACCATTGGGGGGTAGGTGCTCCCAGTGCTTCATTGTTTGTGTCTTCTGAAGATGCTTCTTTGTGAAGAGTATCGCAGATCTGTGCCTCCCATCCCAAGGGCACTGGGGAAGGATCAAAGGCCACTTCTGGAAGCTAAAGAAGCAAAATTATATTTTTTATCCTTTTAGCTTTGATTGTTGGCAGCTTACCATATTTTTTTTTAAAGAAATTAATTGCTCTGTCCAGCCAACAGGTGTTAGCCCTCAAGTTCAGGGCAAGGGCCGGCTGCTGGGCAGGCAGCTTAAGGGTCCATAACTCACTACAACCTTGAGCTCCCTCACATGGGCCCAGGAGAAAGTTCTGAAAGTACTCAAGGCCAGATGACATGGGAACCTGTGTCCCTGTCAAATATCAAAGAAAAACAGTTAGACTGTAAAAATGTAAACTTATAAAGCAAGCACTTAATTTTGACAAGCTTTCAGTATCAAGTTACAGGCTTTAGCAATAAGGCAGCTAAGGCTAAACCCGGCTGTAGGAAGTAGGCTGAGAGCAGCACATTTAGATTCAAACAGGGACACACAGCTCAGGCTTTTTCCACATCTTTTCACTTTAATTCAGAGGAAGAGTTTGATGCACAGTTTAGACAGGCAATTTTACTTTTTAACTTCTTGTTCTTAGAACTCCCAAGAACCAAACCAATATTTTTTTCCTCATTTTTAAGTTTCATAGGGGTTTGATGGTAACGGACCAAAACACTTGTTTCAAATACTGTTTCAAACACTGTCATGCTATAAATGAAAACACAAGTTCCTTTTCTTTTCTTAAGCAACTAAAAGAGCAGGGCTTAATAAAATATTTGACCTCATACTGAGCCAGCCCTGAGTGGCTCTAAGAAGCCTTGTTCCCTCAGCATATCTGCACTGAGTGCTTGGGCCCAGAGATCACAAAAGCTGAAACACAAAGACGGTCCACCTGTCACTTTGTGATGAGTAAGTTGGCCTTGAGGAGTGACAGATGCTTAGTCTCTCTGGGTGTGTGGCTAAAGGGAGGTGGGGCTTAATGGATGAACACAGAGTACCTACCTACCAGTTTAGGGTTACGATGGGTTGCAGCCACCTTCATGTGTTCCACCGATTCGGTCTGATTTTAACATGAGGGTGGAGGGTGGAGAATATGCATATTCTGCGTAAGAGTAAGAGGACAGGTTGACGAAGCTGGTTCTTACCTTTCACCATGTGGATTCTGGGGATTGAATTCAGGTCATCAGATTTGACAGTGAGCACCCTTGCCTTGCCAGCCTTCCCACCAACACTTCTTACCCATGGGGGATGACCATAGTCCGTCATGGGGGATGACCATAGTCCGTCATGCGGGATGACCGAGTCCATCATGGGGGATGACCACAGTCCATAGAAGATATGTAATATTGTAGCCTTTCTACCAAGTAGATGCCAAATTCTCACATCTCCCTGGTTATGGGGAAGGGGAGGGAACCCACGTACAAAGATGGCAACTGAACAAAGGAAGATTATATTTGTCAGTGAAGGAGCCCAGGATGGCTTGGCGTAAACTTGCTTAAAAAACCAAAAACAACAAACACTGCTTTTGTAGCTTTCATATCATACTTAAGATCAAAAGACTTCTGCTGCATGCCCCAAGTTTCCAGTTCTCAGCTCCAGGTTGACTACTCGACCTGGGAAGTCATCAGCCGTTATGTGGGCGTATCCCAAGGCCAACACAGCCAAGGCAAGCTTGGTGGACGGTTACGCAAGTGATTTAACTCCCCAAAGATTTCTAGGTTAAAAGATAAAGACACTGCCCAGTAGATGAAGAAGAATGGAGACATGAGAGCTATACTGATCTTCCTGTGTCAATCAGGGGTCAGGATTGACACTTACGGGGAGCAGCTCAAGGGAATGAAGACCTTAAATAATTCCTTTTGATCAGGTGACCACAGACAACTTGAATGACATCTTCCAATGAACCAAATTGGACAAGAAGTGTAAGTATCTCTGCTGACCTCAGCAGTCCATTGAGAACTTGTAAGTAAGGAATCCAGCAAGATGTGCTGACCCTTACATTACAAGCTCTGGGCATTAAAAAATAAAAAGAATCACCTAATTAAAAAAATATTCTGATTGCAGGGTTGGTTCTACTTCCTCTCTCTTCGCACCTCCACTGTCCCAAAGCATTGGCTGGGCTGGCAAGCTGCTGCAATCTCAATATGCTTTCTCACATGGGAAGAAGACGAAGCTTAACATGTGAATTGTATCCCCCCAAAACATATGGTGGAGCCCACAGACAGTGGGAAGAGAAGTGATTTGTGACTGCTCACCCAATGTGTGTTCTATTGTGTTGCCAAAAATGATAGAGTTAAATAAATTGCTCTTTTTGGAATTTATACTCGTGCCTTATTCTCATTTTTTAAAGAAAGAAAGTGAAGAAAGAAAAGCCTCAAGTCTACATGAAAATTCCCATTTATTTATGTGGTCCCCAGCCTGCCCCTGCCTCCCTGACTTCCTTACCCCAGCAGAGCCCAGAGCATTTTGGATATGGAAACTGCATGTTCCCGGAGAGAGGAAAGGGGGCGAGGTAAAGGGGGAGGAAATATAATTAGTGTGGAATCTTCAGCACCAGATTCTTCTCAGAAAATTTTATGGCTTTTCTGAGGCAGCCAAGGAGTGGCTGGATTTACTTAGAGAAACTATTGAGCCTGGTGCAAATTAATTTTTTGTTGGTCTACATTTTCTGTTTTATTTCTGTCAATTGTAGTGCCTACTGTTGAGAAAAAATTAGTACCTTAATGCTGTCTAAACATAAATCTCATCTTCAATCTGTTAGCATTCAGCTGTGGTAAAAATAATTAGATGAAGCATTTTTTAAGTATTATTTACAAATACATTTGCAAAAAATGAATGATTTAAACAGGCAGTTTAGTCAATGGATTTAAAGTCATTCAAATGAAATTAATCAAGAAAGTCTTGCAGTTCTTAATTTTATGGTTTGTAGCTGAGACGGGGAGAGCAGCCTGCTACATCGCTGATACACAGCAGTACCAGAGCCCCTCAGGATGCCCTGCTGAGAAGGAAGACACAAATTAGGACTGCACAAGATTTAGAATGCCTGTGGACCCCAGACACAGGCTGGAAATAATCCAGAGGTCAGAGTGTACCAGACACAGAGTCACATATATAACCCTGCTTATAGATAAAGAAGTGTGGGGGCAGAGACACGTATGATACAAGGTCGTAAAACTCAGCATTTGGCATGAAACATCTGAGGGAAGTGCACACCCTGGCAGTGGGCAGTTGTGCTTCCACCAAATGGAATGAGGAAACAGTTGAGACACATCAAAGCAAACCAGGATTTACAATGGGGTTGGAAACCAACAGGCATAAGGGAGAGGCAAGCACAGAGCACTGCCCAGGCTAGCTCAGGCTCTTATAGAGACCAAGGAATGCCTCCCCCTTGGGGGACCTGAGCTCTAGGGCCACACGGAAGCTGTATCTTTGGGCACAAGTGACTGTCCTTCACCCCAATGTCCCCTGCTTTCCACCACACACTGTCTTGTTCTGTAGCTTCCTATAAACTTTACTGGGCCTGTTTGCCCAAAGCCAGACCTGCTGGATAAACCACAGCCCACATATCCCAGCATGTGTTAATTGTTCCAATGGTCCCTGAAGCTTTCCCTAAGCTCCAACCAGATCCTTCCATGCCTTTGTGTAACGTTCTTCACACAACTTTGTAGCAACCTTTACCATCTGTGCCCCTGACCTCACCTAGCCAGCAATGCACGGCCAGATCTTACTGAGAAGACATCTTGAACCAAGTTGTTCTCATGCATTTTCATTTCATCCCCTGACAGCTGTCATTATATCTTACAGAGGAAAAGAAATGGAGCCGCAGAGAGTGAGGTTAAGGAATTCGCTCCCCACACTGATGACGTTATCCAAGAGTCAAACCATGGTGGATTCTCAAATTCTTGATCTGACAGTGTTCCTAGGTAAGGAACAGGAATTACAGATGAATATTCTGATATTTGTTTATAAACCATGGGGGAGGGAGGTTAGGTTTGTAGAAGGCAGGAAACCTAAGACTGAAGCACAAGACTCGGTATCAGTAAAGGCCAGGGAGTCATAAGGCACTAATTCTAAATCCTATTCACACAGCTAGAAGCCTCATGACACGATCAGCGAGCAAATATCCTATCTGATACTATCACCTTGGTGAGTAAAATTCAACATGAGTTTTAGGGGGACCTAATTCCCTGGCAAGCTTCCTTTTGTCGAGCATTTTCCCCTACCCCATTCCTCATTTTCTCATTGTAGTAAGATGGTGTTCTTCTAAAACCTCAGAATGTCATCTTATTTAGAAAAGTGTCTTTGGCTGGAATGTTGCTTTAAGTTGTTGTCTTTAAGGCCATGGGTTAAGTCCCTGTCACTACAGGGAAAAGGATCTTTGCAAGTACAATGACAAGGTCACACTAGATTAGGCTACACCCTAAATCCAATCATTTTGTCCACATAAGAAAAGAAGAAAGAGCCTGAGGGAATGATTCGGTTGGTAAAGCATTTGCCACACAGACATGAGGACCTGTGTTTGATCCCCAGCATTCTTGTGGAAAGGTTAGGGTGAAGGGCAGGTCTGTAATCCCAGTGTTGGAGAGGCAGAGGCAGGAGGATCCCTGGGTTCATTGCCCAGCCATGGAGCTCCATCAGCAAACTCCTGGTTTTATGAGAGACTCTTCGTCAAAATATAATGGGAAGAGTAACTGACCTCTGTCCTTCACACCCACATTCCTACGGTAACTTGGCTGTAACACTAACCAAAACCAAGCTGGGAAAGGAAGCGTTTATTTGGGCTACAGGTCATCGTCCGGACAGGCCAAGTCAGGTACTCAAGGCAGGAACTTGAAGAAATCACAGAAGAACACTGCTGGTTTGCCCTCTAACTCCTTCACAGGCTCATGCTCAGCTAGCTTTCTTTCAGATCCCAGGCCCACCTGACCCGGGAGGGCACCACCCACCATGGTTGGGCCCCCCCCTACATCAGTTAGTAATCAAGAAAATGCTTCACAGACGTTCCCACATGTCAGTACTATCCAGGGAACTCTTCACTTAAGGACTCCCCTTCCCGAGTGTGTCAAGTTGACAACAAAACTAACCAGGACATGCACACACACACACACACACACACACACACACACACACACACACACGAAAGGAGGAGGAAGGAAGGAAGGAAGGAGGGAAGGAGTGACTCAGGGAGGGGACCAAACAATAATGGAGGCTGATATCAAGGAATCCAGTTACCTGCTAAGGCATGTAAGAGTGCTAGGAATTCAAGAAGCTAGGAAGGGACAAGCAAGGAGGCCATTGATTCCACCCTGAGGAAACACTGAAGGAGAACTTCCTTCTCTTAAGCCACTAGCTTCTGGTACGTCGCTGAGGGAGACTTAGGAAACGAACACTCATGTCGCACTTTATGTCATCAGATCATTGTGAGGTGTCTTCATCCTTGCCTTTAGTTTTGCCAAAGAAATGAGGCAACAATTGGAATGAGTTCGAATCTATGAAGGCATCCAAAGAAACTGGCTGGAGAGGTTTTCCACACAGTGCAGAAAGGTTGAGCTGGAAGTAGAGAGCATGGGCAGGCAGAAGTAGATGTGACCAGGAGATGGGTGGATGACCATCTTTACTCTTTAGAACACCTAGAATATGGTACTAGGGAAGCCAGTGTGGTTGTTGAAGAAGAGAAATGTTGCATGTATTTTGCAATGTTTTCAAGAAAAACATATAGCAGGCTACCATCATAGCAAGCCCCTGACCCAGGCTTATTCTGCTATGAGCTGCCTTTCTTAGAACAGCTTTATGTGGTGCTCATATGTGCTTCAGCATGGCTTAGCAGATAACCAGTGCTGGACTGTTGCCTGGCATGTTAGTAACTGGCCTTGTCTCTTCCTCCTGTGGGATTGTGGGCATTTCCTGTGACGCGAGTCTTTTTATTACCTCTTCAGCACTTAACATGGTTTTCCTTACAGAGAGAATTCCCAGAAAAATTTGTTTAATCACATGTTGGGTCAAATGATGAGAGGTATTTCTTTTTCTCTTGGAGGAAAAAAAAAAAAACCACTCTATGCATTTGAAATGAGAAAGACTTAGAATGGTTGCCATGTTCTAGCCCTGTCTGCACCACTGTCTGCCCAGGATTTCCAGTGCTCATTCCCCAAATTGTAGAATTGGTAGAGAAGACCTTGATCCATGTTTAGAACAAACAAGTAGGATCCAGAAAACATGAACAGACCTGAGATGAATACTGGGAATGGACTCATCAAAGAACTGTACTCTGGAGGGACTTAGAGAATGTTCAGCCCAACCTGAACCGAGGACCTGATATTCAAATTTATCATCTAACAGAGGGGGCAGATCAGGGAGTGACATGAACATACATCTCTGGAAGGTTCACTGGAAAGTGAGATTGTGGAGTTATCACACACAATCCTGTCTCACTACAAAACCAGCAAGCTCCGAGACCCTCTGTCCTCTCCAGCCTGCCCTGTATTGTAAGATGCAGTCTTCAGGGCACCCATGGTTGTGAAGGCTGCAAAACACAGCCAAGCACTTCCCAACATTATTTAAACTTCTCAGTTGCCTCTCTATGGAGTTCTCTCATCTTTTCTGGACAGGGTTAGCAGCTAAAACACCAAAGGGTTTCTATGTTTACAAAAACATGATACAAAATTGAACAATGGTGAGCCTAAATAGCATTTCAACGTTGTGAAAGTATCTTCTTTTCTGTGAGTAAAGGGTAGAGAACTGTTTCAGGTCTGCAGGTGGTTTAGGCCACACCTGAGTGTAACCCACTGGAGGGCTCAGAAGATGCTTTCAGGATGTTGACTAATGACTTCAGGATTACATTAGGGAAATCCCAAGGGTTGACAGACTTTGGACTTGGCTAAATTTGGATGTTGGACATTTATTTATCCATACTAATTGTAAACAGCTCAAGAGGATTCAAACTAATTATTCCCCCTTGGAGGCTTGTTGTTGAAACACGAAGGGCACATTTCTTTCAAAATAAACGACCTGTCACCATGTAAAGCAGGTCTCTCCTTTGCAATCCATCTTGGGCTCCAGTGCTGGGTTCATGTTCCAAAAGCCCTTCCTCTCTCATGCCACTCCATTCCCCATTGACCACTGCAGGCCAAGTAGTCTCAGCCTCACATACCCTTCTCCTGGGCTTCCTTTCCCACATTCTAGAAAGCTCTCTTTTGCAGTGGTCACCTTTATGCTTTGTCCCTCAACATAAGGTGGAGACCACCCTTGTGCCCCTCTACTCCTTGTTTTCTGGTGGGAACCTCAGGGCCAACCTAGTCCAAATTTCACAGAAGCCGTGGCTTGTATGTGCAAACTGCTTGTCAGCTGTCCAACTTTCATTATCGGGGGTGGATCCTCAGCTGGGTCAGAAGTTCTCTGAGGGTGAAGATGGGGCCTTAGACAAAGTTGTTGAGCATCAGATGAGTAAAAAAGGAATCGGAGTTTGCTTAGTTGGAGAAGTGGGTTTTCTACAACATTCCCGGATTTATGGTGAGCCATTACTGAGTCCCTCAGTTAACTCAATGTTGCGCTCTGCCAACCTTCAATTTCTTACTTTCAAATATATGTTCCCCTAGCATGACTTTGGTTTGTTGCTTTGTGTGGTTTTGAGGAATGAACCCTGGATCTTGCACACGCTAGGCAAGCCTTCTGTCACTGAGTAAACCTGATAGCCTTTTTCTTACTTTAGTTGGAGACATGATCTCCCTAAATGCTTGGTCTAGCCTCAAATTTACTCTGTGATCCAGACTGGCCTTGAATTGCAGTCCTCTAGCCCCAACCTTTTGAGTAACTAAGATTACAGGCATGGACCAAATGTCTCATATTTTAATATAAGGTTTTATTTTGTTTAAAACCTCCTCTTTAGTAGGTTCTATATTTGAGTCTCTTAAATTTGCACACAGCGACTAACTAAAGAGGGATTCTCCATTCTGAGTCTTCAAGAGATTGCCCGTTCCTTGCTCTGTCTTTGCAGGGTGATACAGACAAATGAGAGAGATTCTGATCCCAGGAATTTTCCCATCCTGTGAGATCATTTTGTACCCAAAAAAAGATTCTACCACAGCACACTCCTGTCTTTAATTCAGGGTCAGAATTAATCCTACCATCTCTTTGCATCATAACAACCTCCTCAGAATGGCTCCCACGTCCTGGTATGCCACATGTGCACAGGCAGGTAGAGAAAGACCCTGTGGGGCTTGGCCTCAGTTGCACGGAAAAAATCTGAAACTAAGACGAGAGGCCATTTCTCCAGCTTGGTTCCAGATGAGGATTCAAAATATAACTCAAGATGTTCAAAGCATGATTCATGAGTTGGAGGAGTTATGGAGCCGTGTGTTTGAAAGGGGCAGAAAAACAGTAAATCCCAATCCTCTCTCATTGATTCCAAACAAGTGTTCTCGTGGTTACAACCTGGAAGCATTGGAGCAGGTAAAATATTCTGGTTTTAGACGATAGGGGAGAAAGCTCTGTTAACATTAGGCTTTATGTTTTTCTACAAAAGTGAATTGCTCATTTCACAGTAAGAAAACAAATATTCCAATTTTTAAAGGTAAATATTGCTAGAGCCTATGTTTTGTCCCAGTTTATACAGCACTGTTCCCTTTTCTGTAAAATTAGCATCATATTTGCCCTTCCCCCTTCACAGGGTTCTTGGAAGAATCCACTGGAGTGAAGAAGAGAGTCACTTAAAGTATGCAGCTGTCTACATGCAAAGAAGCATCATCTCTATGGAGTGGGGTCTGAAGCTCAGGTGAAGGAAAAGGTCTCCCAAAGGACTCTATGGACCGTTAGCAGCTGTGTTCACATCTATGTTTGCTTTGCTTTTTTGTCTTCTGTGCAGCTTGTACCTTCAAATTTATTTATCAAAAAGTCTTTGTTTCTCAAAAAAAAAAAAAAAAGATTAGTGAAGAGAAGATGGGCTTCATGTTCCTCCTTCTAAATGAGAATAAAACCCTTGGAACTTGTATGAGAAACAAAAGGCCCAGCAAGGCAGAGGAAAGCAGGCTGGACCGGGTACTGCAGCACCCGAAGAACAGCTCAACTGATGAGTCCTTGGTTTTCTTTCAGACTCCACACTCCAACTGGGTGCTAGAAGAACCAGCAACCTTGTAAAGTCAACCAGTAGAGCCAAAACATCCCCAAACAAAAAGGCCTGCTCTCTCAGGAGATAGGACAAGGAGAGGAGCAGCTAAGCAAGAAAGGAAACTTCAGGCAGCCGCTCTGATGCAACCGCACACCACAGAGACCACGCTAACCTCTGATGGGGTGTCGCGTGTGACGTGGTCACAGAGCTGGACCTCCATCCCTGCTGGGTGGTAATGAGCTTCCCCCATCACCAAACTGTGGTAGGAGATTATTAAAACCAATTATGAGAATTTTTTTAAATCCGAGGTGGGCTGCTAAAGACACAGGTATAAAGTCTCCTCGTGAGCTACAGGGGCGTGGCTTAACCAGCTGAGCAAGTTTAACTCTGAGGACTTGGGAGAGAGGAATAAAAAGCCAGAGCCCCAAGGAGAACGGGGCTCTAAAAAGAGAAAAGAGAAAAGGAGCTCCACAAAGAAGTAAAAGAGAATGGGCTTTATACAGAAGTAACAGTAAAAAGGCTCTACAGAGACGTAGGAGAAAGCTCTACAAAGAAGAGAAGGGGCTACAAGGTAGAAAGCGGTTGCTGCTCTCCCAGTTGCTGGTGCTCCTCTAAACTTCTGTTTATTCTTCCTGCTGCTGTCTCCTGGTGTGCTGGTCTCCTGGTTCGCTGGTTTGCTGGACTTCTAATGAGACTGGTATTACCCCCAAAGAATTCAATGACTCTGATCAGCAGGAAGTAGCTCAAAGAGAACTACGCCCCCTTTCACCTCTAACCTTCTTTATCTCCTGCATAGTGTTGGGGGGGTTGGAAGGGAGGCAAGAGGTATTAAGTACAGTAAACTAAATTAAAATGTATAATTAATATAATACAAAATAAGTAAAAGCCGACTTGCTACAACAAACCATTAGGTGTTTGTGGTATCCATGAAGATCATCCCGGAAACTTTCACCCTACAGCAACGAGGGACTCCACTCCACTCATGGGTGTCTGAAACAACTGAAAAGTCATTACAACCTTGGATGATTGACAAGTGAGCATTCTGATCCCCACTCAATATTAGCAAGGGGCCTTTCCCTTAAAGTAGCATCGAGGGAGAGCAAGAGGCAACTGGATATCCGCTCATGCCTGTCCATAAAGAGCCCTGCCTCCTGTCCTTGAGCAGGAACTCAAGCCGTGCAAAAGGAAACCAACCAGGTAAAAATCGAGGTTCAGGGTGAGAGATAAGGGTCTGGTTTCATCTTCTGCACATCAACATCCAGTTTTCCCAACATCCGTTGTTGGAGGTAATTTTTCTCCAGTGTGTAGCCTTGGTACCTTAGTCAAAAATCCATTGATTCTCCATTCTGTTCCATTGATCTTTGTGTCTCTCTTTGTACCAGTGCCATGCTGTTTTTATTACAATCATTCTGTAGTATAACTTCAGAGCAGGCATAGTGTTCCCTCTGCCATCATTCTCTTTGCTCCAGATGAGTTTGGCTAGCTGAGATCTTTCGTGCTTCCATAAGAACTTTAGGGTTGGTTTTTTGTTTGTTTGTTTTTTCTGTTTCTGTGGAGGAGGTCATAGAGATTCTTTTTTTTTTTCAACATTTATTTATTTCTTCAAGTTACATCTCAATCATAATCCCATCCCTCCTTCCCCTCCCAGTCCCAACTTCCAACCCTCTCCCTCCTCCCCCTCCTATCTGCTCTTTTTTTTTTTTTTTTTTGGTTTAATGTGTACCTTTATCCCAATAGCTTCCCCTTTTAGTCCAATAAAAGGCTCTTTTTCTTATAACAATAAATATAATACAAAACAATAAGAATAATTAGTCCACAATTATGAAAATTATAAGTATAGCATACATTTCCAATATCCAGTCCATACGTATTCAGCCACTGATAGTAACATTCTATTATCTATCTCGATAGGTTTAAAGTTCTATACCTAACTCAGTTCCCATCCTAACTTGCATTACCACCTTAAAAACATCTTGTTAGACCTAGAACATCCTTTTAATTCCTAAACAACTTAAAATTTTACTGTGAGACCATAACGATTTAGTCTTCAGCCACATCAGAGACCTGAGAAGGATAAATGTATCTGAATAAACAGGAAGTGCAGAGCCAGCAGCTTCCAAAACTGGACAGTCCCCATTTTCTCTCCATACATTGGAGCATCTATCTTCATCTTTTTGGCCCTGTTTCTTTGACAGACGTTAATTGTAAACCAGGAATTATGAAGGACTTTCCTACCCTATCTTGGCAGAGCTAGGCTGTCGACTTACCTGCTTCCAAGTTTTGTCCTTTTCTGAGAGCATTCTGTCTACAGTTGAAGCAAGGGCTTTCTCTTGCCCGGTGACAGGCTTGCCACTAATGCAACCATCTCCAAATGGAGATTCTTCGATGCTCATCATCTACTTGGAGTAGAATAGAAGGTGCTATCAGTAGCAGGCATAGAGATTCTTACAGGGATTGCAGTGATTCTGTAAATTACTTTTGGTAGGATGGTCATCTTCACAGTATTAATTCTACCTATGCATGAACATGAGAAGTCATCTCATCTTTTAGTGACTTCTTCAATCTCTTTCTTCAGAGATTCTAAAGTTTTAAATTTTTTTAAACTTTTCATTCTAGAGGTCTTCAACCTCTTTGGTTGTATTTTTTTCCTAGAAAATTTTGAGGCTATGTGCTTGCTTTGGCAGCACATATACATTTTAAGGCTATTGTGGGTGGAGTGTTTGTCTTTTTCTCAGCATGTTGTTATTGGTACATAGAAAGTCTACTGATTTTCATATGTTAATTTTGTATCCTGCAACTTTGCTGGCAGTGTTAATCAGCACAAAGAGTTTTCTTGTAGAGACTCAGTCTTATAACATTGTATTCAAAATGTTCAGATTCCAACTCAAACCACTCACTATGCCAAGAATCAGGCTGACATCAAACTGAAGGAGAAAGACAGTCAACAGATGTCCCTGCTGGGTGACAAAGACATTCAAAAATTATCTAGGATTTCAAAGCAGCCATCACAATGTTTTGATGAGCAATAGTGTATAACTTGAAACTATTAAAAATGTCTCATCCAGGCAATAGAAGATATGAGGAAATTTTTGTAACTGAAATATAGGATAAATTACAACTTTCTTCTAGAGAAAGATACACACTCTCATGTGTATCTTTCTGAAAAATTCCCTTTCTCTGTTAACTCTTATGCTTAAACCTAGGTTAAAATATTTATAATTACAACAGGTGTGCTGGCATACACCCTACCCCTGAGCACTAGAGAAGAGAGTCTTGATGAGTTTGAGCATAGTGAGTTCCAGGCCAGCCAGGGCTACATAGTGAAATCTTGCCTCAAATTAAAACAAAATAATATATATCTATATTAAACCAACTATGCACATATATACATATATATACCTGTATATATCTATAGATAGATATTAATCAATAAATGAAATCAATAGCCAAATGAATGGAATACAGGAAAGAAATTGCTGGCTATGAAGAATAGAACATTCCTGGAATTGAATGTGAAGAAAAAAAATGGACCTAATGTAGACAAAGAGGAAAATGTAGACATATCAGCCCCAGGTGTTGTTCCTCAGGAGTCTCCTATCTTGTTTACTTAGACAGGGTCTCTCATTGAGGTTGCCTATTAGGCTAGGCAGGCTGTGCAGCAAGTCCCAGGGGTCCACCTTCCTTTGCCTCCCCACTAGAATTACAAGGGTATGCCAACACACTCCTGGCTTTTTTTTTAATACAAATTCTGGGATCTAACTTAGATCTTCATGCTGACTCTATTAACTGAGACATTTCCCCAGCCCCTAGAGTCAAATTTCTTAAAATTAATGGCAGCAAAACCTGGCATGGTGTTGCATGCCTGTAATCCCAGCACTCTAGAGATATCAAAGCAGGAAGGTTTATGTGTGTCTGAAGTAAGCCTGTGCTACATGGAGAGTTCCAGGCCAGCCAGGGCTATATGGCAAAAAATAAAATAATAATAAAAATTTAAAAAGAAAGAAAATGTAGATTTTATTTTGTTTTGTTTTTACTGACACTAGGAACTGAACCTAGGATGTCATGTCTTCTATTAAGCTGTCATCCCAGACTTCTTTTTAACTTTTGAGACTGAACCTTCCTAAATTGTCTAGGCTTTGAATTCAATCTGTAACCGAGGCAGACTTTGTATTTGAAATCTTCCTGCCTCAGTCTCCCGAGACACAGGGATGACATACCTGTGTCATCTGGGCCAGGTAGGAAAAAAAAAAATCTTGAAATCAATGAGCAAGAAGGGACACCACTCCTATAAAAGGGGGAAACTTCTAAGGGCATCAGGGAGAAGCTGTGGAGTCCACAGTGAGTGGCATGCCATTATCATGCTGAAAAAAAAAATCCAGGGAAAATATCCTCTGGGTATAAGGGGAAATTGATAAATATTCAAGTGAAGTGAAAGAACAAACAGACCTATGGTAGAAGAATAGCTGGCAGTGAAGAATGACAAAAGAAGAAAGCTTTGAACACCAGAGAAGAAAAAAAATATATGGTAAGCAAATATACAAATAAATATGATGCCCTTCTCCTCTTGAGTTCTTTAAGTTATGTTTAAAGCAAATAAAGGGAAGGAAGGAAGGAGATAGAGAGGAAGAGGAATGAACAAATAAATTGTAATAAGATATAAAAATAACATAAAATTACAAAAAATGAAGTATGAAATAAAACATAGACCCTTAAATTATCAAACAGTAATAAAATAAATCATTATGCATAGATTTGACAGTTCAGATAAAATTGATCAATTGCTTGAATAAAAAAAGACATAACTAAATGTGAAAGAGATACTTTGACTACCAAGGAAGTTGAATCCGTAACTTGAAAATTCATTTTTCAAAAAGAAAGAAAGAAATCTGTAAGCCCAGAAGTTCAACTGAGGTTTCTACTTGATATCTTAAGAATCAACACCAGGTCTAAAAGATAGTTCACAACTGTTCATGAGGCTGTCATTACAATGATGGCAAATGCTGACCAAAACTACACAAAAAGGGAGAAATCCACAGACTAATGTTCTCTATGAGCAGGGACACAAAAAATAATGTCTTCACAACATATTGGCAAATACAATTGAGCAAAACATGAAGGGAATTCTGTACCATGATGAAGGCTTTGATTCAGTATTTTAAAATCAATCAATGTAATACACCATAATCACAAAAAAAATCACATGATCATATAATCACAATTTGACAATTCTGACAAAATTTAGCACTCAGTCATGATCCAAAAAAATAAGCTTAGAGAAACTAGGAATCAAAGGAGCACCTCAAGTCGATAAAGAGGGTCCATCAAAGTCGACCACTAACACTACGTATAACAGTGAAAGGCTGAGGTCTGGGGTTACCTACTCTCTCTGCTCATATCAACAGAGTTCTAGAATTCCTATTTAGTGTAATACTGAAAAGGGGAATTGAATTACAGATTGGAAAAGAAAAATTAAATCTATCCTCACGTGTCTATAATTCAAAATAAGAACATCTACAACTAGTAATCACTAAGGCTTCAGGATGCAGGATGAATACATAAACAAAATATTATATTAGCAACAAACACACCAATACAACTTAAAATTTATCTACTGATTTGTTGATATCCACCTCAAACAAATGAAACAATGTGATCATAAATCTAGCAAAGCACGCATGAGAATTCTATGTTGAAAACAACACATAAAAAATAAAAATAAAAAGAGAAGCAGGCATGTTCTACTCGGGGCATGGAAGACTCATCGTAGAAAAATGGAAGCTCTACCCAAACCAACAAGCTTGGTATAATTCATATAAAGGGACCTGGGTAGCTTGGTGATAGAATTTCTGCTGGCATGTAAGAGGTTCTGGATTCTAAACTCAGCATGGAACATTATTAATAACCAAAAATATTTCACATAAAAATATCAATGGGATTTTCTATAAAGATAGTCAAGATTATTCCAAACTTTTATATGAAAAAAATAAAAAACAGATGAACTACCATAGTTAAAACAAGCTTGGAAAATAAGAACTAAGCTGGGCTGGTCTACTTAATTTCAAGAGACTCAATAGTTGCAGTGAATGAGACTGTGGGTGTGGGAAAGGGATAAATTCGTAAGTCAGCGCAATAGAGTAGGAATACCAGAAATCGTCTCATACAAACACATCCAAAGGATCTTTGACAAAGGTGGGAAACAAACTCAACCCATAACTGATAACCTTTATATCAAATGATGCTGGAACAACTGGATAACCATGGAGGAGAGGGAACACACACTTTGGCAAAAGCTAACTCAAATTAGATCACTAACTTAAATGTAAAAGGTAAAATTTCTAGGGAAAAAATAGAGATTTTTCAGAACTTAGAGCGAGGCAGAGTTATAACTTTCACACCAAATTAACAGACAAAAAATGAAAAGGATAAATGTGCTTCATCAAAATTTAAAACTCTTATATCTTCTCTTGCAGCCATGATTGCCACTAGGAGTTTCTGACCAGTAAAGAAATATCATTGGACAGAACCGCCAGTCGTTGCTTCCCCGTCCTTTGCAACATTCACTCTGAAGGAAACTTGCATAGTCCTGTAAGATCTCTGGAGCCCAAGCTAGCCATATGGAAAACCCATGTGCAGAAAGGACGCCTACAACACCTCACATGATTGATGTGGAGAACAACCAGGGAATCCAAGAGTCCAGCCATGAGCCAGAACCAAGATCCTGGTGTAGGATCCCCTTTGAGTCAGACAGGTCATTTGTGGCTCTGTGAGCCATTCTGTGCAGGGAGGTGCCAGCTGCCCAGTCCTTATCAAATTCTTACCTACAAAACTGTGAGCATTAAAGAAGAATTGGTGCTGTTTTACCTCACTAATGTTGGAAGTGTTTGCTAAGCAATGGTAGATAAACACAGCTGATGCTTTTAGGTGGGTTCATTAAGTCAAGTCTCCTGAGATGATTAAATTACTAAACTTTGGGTCCAGATGACCAGAGTTTGGATGAGCCTCTGCATTTAGCTCCCACCCTGTACAGAAGAGCATGAATGGAGCCATGTCTAAATTCTGACATTTTCTTCCCAACTTCTATGACTGGTTTTCTTTCTAAGATTCAGGCAGCGAGATGGACTTGAGATTTGAATTTTACCAACTAACTCATAAGGTTTCGTAGATATTAAATAATGGATATAATTATCTAAGATGTAGCTCTTGTCATATATCATAGCTTACAGTAAATACTCAGATGATACTCATAAAGTAGACCCTCTTACTGTATACTAAAGGGAATGTTTTTCATCTGTGACACACAGTGAGTTGCGGCTCGGTGTCTCCTCAGGCCATTGGAGCAGTTTTGAGAGTCCTTCCTTTCTGCCACATGATAACTTGGGTTGAAAATTCAGAAGAGAAAAGGGTTATTTGTGGGGAGAAAAATTCATGAAATGCAAACATCTAGGATCTAGTTAATAGTTAATAGATACCAACCCATGTTGGTTTCTAAATGTGAACAAATGAACCAGGGTAATGAAGGAAGCTAACAGCAAAGGCCAAGGTGGGCCAAGGTGTGTGTGGGAACTCTCAGAGATATCTTCCATATTTTCTATTCCTCTTGGATTCAAAAAAATGGTTTGTTTCAATAATAATAATAATATTTCCTCAGCCTTCCTAACTATTTCTCTTCTCTTGGATTCAGCCAATGTATTTGATGAGTTTTGTTCCTTATCAAAAGTTTCACTTCCAGGACTGCAGTGAGTGTAGACACTCACTGTTCTACATTTTAAGAACTAGTAACTTAAATGCCTATATACCTACCTTTTTCCCAAGTAAAAATATTTATTCACTATTTTCTTTTTAGATGGACTCTGTGATGCCTAATGTCAATTCTGTTGTCAACTTGATGAGATTGCCCTTGCCCTAACCCTGGGAATGCCTTTGGGACAGTATCTTGATTGCATTAGTTGAGATGGAATGAATCCTGGACTACAGAGAAGAATGAGATCCACGTATCCATCGGTGGATAAAATGGGACTGGCTGCTTGAAGCTCCTGCAGTTATAACTTCTCCATGATGGACTGTACACTTAAAACTGTGAGACAAACATTTTCTACCTTAAGTTGCTTTTGTCAGGGTGTATTATCATAGTAACAGGAGGACTATATCAGACACGGTATTTCCATGTAACTTAAAGTTACCTAAAAATTGTGATCCTCCTGCCTCAGTTTCTTAAGTGTTGGGATTACAGAAGTGAGCCACCTACCTTGAAAATACATTTCTAACTAAGGAAAAAAATGGCTAAGAGGAGTTTCTTTCTATTTTAACTAGAAGGATGGAACCTCTATTGCATATTTTCCTTTTTATACTGTAGGTGTTTAATTGTCTGGGTTTTTTGTTTTTTATCCTCAGCAGTATCTCATAACATTTCTTTATTCTTTAATATTCTTTATTAAGATACAGAAAAAGATCCCCAGGCACAAAACAACTTTAAGAGTAGCAGGCCTCCATTTCAGTTCATTCATTCACTCACTCACTCATTCATTTATTCCACAAGTGTTCACCTATGATGAGGAAGATCCAGGTCCCAAGACCCCAAGAGTTCAGCAAGACAGTATAGTCCCTGACCACCCAAACGCGGAGCTTGTGGATGCCAGCAGCAACAAATGGAGCCCATGAGGAAGTGTTAAACCTCACTGTGGGAGGTCCCTAGGAGAGATAGCCTGCATTCTGTTAAAGGACCCCTAAACCACATCTCAGAAATCACCACCGCATGATGCCCTGGTGACCTGAACTACCATTAAAATCATTTAGTGCCATTTATTCTAAAACATGTTTACTTCTAATTTTTATACTTAATCTTTTTTTTTTTTTGGCCTGTGATAAGTTTTTCCCTCTAGACCTTCAAAGCCTTGCTAAACATATTTTTACTGATGGTGTGCCACTCCTTAGAGGGCTTTTAATGACAGAGCAATTGGGTGATTTCTGATTTCTTGCTCCCTAAGAAATACCCTTATGTATAGTATCTTTCCTGTACTCTGAATTTGCCCCTACATACCCTGCCCCATAAGACTCAAATATGATTGTTAAACCAATGGATGAAGGTTGCTGAAAAGGTGAGACAGTCCTTGGTGTAACCCTGGCTAAAAGTACCTGGTTATCTAGTGCTGGCAAGGGGAGGGGATCATGATTCCAACCCAGAATGGAGTTGGGGAGAGGGTCACACTTCTGTCTGTCTCAACCGTTAACACCTTAGCCATGTCCCACCACTGTTGTCTCAGTCTTACAGCAGTATGGGGTGGGGATGACGCTTGACGGACACAGGGCTTCCCCACTATTCAATGAACTTGAGTTCGAATCTTTAGCATGGGGAGGGATCTAAGGGATATAGACCTGCCACAGCCCCTGGCTTTCCCACCTTGAAACCCTGTGCATGAAGCTCTTCACTCAGGTGCCTGTTTCTCACGGGGGAAGTTTCCTCTAGAAACAATGGTGACAAATTCCCCCTCTATAGGATGCCCAAGGCCTAATTCAAAAACCCTTAAAGGATAACCAGAGAATGCCATGTTCTGAGGGGAATATCAGTTCATTTTCTGTTATTAATAGCAAAGTGCCACATACAGGATAAACTATTAATAAATTGTCCCCAGCCCAAGAGGTTTGTTCTAACAGCTTGGAGGAAAAGCCACTAACCACACCTTCTTGCTGGCAGTCTCAAGGAAGCATGTGATCATGCGAGGGAAGATGAGAGGGACATCATCTATCTCTTCTGGTCCTGGTTCCACTCATAAAGCTGCTAGTAGTCAGGTCTGGAGCTCCACCCTGATGACTCCGTCCGGGTCACCTGCAAGAAGCCCCACTTCCCAATTCTGCAATTAGGTTGCCTCCACCTTTGCGAGACCTCTTAGTGAGGATCAAACTCCAGTGTGAGTTTTGGGGTGGGACAAACTCTGTTCACACACAGAAAGGCTTCTGCATGATACATGTTGGGCCAACAACCAGGGATGTATGGTTGACTGCTTAGTAAGAAGCTGTTTACTCCTTCAAGCTGGTAAAGCCTGAGGCTTATATATATAATTTATATGATTATATTATGATGCAAGGTATTTACTGAATAAAGATGAGATATTAAAATATTTTTTCTAAACTAAAACTCTTTTGTGTGAGGTGTGCATGTGCATGTAAAAGCCAGAAATCAGTCCCTCGTGTCCCCCCTCAGGCTCCATCCCCCACCCCTTTTTTGAGACAAGGTCTCTCATTGGCCTGGAACTCTGCCAGGAAGCTAGGCTGGCTGGTGAGCAAAGCCCAGGGTTCTGCCTTTTGCTGCCTCCAGATCACTGGGATTAGAAGCATGCTCCACCACAACTGGCTTTTTTATGTGAGTTCTCGGAGATCAAACTCAGATGGCCATGCTTGCACAACGGCTTGAGTTGTCTCCCCAGCTCTCAGTGTCCTTTGAAGATGATCCCTGAGCCAGGAAAATGGAAGTGGTAACAGGAAGTCTCCTTGGAAGAATTCTGAGAATAGAAAGTTCTTATATCAAGTCACCATGATGAGAAAACAAGGCAAAAATGGGAATAGGAGGTTGAAATATGTGTGTATTTGTAACTGGGAACAACACAGAAACCAACTCAGTACCCACGGCCCTTGGGGGAAAACTCCGTCAGCCAACTAGACAACATATAGAACTATATGAAGGGTATCTCTTCTGCTTCCCTTCCTCCCAGGAGCCACAGAATTGTTCAGTTGACACCTGGGACCTTTTCTAAGCCATCTCAAAGCAAATGGGAATTCCATTTGGCAGAAAGGACTGAACTCTGAGGATCTTCTAAAATGCAGTTGCTGAGGGGAACCACCCTATTGGAGATTTTGCTGAACACCATGAATTGAAAATGATCCAGTCAATGACAAAGCCCTGCTGGCAGCAGATTGTTTATAAATTGGTTGAAAATGGACTCCTCTTCCTCTGAGACAACCCCTGGCCACCTGGGTCAATAATTAGGGAATTGTTTGGACTGGAAAGCTCTTTGCCTGGGTCAGCAAGTCCATTCCCAGGCACAGAGGTGGGATCAGGTTCATTCCTCTAAACAGCCGGTGATGAAGGCCCTGAACCCTTAGGATGGCTGCAGGGCTGGAAATTCCATGTTCTTTGGCACTCCATCCTCTCCTTCTGCCTGTTCCGTACAGTCCCTGTTTAAATTTTATTTTTTTAAGCTCCAAGCTTGGAGCAGCATGTTATCCCTCCTGTAACTTAAGCCATACACAGCATTCCCTTCCATGTGGCCTTCTTACTTATTGTAAAGCTGCTGGGGGTGGGGATGCTCTCTTGTCTTCCCAAGATAGAACAAGGCCCTGGCACTGAACAGCTCTAAATCCTAAGTGGCTGATTTTGTTAGTTTGGGGTGTTCTCCATCCTTTAGCCAAACTCCCTACATTCATTTCCCCTTAAGAAAAAATTTAAAACCTCACAAAAGTATCTTCTAGGAGGGAATGACACAGTGGACAGCCACCTTCCCCTTCTGGCTCCCTCTGGTGTGGGATGTTTGGGTGGCTTTGAGAAGGATAGGCACAGAGAAGGGATCAGATGTGCTGACCATCTAAAAACACATTTTCTGTGAGGAGACCCAAGGGATTATCAGGACAGCTTGACCACTGAGTGTTGATGAAAACACAAAAGCGGAGCCAAGGAAATGGTTCAGTCAGTCAAGTGTTTGCTTTGCAAGCACAAGGACCTGATGGTGCCTGCTTGCAAACCAGGTGCTGGGGTCCCTGAGGCTCCCTGGTCAGCCAATCAAACAGAATTGGTGAGTTCCAAGCCAGTTAGAAAACTAAAAAGCCGGGGTTGATGTCTGAGATCCATACCCACATGAATACATGTGTGTGTGCACATGCGCGTGCGTGTGCACACACACACATACACAGAGACACACACACACATATACACTCGAAGGATCCCCCCCTTATATATAAGGCCCAAACCCATCTGCTCATCTCCCTAAATCTCCCTCCAGCTCATTCCCTGCTTCCCAACTCTTTGCTCAGTCCCTCCAACTCCCCACCTACCCACAGATGCACAGCTGCTCTTGAGTAAATTCTAGGCTTCTTTTGAAGCTGCTTCCATCCAGGCAACTGGACCCTAAGCCCAGTGAGTCACCGCTGAGCCTCTTCCCTGTTAGGCAGGATCCTGGCTGCTTACTGGAGGCCTCAGAGCTGACCAAGGTCTCCTGGGATCTTCCCAGACATCAGCTCCAGAGGCTGGATAAGGCTGGATGCTTGGCCTGAATTGGTGGTCTGTCTCTGTCTCTCCTCAAAGGCACTCAGACCTGAAACAACAGTGGTCTGTTTCTGGAAAGTGTGAGGGCCCTGGTTAAGAAGACACATCCATTGAGATAAAAACTTATTACCTACTTATTATCTCTCCTCCTCTGGTAGCACCTCAGTCCACTCTGAACTCTGTCTCCAATGGCCTTCATGTCCCTCTAGAGGTCCATGGGATCCCGGCATCAGGACTGCCTGGGAAACATAGTGATAGGACCAATTTCCTAGCCTTGCCTGTCAGGAGAGGCAGAGTTTCTCAAGGAATTGAGCCCAGAATCCTGCAACTTTTATCCTCTCCTTCACAAGCAAGAGAAGCATGCGTGGAGCTCTGAGGGTAGGGAGCATAAGTCTTAGGTTCAAGCCATGTGCTGTTGTTCTGGACTCTTGCCACTGTGCGTCCTATGTTCAGCCTTAACAACAGTTTCTCAAGATCCAGGTACAGCCTGCCCATGCAAATGCAATCCTCTCATGAGAATCAGCAGACCTTCACATGTCCAGTGTTACGAGAAGGGTGTGGTGTGCCAGCAAAACCCACAGTCCTATTAAGTTGTTTTTATCAGGGTATTTTTTTATCACAGCAATTGAAAAACAACTAAGACAATGACTGAGAAATTCAACTGAGATATGGAAGTCACATCCCCAAGTCTGCACTAAGGTGGGCAGAGCCAGACCCTCAGATGAGAGCGTGGGCTCTTCCCCCATCTGGCTGCAGGGCCACCAGTGTCCCTTGGAGCCTGTGAACACTATAATGGCTCAAGAAGAGGTATGGCCCTCACCCATGCAGGTTGAGGCGGTGTCTCCATACATGCCTGTGGCTCGCTCCCAGGTCTAACCACAGTGGGACTCACACTTGCCCATCTTGGTCAGCTCTGACTCACTCCTTCACTGCACTGTGGTTGATTTTGACACACTTGATTAGCTGCCAACAAGTTCCCCACCCTGAGTGGAGCCTCAGGGTTCCATCTTCTACTCTAACCTGTAGCTGAAGGAATTAGCCACCTCGAGGACAGTCATCTCTCACAGACCAATGTCAACACTATCAAATCACCAAGGATTCTTCTTCAGAGGTGGAATTTCAGTGGATACTGTTCTTATATTTCACACACACTGTTACATTTATGTGTCTATGACGAAAGGTTGAAAGAACCCTGATATAGGACGCATTCAGCAGCCGAGGAAAAGGTGGGAGATGGCTCAGTAGAGTGCTTGCTGTGTAAATATGGAGACCTGAGTTCAGTCCTCAGAAACCACGGAACAAAAGCTGAGCATGGGCCAGCAGGACAGCACTTCCGCCAAGCCTGACAACCTGAGTTCAGTCTCTGGAACGCACATGGTGGAACAACTCCCACATGGTGCAGTCTGACCCATAAGCCTACGCCATGCATGATACATGCCTCTCCAGTAAATAAATGTGTGCCTATAATCCCAGCCCTGAGGGGCAGAAATAAGAGGAGCCCTGGGGCTCACTGGCCAGCCAGCCTAGACAGTAATCTCAAAAAACAAGGGGAATAATGGCTGACGAATGATACCTAAGGTTTACTTTTGGCCTCCACACAAACACACACACGTACATACTCTAAAACAAATTAATTAAAAAATTAAGACTTCATAGTGGTCTGAGGAGAAAGTCAGAGGGGCAAGTCCTGTTCCTTAATTAGCGAGCACCATTGAACCTCACCTTCCTGGTAAGTGCAGCATGTGGAATAGGACACAGGTCCTAAACATTTTTCTAATGTCTCCTGGTAGGTTTGGGACTGGATGTTCTGATTTGGCACATGGCAGTATGATATCAGCTTCTTGCACTTTTCCTTGGTGGCTGATGCTGAAAAGCATGATTCTGCAGGAAAGTGGAGGGGAAGGGCCTTACCTGCAAGAGACAGGCGTAGATGCCCTTCTCAGGAAATAAGCAGGGTGCATGTGTGTGTGTGTATATGTGTGTTCATGTGTTCCTGTGTGTGTGTGTGTGTGTGTGTGCAACAATTTGTGTCCAAGTACTCTTTTGGATAATAAGGCAGGCACCTACTTCAGCTCTGCAAGTGACCCTTGCCCTCAGAAAGAGCCTACCTACAATCATGACAACTATGCTGTCCTCTCCCCTGCAGAAATCCAAGACAAAGAGGACATACAAGAGAGGAAGGGGAAAAGCCTTTTTAAAGCTAGACAGCATCTTAGAGGGTGTATTTTCTTTATCTGCAGACCTACATCCATTAACCTACACTCAAGAGTTGGTGCTACTGCCTGGGCAGACAGCTCCAGTGGGTGGGAATTGCTATTGTACACCCAGGGGAGATAAAGCCTTGGCACACATTTAATGTTTTTAAAAGGTTGGCTTCCAAGGAACCAGTGGATAGGAATTTGAGATTAAACTCTGATGGGTTCTGTCAAACTACAGAGTACCACTCGCCAATTGTCCACAGTCTGAAAACCATGCCCTTCCATTCACAAAGTTTCTTTTTCAGTTGCTGTAAACTCTACACCACCAAGCCCTGCCTTCCAAGCACGGTGAGGCGTAAATTGCAGGACAGAAGGTATTTCACAAATAACTGGAGCCTGGCAACTGCTGGAGAAATGGCTTCCTTCTCCAAAGATGACCATCAGAATCCCCGGCTGTGACCTCTGTGGCTCCTGCCTGGTCCCTTCACCTCCACAGTACCCCAAAACAGCTCGTGGTCCCTTCTCCAGGAGCCGTTCTAAGTGTCAATTGTCTTACCAGAATGGCCATCCTTCCGGGGGTTTTGCTGCGTTACTACACCCCCTCACAAGAGAGAGGGGGACAGAGAGAGACTTGCCTTTCAGAGGTAGTTTCTTACCCTCCATCGCTTAAGCGATTGTCTGCTATATCCCTGAGGAGAGCCAAGGCTGCCAGCTCCCCTGGACTCAGGTCCCCAGCAAGGCCACCTCCCCCCACTCACTTCTCTCCCATCTGCTTATAATTTAATGCTCTGTGTGTTTTAATCATTTCATTAGGCATGTCCTTATTTTGAAATGCAACTAATTCCTCAGTTCAAACAAGCAACTAGTGATCTAGAAATGAGACCATTCTTTACTTTGGACTCCAGATTGGCTCAGAAGAAATATCACACCTATTCTGAGGAAGAAAAAAGAGAACAACTGCTCCTGACTTTTTGAGCCACTGACTTTTAGTAAACATTTCAGAGACTTTTGAGTTCTCTTCAGAAGATTGAAATCAACCTCAAGATGTTTTCTTGTGGGTTTCTCCCCTGACTATTCATATACTATCTATTATTATTATTAATGTTTAGCAGAAGATAGGTTTAGAAATAATGTCACAGTTTTATTATTGATGACAACAAACACAACAGATAAAACTGTCTTTAGTTTAAAGACACTACAACTTTGTCTCTTTGAGTATTTTCTTTATAATTTATCAAGGCAAAGAGATTTATCCTTGGCTCTAAGAGGGAGAAAGTTATAGGCTGTGTCCTGATATTTTTTTCCTTTGTCCCTGACATTCAGATTTGTTCTACATTAAGAAATGAAGGACTGGCAAGGTGGCTAAGTGGATAAGCACACTTGCCACCAAATCTCATGACAGAATTCCAATCCCCAAGAGTTACATGGTGGAAAAAAAGAACTGACCCCTTCAAGTTGTCTTCTGAGCTCCACGCATGTACAGTAGGACATGGGCTCACATACGTCCAAATAAATAGAAAACTATGTGAATTCAGCTCCTGAAATTCCCGAGCTATATGTAGGCTTAACATATCTGTGACATAACTGTCCAACAATGTGAAATTCTTTTATGATACCTGCATTTGTTTCACGTAATACAATGTTCTTTCGGCATTTAAGAAACATAAGTAACATCTCCACACAGCAGACACTTAGAAAACTTGTGTTGAAGCCTCCGCACTAAATACGTAGATGCGCGTTGCCCCTTTCTGTGTCAATTGCGTTTTTCCGACTTAATTCAGATTTAAATGCCACGTTTACTGATGGCTACATCGCAATCCGATATTCTGCGGAGGATTCCCTTACAGTCAACAAGCAAATCAGGGCCATTTGGGTTTCACGTAAACCCTGGGATGATGATAATATCCTACTAGAGAAGTTATTTGGGAGGAATTGTTTTCGGACTCTTTGGTCCGCTGTGAATAGACCTGACGACACAAATGGTTCTCAGGCGCCATCTAGTGGCTGCTGTGAAGCCGTGCGATGTCGCGGGGAAAGCTTGCTAACCGGCTGCACGCTGCGAATTCCTGCCCCGGTCTGGCAGCCACTGGACACTTGCCCATCTTTCAGTCTTGAAACTGAAAGCAGTCACTGAAGAAAGCGTGCAAACGGTGTCTCCCAAGAGCCTGGTGTCTTCGGGAACAACCAAGGCGTAACTGGTAGGAGAAATGGTTTCTTCCCGGATCCATGTGAACCAAAGTGTTGTGCGACTGGAGATGCCCGTGCCTGCAGCGTTGTGGTTACAAGCGAGGTAAGCTGGGTGACTTTGCAGCCCTTTTCCCCAGCAGGGACCACTCCTGTGTGTAGAAACCTTGGCGACTTCCATAACTCAGAAAGCTTGCTCTGACGAGCAAGCCTCACCCCATCCAGTGCCCTGTGGTGATTCCTGCCTGCCACCGCTTAATTCTCACCCACCGGCGGGAAGACCACTCGGCTGTGGCCCGTGATGTGGATTTCACAATAATCAATAATCAGACTTTTAACTTTCTGGTTTGGGGCTTTTCCAGTAAAATATTGATTTCGTCAGAAAGGAGAGATGGAAAATAAATTTGTCAGGTTTTTCTTGTTAAAAGTCCAAAACGGAGTGCAGACTGAGAGTTCTTGCAGGAAGCGTCAGCAAAAAGTAATAGTAATATCCACACAGCTCCGTGTGACACAAGCCATTTAGGTCTGAATTTCACAAAAATCATTAAATGTGCATCAGCGTAGTGCAGTAGTGGAATAGAGGAAATAACTAAAATTAAGACAAATTGCTTAGGAACTCACAGACAGGGGAACCCTTACTTCACCCCAGTTTTTCCAGGGGAACAGGAAGCAATGCTTCCAAACTTGTGTTAACTGCTCTTGAACACCATAAGGTACAAAGTGATTTACTCTTATTTCCAAAATTAAAAATCCTAAATAGTATGTCCCTTCCCTGTTGATGTTAGTCACCATGACCAATGCAGGCTTCAATAGAAAATATCATCCTGCAGAAACACGCATTTGTCTTCTGAACCCTCATCTTGCTCCTACTTTGAGACTGAGGTTCACAGCATCTCAGACCCTGTTTCTCAAGCCTTATCACAGGTTATCTATTTCCATGGAAACCCTGGTCAGCTTGAGGTGTCCCCAGCGCTTAGGGTTAGCAAAGGCTATGCAGTGACAATACGAAGAATCCGATTGTTACTCAAGTGAAGTCCTGTATCAAAAAATCCTAAGGATCTTTATCTCTTCTTACATACTGATCGCATTTTTAAAAATCCACTATCTGGAAACTAGAAGGGAAAAAATGCTGGTTCATAAAAAAAAAAAATAAATGAACACCGTGAGCTTGGGTTACTGGGCATGCATGTTAAAATGTGTACAAAGTAAAGTTCAAAAATGTCTGCTTTTTTCATCTTAAGTGCTCAAAGGGACTGCTACTTCCTAAAAATTGATCAATTGGTGTAAATATTGAAGGGAAATTTTGGTAGTTTTGGAGGACCGATGATTCATTGAAAATCTTGTTTGTGCCATGAGAGGAAAGAAAACAAAAACTTGCAAAATTCTAGTGTCTGGCCCATGCTATTTTCTAAGCTTTCTCATATGCTATATATCCAGTTCTATGTGTACACACCACAGTTCAGCTCATGCAAACTCATTTTCCCATAAACCAACAAGACACGTTAAAATATAGATCTAAAACTAAAAATAAATAACGTTAGAATGCTATTCCATCCTAGGCCAAGTGGGAGTGAGCTATAGCTGCTAAAGCTGTCCTTGGTTGTTATGACGCTCACCCCAGGCCAGAGGAGATCACTCCATTCTTTCAAATGCCTTAAGTCTCCCTTCTGTCTGAGTTAGAGAGATGTTGCTGGGATAACAGAAGACAATCTCAAGAAGGTTCTGTGCTCAGGCGAACATAAAGGGATTGTATTGTTTCTCACAGTCTGGCTGGAAGGGTGTAGCACATGGTAAAATTAAGGCCCCCCCTCCTTCATTGTGCAGCACAGTTGGGCTGTTTGATCTCTAAGTCCTCGGGTAATTGGAGTCTACACAGCATGTGGAATCTGGGCCCTGAGCATCCATCTCCCCCTCATGCCCAAAGCCCTGCCTGGGGCACCATTCATTCCCCTAGCCAGATTCTGCTTATGTTTGGGGTTCTGCTTTGACATCAGCATTGTTTGCAAGCTGAGAAAATGAGGATATGGTGGAGACTAGAAATGGAAGATAGACCGTTTGTTATCAGATGCACAGCAGTAAATAGAAACCAAGCTTGGGAGTAGCAGCCCTCCTGCATGGGTGGATGCCCTCTCACATTCCACAACCTCCCAAATGATGGCAGGTTTCTGACCCAAATCCCCCACCACCACCACCACCACCAGGGATTTGTTTTTCAAACCAGATTTCCATGGACTGCACCTGTCCACGTCTGGCCATGATGACATCTCCCACCTATGAGTTCTAAAGTACAGCACTTGGTTTATACTTCATTCATCCAACAAATAGCCCAGGCTATGCTGTGCACTCTGGGAACCAGCGAATCATGGCAGCTTCTGTCCTCAACAAGCAGAGTAACAGACGGACCCCGGTTCCCCATGGCTGAGGGGGGGCATTCTAGGGCACTATAATTTCCCATCTTACAGAAGCACAGTCTTTAAGGAGAATCCCCAGACCAGAAAATAGAACCGTCACTTTTGAGCCAGGCAAGGCAGCTTGCTCAAATCACTGCCTCCTTCTCTAGGTAACCCTGGGTGGATCCAGGTTGGAGGAGCCTGAAGCCCATGCTATCTAGAGATCTGTTTTAAGAATTAGAGGACAAAATTATGAGAACTAAATACAGGGCCACAGAGTAGGAACTGTGAGAGGCTTCAACGGTAAGCTTTGTTAGCTTCTCTGGCAAATCCTCTTTAGAGAAAATAACAGTAATTAGACCTGAAAAGCTATTCACTTCTAAGTGGGGTCATTACCCCCCCTCCCATTTTACAGATAATAAAATTGAATTGCAAAGAGTTTGAGGTGCTTGTCTATGATGCCCCATAAGATCCTCTCCTTAGCTTCTCTATATCCAAAACATCGGCAAGTAACTCTCCCTGCTCTGAAGAATGAAATTAACAAAATGCAATCAACTGGTTAGGGTCACTACACACTCTGGACTTTAAAAGTTGAACTCCTAAGTACCCTTTGAGTTAAGTTGAACTCTGTGGACTCAGATAGACTATGGGTAGGAGGGAGGGAGGGAGGGAGGGAGGGAGAGAGAGAGAGAGAGAGAGAGAGAGAGAGAGAGAGAGTCTGTGTCTGTGTGTGTGTCTGTGTGTGTATGTATGTCTGTCTGTGTGTCTGTGTGTGTCTGTTTGTGTGTGTGTGTGCGCGCGCGCACATGGGGGCACGCACACATGCGCACATTGGGGAGACAGATGTTTTAGCAATGGGGTTGCTCCAGTTTATTCCATACACTTTTGTGTCTGTGAGGGTCACACCTTGTGTCTACAGTGGAAAACACTTGGCAGATTTCTCCCAAGTCCTTGGCATGTCTTTCCTAGGTTCTTAGCACAGACTTTGGAGTGTCTGGGTCAGATACACCACGAAAGGCCCTTAGGCCACAGCTCTGTATGGCGCTCACTAGACAGGAACAATAATAGGTTCCGTGTATGTATTTGGTACTGGCTTGGAAACCTGGCTCCGTGGCCTTGGATGAGTTAACTTCTCTATGCCTCCATTTCTACAACTTTGAAGTGGGTCGATAGAAGAATCTTCTCACAGTGGTGTGAAGAACATTGTAAGTGTTAAATAGCATTGACCCTGGAGCTGAGCACTCTGCAGAAATCCCAGGTGGGGGCTGGTACCAGAAGGCTGGCGAGCTTTCCCATGGTTGCTTCCCTTCAGTTGTCTTTCACGTTTCCTTGACTGTCTCCCATTGGAATGGTCATGTGCATTGGGCCTGTCTGTCGGACTCCGGTTTAGCCTAGAAATGGCCCATTAAATAGCATTCTCGGGCTTCCCGGCAATTGCTAATTAAAGTGGCATTAACCCTAATGGGCTGGAAAGCAGGACTCTTGTTTCCCACTGTGGTTTCCAAAGTTGAGCCCTGGCACTCACATCCCCATCCTGAGCCACTCAGATCACCCAGGCATGGACCCACCTCAGGGAGTGGGGCACGGAGGCACTAGTGAGGGGAAACTGGGGGTCAGGGTGAGAAGTGCCACAACTTCCGAGTGTGCTGTGTGTGGCTCCTCAGGAACAAAAGCAGTTAGGCAGAAGTGCCCTACCCGTCAGTCACAGGTGCTGGTGATAGCTCACCTAATTACTTCATTATTTTTTGCCACTCTACAGAACAGTTTGTATTTACAATCCTGTATATGGTTCTATTACTGCCACTTATTGTGACGATTCCAGCAATTCCGAGGAGTCTCCAAGGGCCTGGACAAGTAGAATCTTGTTTTTCTTGATTTCCCCTGAGGGTGGAAGCTGGCAGGAGGGGGAGAGAGGAGGAGTCAGAAAGGAAAAGCATCCAGCCAGTGACGACCCACAATCGTTCAGATGAGTGATAAATGATGGGCGATTTTTGAAACACTAGAATTCTAAAACAAAACAAACAAATCCTAGACTGTGAGCTCCGAGGCCGGCCTGCAAGACGGTGAGAGGGAAAAGAGGGCACGATTGGACTGCCTGGAATCCGCATCCACCTGTGCTGGAAAAACAGTCGGACTCCAGTCCTGCAATTGGAAGTCGAGCTGGAGGGCTTCCCTAGGGGCTTGTTGCCCTAATCACTACCAGGCTACAAATTAACAAAGTGAGTTTAGGAAAAACATTGTGAATTTCAGTTACCCAGGCATTCGTAAATCTGCTAGAAATACTGGTGTTTTACAGCTTGTTAAGATGTTGACTGTTTACAAATTATAGTTTCCCTTTGAAAGAACAGGCACCTCTCAGGTTTCCTGTCCCTCTTCAAGGGCTGGGGTTGCTCCTGCCAGGATCAAGGCTGCCTGTTGCTAACTAACTTAATTGGTACGATGCTCTATTTTGGGGCTGTATGCCACCCTCTGCCACTTCTCCCCTTTCCTCCTACATTTTAAATGGCCTTCAGCCTCAGGCACCCCTAGAAGCGGTGTCCTCACGAAGGCCCTCGATTCCCCAGGACCTCGTATTTTCTCATTATCTGCAGATACCTTTCCATGAGACCGCCAGAGCTCTGCTCATTCGCAGAGCCATGAACCAAAGCCCAGGAAAGATAAAGGAACTGTCACAGGAAGAAGAACCAAAGCCAGGCAACAAACCACACACCTGTAATCCTGGCTCTCATAAGACAAAAGCAGGAAAGACATGAGTTTAAACCTAGCCCAGTTTGCCTCAAAAACCAAACAGAACAACAAAAGGGACCATGTCTCAGAGTATACCCTGATTTCCACCTTGGACGGAGATTCTGTCAGTGAGATAGCAAGGCACCATTGTGACTGGAAACAGAAAGGAGGGAGGACCAAGCCACTGGCTTCCCGTGTGCACAGTGCCTCACAAATGCTGCTTCTGTGTTGAAATCGCATCTCTGTCTAAGCACATCTATCCACCCAGCCTCCAGGTAGCTGGAGGACCTTGTCTGGGCCTGTTAGGTCCTAGAGCTCCAAAGACGCTTTCAGAGGAGGTGGCTCTCAAGCACAGCCTTGGGTTAGCCACACAAGCCATTAGGTACCATTCATCGCTCGGAAGCAGCTGCTAGTGAAGTCTTCAGCACTCAAGTACCAAGCAAACGGGCGGGCCTATGGCCAATTTCCATCGTACACTCCAGCTCCCTCATGAAAGAAAAGGAAGCTGGCACCCAAGGTCCCCGACCTCCAACCTCCAGCTTCTCCCAAGATTTTTATTTCCTTGTTGCAAATTAACATAATGATTTGGATCCATCCTGTTGATCTGCCTTTTAATGAGGTTCTGCAGGCTTTTTCAACCTGGTATTTCCTGACCCAAGGACCTTATTTTATTCACATTTAGAAATGTGCTGCTACCTCACATTGTTTTGAAGTCTAATCTAATTGGCTTCACGTGGAGACAGTCTGGTCCCCCACGCCACACATGCAGAGCCCCAGCTCCTCTTCATCATTGATCATGTGGCCTGTCATCAAGACACTCAGGTGAGAACAGAGACCTGGCTTCCAGCAAGCTCCTCCATGGGCCACTGGAAGGCTCTTTCACCTCAGGGCCTCCACAGGCAATCTACGTGTGAGATAAAGCTTCAACTTGCTCGCCATTGCAGCACCATGGTAGACTTTTCCACGTGCCTCCTTTCTCTTTACATTCATGACTGGTCACCCTCTTTCTTTGTGTCCACTATTCTTTGGCTTCAGCTTGGACACTGGGAAGAAATAATTAAATGGGTTGATGTTCATCCTGGGGATGAACAAGTTAGGGAGTTAACACTGTTGAAATTTGGAAATAAAACAGGTATCGGTAGCGTGGCCGAGCGGTCTAAGGCGCTGGATTAAGGAAATAAAACAGGTTTTTAATATGTCCCTTAAAAACTATTAGTCCTTAGCCTGCCATGGTGGTCCAGGCCTGTAATTGTAGCTACTCGAGACAGTGATGTAAGAAGTACCAGTTCAAATACAGCCTGGGCAACTTAATAAGATGTTGTCTGATAAAAATGGGTCGAGGGCTGCACATTCCTGGTAAAATGCTTACCTGGAGTAGCTAAGGTCCTCGATTCAATGTCCTGGGTGGATAGAGGGCTCAACTGGCTGAATGAATGTCTTTAAGATAAAATAATTTCATAAGTATTTTCTCATATTTGCCATAGCCTTTTCCTCTTGACGGGGTGACTTTCAGACAGACTTTTAAACCAAGTTGTTCTCTCTACACCCTGCCTCCCTGGTCTCTGTCTGAAAAGTGTACATATTCCATGAATCTTTGAGGGACCCGGAGTCTTAGAAGGTATGTATTCCTATGAATGAATTTCACACAGCTTATTGCCAAGTCTGTAAGGTAAGAACAACTGTGCTGTTTGCTATGTTAGTGGCCTAAAGAGTTTCAATGCATCTCCTTAAGCTGCAAATCACCCACTTAAAATAATGAAAGCTTAGCCTAAGTGTTTCCCCGCTGGGGGTGCCACCCCCCTACTTCAGAAAGCCTAGGGTGCCCAGAGCACTGCACTATGCCTGCTGGGATGGGAGGAGTTAATTAAATTACCTTATATTTAGTGTTAATTTTGTCCCAGGCTTGTCAGGTAACAGACTGCAAGTCCAGGCTTGACCAAGTGTGCCTGCCTGGGCATGAGCCCCATCTCTGGAGAATTTCTACGGCCAGATTAATTAAAAAGACATCTTGGTTGTGATTAGTTACAAATATAGTTCCAATATTTTTTCAACAGGTGTCAAATCGGGGGCTGTAGTCAGATTCACACAATGCAAAACTGTGTCTAACTAGAGTGCAGGAAGAAGAGTTTGGGTGTTTTAGAAGACTGAAGGATTGGAGACAACATTTTGGTTAGGATTCGGATTTGACATTCACTGTCGCTGGGTCCAGCTTACAGACGGGAAATCTTTTGTTGGTAGAAGGGAATATGGGGGATTCTTGCTGCATTTGGAGAGAGTACTTGATTGCTGATTAAAAATCTGCATCGCTAATGCAAACCTGAACCTTTCAGGAAGCAGGCTGTGAGAAGTCTTAATTAGTGTGAAATTATATTTCCCAGAGATGTTGCAACCCCGATCCACACAGACCTACAGCACTGTAATTCCCTAGGTAGGGCAAGTGTTCCCATGGACCAGGCATCTGTGATTGCATGGACTTGAACCTAGGCTCAAATGTAATTTCCCTGCCCTCACTCCCAACCCGTGAAAACCACTTTCATATCGTCACTCAATGAAGGACACTTACAGTTTTCCCCCAAGTTGTAGAGCAGGTCAGCTCCTTGCAGGCTTGTGAATTCATCCACAGACCTTTGTCTATAAACCAGGCAAGGGTTTTTAACAGCTATCCCAGACTGGGGGAGGGGGCACCTAAGGCTATCAAAGAATTTCTGTCACCTAGGGGTCACTGAAGGAACCACACAACAGTGTCCATCTTGGAGAAAAAGCAAGGAAGTCTCCACCATTTAGGAACACTGCACGAATTCATTCCCCTCACATCTGCTCCTGTGTGAATTGCACATGCCAATTGCCAGGTAAGAAACTTCCTGAACAGTGATCCTTCTTCCTCTGCAGCCTCAAGAGCTGATGCCAGGTCTCTAAGGAAGTGAAAAAGAAAGCAACACCAAGAGCAGACGGGATTAACATAAAATAAAAGAAGGCCTCTAGCTCTTCTTATCTCTAAGATCAAGCAAACCATAGTGGCATTAGAACCATTACCACATTCCTTGGTGTAGAAAAACCTTGAATAACCTACAGAGACCCAGGAAACAGTCATAGAGTTAACAACCTGTCAGTCATACCTGAAACTTGGTCAAGTTGCTCTCACCATCAGCCTGAGAAGTTTTAAACCATGCAGCCTGCCTGCTGCAGCCTTGTAGCTGGTGTCCTAGCTTAGGCCATGAGTAAACTCTGGAGTTCTGGTTCCATGACTGCAGCCCCCTCTGAGCAGCCCTCCTGTCCTGGGTCTCAGCATCCCTGACAGAGTGCTGCAAGTCAAGAGCAGCTGGCAGTAGGCCATAGCCAGGAGAGAGCGTGGTGAGTGATTACAGCCCTCCCCACCCACCCTCACACGGATGTCTCGGCATCAGGGTTCCCTATGACCGAGCAATTATGCTGAAACACCTGGTTTTGCGGTAGCTTTCTATACCTGCCACAGGTACTTTGGACACACACAATCATATGTTGGATGGAGGATAGAAAACCACCTGAGAAATGTTACTATTTATCATAGCAAGACAAGGAGGGATTTGGGACATGGTCTCTAACATTTGGAAGAGCTTCTCCAGGGCCCTGTTTTTCAGAAACGAAATTCCATTATACACAAAGACTGAAGGGTGACAGGTAGCCCCATTAGGAAAGAATTCACTAATCTTCATTTCTGGCAATTACTTGGAGGCTGAAATATAGTGGATACCATTTACTCCATCAGCAAGAGTTATCACCATCTCCTTGCAGGAAGAATGAGCCTCCGCCCTTTGCAGACTCAACATGAACTTATCATTTACACATACTGTTTGCTATAGTTTCCACATGTTAATTGTTCAATAAGTTACTTCCTGAGCAAAGATCCTTCTCCCTCCTGAGCAATGAAGCCATGTCAGGTCTCTGAATACTGTACGTGCAAATCAAAGCTGTAGTGTGTTCCTTCGGGAGCACAGGGCAAAACAACAAAGATCAAATAAATCTCTGTTGGAAATCATCATTGCTGAACGCCTCTGTAGGGAAAAATCTTGAAGCAATAATATCTGCTGCTTTCGGGCTAGCAAATGGTATCCATGGAGAATCCCTTGCTATTAACATCCCCTCAGGTGTAACAGACAAACTTTTTATGTATCTGATTCACATGCCCACATCACAAACATGATATGCATTCTATTTTCTTTTGTCTGTCTTTTTGTTGTTGTTGTTTTGTTTTGTTTACAAGGTTTGATTATATAGCCCACTCTAACGAGCCTGGAACTATGCAGACCAGGCTGGCCTGAAACTCACAGAGATCTACCTGCCTCTGCCTCCTGGGTGCTGGGATTAAGGACATGAACCACCACACTCAGCTAGCCTTCTATTCTTAAATAGTCAGAAATCAGATCTTCATATGGATGTGTTTACTTGTAGTTAGAATATTAGATTTGTGTGGGGGGGCTGAAGAAATGACTCAGTAGTTAAAATCAAATACAGTTCTCACAGAGAACCTTAGTTAGATTCCCAGCTCTCATGACAGGCAGCCAACAACTTCATGTCACTCCAGCTTTAGAGGACATAGTGCCCTCTTCTGCATGCAGAGGACAACTGCATGGACACATAGGACACATTCCCACATACAGAAATACATATGTACAGATAATGAAAATGAAATCTTTCTCTTTGTATGAGTCAGATATTAACATGGTTAGTGTAGTTCTCCCAGCTACTCTGAGGGTTGGTAGGTGAGAGAGTGAATAAGGGAGTGGTTCCTGTGTGCCCCCAGCGCTGGTTTCTGTGCCCAGTTTTGAGGAGCCTTTTATAGGGGGAGAATCGTGCCCAGTCCCTACTTAGACTTCCTTCTGCCTCCTTTCCCATCACATCCGCAGACATTGTCCTGCAGCAGAACATGGCTCTAAGAAGCATTGTTTGAAAAGTATTTAATGATATTCCCTGAAGTTACTTGGCCAAATACGACTGAATCTTTATAACCCAGAGAGAAAACAAAATTATTTACTCATTCAGTATTTATTAGTTTGGAAATAGGGACACAGTACCTAACACACAATTTGCCAATGTTTGCTCTATCCTGGTACCTGCCTCACACACTCCTTTCCAAGGCTTGACGAGGAGACATCCAGTCCCAAGCTGATGTTGACTCTTTGTAGCACAATTCTTTATGTTTTAAGGGGCAATTAATTCTGATAATTGCTGTTGGTACACCATGGATTTTAAATGATTTATGAAAGAGTTTTCAGCTCTGCATAAGCCTCTCTGTGAGTATGCTTTCCCATTGCTCCCACACTCCATGGAATGCCAGAAACAAAGAACATCAGAAGGCAAGTAAAGGTGGGAGGTGGGAAGCCCAGGCTTGGGGACAGAACATCAAGACCTCAGACCACCTGATCCTCGCTCATAGTCTGAGGTCATAGTGCAGACAGTGGACAGCTTGGAGATGGAGATCAGGCACCATGTGGAATGTGAGATCACAGAGCCTGAAAGAAGCTTCTGACTGGGACAGCCTATGGCCAGAAGTGTTAAGGCTGCCCACTCTGAGGGAACATCTGCCTGACCTAGTGGTCACTACTAAACACCCATCCTCATTGGGCTTTTACTCTGAATGGTTTAGAATTTTCCTTTCAAAAGGCAAAGATGGAAGTTGTCCACCTACAACCCTAGCTCTTGGGAGGTGGACACAGGAAGAGCAGGAGTTCAAGGTCAAGGTCGTGCTTGGCTACACAGCAAGTTCAAAGTCAACCTGTGATCCCGGAAACCCTATCTTAAGACAAACCAAAACATAACAAAAAAACAATTTTTAATGTCAAAGGCTGGGAGTGGAAGTAAGCTTTGGCCTTCTATTCTGTTTATGAAGTAAGACCCTTCCCAGACAATATTAATCACTATAGATCATTAAGGAGTTGGGCCAGAGAAAGACTCAGAGCTAAGACAATAAAGGGGGCAGCCAATAGGGAAAAAACTAGATATTATTGACAACTGCTACGTGGGACCTAAAAAACTACAAACTACAAGAGCTTGCTGAGCAAACAACATCAAACCAAGCTCTCTAGGCCTCCAGGCTGGACTGTAGACCCTCAGACTCTCTCTCGGGACACCTTGGAGCTTCTGAATTTACTAGCACAGATGTCAGGGTCTCTGCAGGAAACATTCCCCGAGTGGGTAGCAGATCCGCTCTGCCTTGGCTACTTAGGGTGCATTGGCCACCCCATAGGAATCTGTCCATCAGTAGTGATGGACAAATGACAGTCCAGCCTTGCTCTACTTGTAACAGAAAGAGCCTGAATCATGGGCATGGAAACAATGCTCCGTGGTCCTCCCTGCTTCTTCCTGTCCCCAGATGGTGAAATATCGTTCCAGCTCTCAGCTAGATTGTGGAGAAGGAGAGCAAAGAAAGCAGTTGTCAAAGACACACATGAAAACAGAGTTGCATTTTCTTAGAGCTTGAAATGAGAGTGATTTCTTGCCCTCCAAGAAAGTTCTGTGGAAAAGAACTTGGAGAAGCACAAAGGCCAAGGACCCAATGGAGCTGTCCATAATTCATCACCTAAGAGCTGTCTGGGGCAGATTGAAGTCATTAGCCTGGCAGGCTTGGGTGGGAGGAACCTCCAAGGTGCCTGGCACTGCAAGCCCGGAAGACCATCGGCATGGTCCAATCTTAAATCTCTGAAATAAAATAGCTAAGGCATGTTCCCTGCCATTCCCCCATTCTCACCTCACAGGAGCAACATGTGCCCTTTAAAAAAAAAATGGCACTGGTGCTGATAAAAATCACATCCATTTACTGCAGTGTCTTTTCCATGGCTGCAGAAGAAAGGCCTTTATCATGCCCTGAATTAGATCTGTGATTTTTTTTGAATGACATGTATAATAATTAGACTGTGGAGATGTGTAGTTAATCCATTTAAAGGTGTAAAGAAGTACATTTAATGAACATTATAGTCATTTTAGACTTGGAAACAGCCAACTCTTTTGTTGAATAAAACGAAGTTCAATGAGATTAACTTCTCTGAGTTGGTTTTAAAGAATAATCAAACATGTCCTCCTCTGATAGTGTGCTGTGTCTTCTTGCATGTCTCCTGCATACCAATGTCTTCCATCCTGAAAGACTAAGAATAAGGCCGCTGGACCTCACATCGAAGTGAAATAATTACAAATTTAAAAAGATCACTCCTACTTTCCAGACTCAATATAAAGTGATAAGAGGCTGAACCGCTTGAACTCGTAATTATTCACAGAAAATGTTAATCTTCTGGTGTGGTGCCTCGCTGGCTGCAGTAAATGTGTTCTGACTATTATCAAGTTTATAGTTTGACACACAGATATTTCTGCCTGGAGACTTATTGATTGATCCTATCAGATTGGAACCACACATGTGTCTCTGGATAAAGTCCTCCAGCTCAAGGAGGCTGTTGAACTGGCCTCAGCACAGAAAATACTTACTATGAGTTAGAGTGGTTAGAACCCAAGTGTCTCAGCTAGCCCCTGGTACTATGTTTAAACAAACAAACAAAGTAACAACAATAGACCATACTATAGGACAGAAGCATTAGACAAGATTCCAACAGCTCCACACTGGATGAAGAATGCTACACCCATCATACTAGGCCAGCTGTGCCGTTTCTACAGGGACTTCTCATTTTGTTCACACAAAGCTTTCCTAAGCTGATCCCCAAAAACAGACAGGAATGGTTATATAAAGTCCAGTGTAGCCGGGCGGTGGTGGCGCACGCCTTTAATCCCAGCACTTGGGAGGCAGAGGCAGGCGGATCTTTGTGAGTTCGAGGCCAGCCTGGTCTACAAAGTGAGTCCAGGACAGCCAGGATACCCAGAGAAACCCTGTCTCGAAAAACCAAAAAAAAAAAAAAAAAAAAAAAAAAAGTCCAGTGTAAAACTGCTCTCCCTCAGATGTCTGACTTCCTATCTTTGCTGTAGCCCAGAAATTTAAATTTGACCTTCATTATACATACATACACACACATACATACATACATACATACATACATACATACATGCATGCATTTCCTCTCTAATGTGCAGCTCCAAAGAATTTTAAAGCAAGCAAGCAACAGAGATATGTAACATGGTGCATGAGATCAGAAAATAGCAGGTTAGATTTCCTTTTAGAAACAAAACAAAACAAACAACAGCAAAATAAAAAGCACCAAGGAAAAGAAGGTGAGCCTCTAAGGTGCCTGTCATTAATCTGGTTAACCTAGGAAGGGAGTAGCAAGCATCAGGACATCCTGGAGATGTAGGACTGTGGAGGTCGTGTAAACCGAACTATTAACCTGCACTGCTATGGGTCTTTTGCAGTGTACGAAGCAAAGATGGTAGAACCAAGAGAGCACCCCACCTAAAGCAGTGTGATCTTTCTCACACATCATCAGGCACTGTGCAGAAGGCTTTACCTAAACCAGACATGACATTTGTAGGCCTGGGGAGGGAAAACCCAAGTTCAGAGGTTAAAAAAAAAAGTTTATAAATAAATAAAATGTTCCTTCCCAAAGGGAGAGCCAGCCATGACCGTGGCTACTCCTTATCAGACAAGCCTGAGTCAGGAATTGAGTCTGAAGACTCAACTCTCAGCCACAATTCCAATGTTTGCTTCTGTTCTGCCCTGACCCATTTGTGATCTCCAGAGACAGCCGGGAAACCAGAACAAGTTGCTCCAAATGCTCACAATTAGATTCTTGCCCACTGAAGCTGCAGCCTTTGGGAAGGATGAGGGGAATAATGGTCCTTCAGACACCCTTGGAAAGGAGGTGGAAGGACACCCTGCCTTGTCCTCTATTACTAGGACATTCCTCTCTCCTGAAGTTCTTTCATGGTGTGCTCAGTACACTTAAGGCTTGTAATCGATGAGCAAAATGTGCAGTGCATGCACGAACTGGTAAAAGCAGGGGAAGCGCAGATGCAGCTGTGTTGTCTGCCATCTGCACACAAAAGTTAATAAATAAATGGATAAATAAAGTCTTCTGTTTCGATGCCTGTCAGGGATTTTCACATAGAAACTGCCTTCAGCGGGTAGGCCTAGGCAGCCCTGGCAAGTTCATCACCAGCAACAGTATGACACATCAGTTTTAAACTATTCAATAATTGCTTTATACAACCTGAAATTTAAAATTACAATTCCACTAAGAATATCTACACGATCTCATATATATATATATAAAGGTAGGCACACACACAGTAGAATCCATTCATATGCAGAAAAATGCATCAAAATGGTTTTTATCTTAGCTCCTAAGCATCAAGCCCTTCTTCCCCCTTCACTGAGAGGATCATTTAAATGTGAATACATTTTTAGGTTAGGTTATTAGATTTTGTTCAGATTGCACAAATAATTATCATACTTGGTTCAGATGAGAAACTGCTCTAGAAGTTTCTCAATAGGATGGAAATTTTTGATGAAAAGGAAGCAAAAGCAGAGGAGAGGAAAATCATTTGTCAAGATGTTGACCCAAACTTGCCCAAAGATAATCAGCATTGTCTATAAATGCATGTGCGAGGCTTGCTGGAATACTTTTTTTTTTCTCTCTCTCTCCTAAGAAAAAGTTATTATCTTGGAAACAACTGAGTAGCCAGAAATTGCTATCATGGTCCAGAATGAACTAATCAGTTTTCTCTCGTCCCTGAGCACATTTATCCACCTTCTAATTCCTCACCTAATTAGAGGGAAAAGCAGAGCTGTCCTGGTCAAGGAGGTAGGGATTAGGGTTAAGAAAACACTTGTGTTGGGAACCCCCTACCTCCCCTGGTCAGTGTGAAAGATTCTCAAAGAGTCTCCCAGCCTCGCTAATCCGTGACCCTCAGCAGGGAGGAAGTGTTAACAATTTAGTTTAAAACTCACACTCTCACACACATGCATCAAAAACGGCTTTTCTTCTTTGATTTGTAGGTATTAGTTGTTTTTCCAGGCCCCATTAAGGACTCTTCATCCTGTCCGGCAAGAGGCATTAAGCTTCCTCCGTGAGTTAAAGTTGTTCCCAGCTCAGCGTTACTCAAAGGCAATTCACACTAATTATTGGAGTCCACAGCATTACCCATATTAGCGGAATGAACCATCTCAGCAGGTAAAAGTATTTTGAAATGTTAATTTATTACGAAGGCACAAAAATGTCCCTGAATTCGAGGGTTTTTTGTTTGTTTGTTTGTTTGGTTTGGTTTGGTTGTTTGCTTTGGGTTTTTTAAAGCCACTTTAAAGATAAGACTGAGACATTTGGTGCCCTTCATTTTACTTAATATAAATGCTGTTATAATCTGCCATTTAAACACACTGTCCTCAAGCTGATGCTACTGCGTCTTGCAGTCTTACGGAGAGCACCAAAGTTGTTTCTCGTCTGGGTTCACTTTTCCATTTTTTTCAGGGAGAACCAAATGAACCCCCAGCCCCGTTCCGTGGTCAGGTGACGTGTCCATGTGGGGATGCTTGTTGTTCTGGGTGTTTTGTTGCGGCTGCTGTTGTTCTCAGGCCTCAACAACTCTGCTCTAGGACATTGGATCCTAATCACTAGAGTTTTCAGAAGCCTCTTACATGCCATTGCTTGGCATAACAGGAGCTCTGGTCTAAAATGAGCCGCCGCAGGTCGGAGCCAGAAAGTTCTGTGGTCCATCCCACAAGGTGTTCCCGTTGAGGAGGAGGATGCTCCTATTTACGCCTTCGGAGAACCCTGGGCCCAAAGCATTTCAGACTCTCTGGTTTGCCCCTGAGCTTTGTTAGTCCCTCGCCGATTCCTAGTTGATTGGAGAGAAGGGGACGGAAGAGGGAGGATCAGTAAAGTTAGACCCTTCCATGTTGGGAGAGATTCCTCGAAAACCAAACCAAAACAACAGCAAAAAAAAAAAAAAAAAAAAGCAGCCAAAGGCTCGCCTATACAAGAAACTCCAACAGCGACCCCTCCTGGCGACCCAAGCAGCTTACCGGGTACAGAACAGCGGCTCCTCTTGGTGACCTGAGCAGTAACACGGTACAAACTGCAGCCGGCCAGAAATGAATGTGACTTTCCCTTCATTCTTTCATCCGTGAGCTCTGCAAGCATTCTTACACAGATGCACGGGCACGGACTCTGCCTTCCAGCCGCTCAAACGACGAAGGTTATAAAGGTGGGTGAAGAGGACAGGGGGGCCCACTGGGAAGTGAGGTCCCAACAGACCAAATAAGAACATAAGTAAAATGTAAAAACAAACTTCAAAAAGCACACAGTAACGGAACACATTCTGGGACCTGGGGATTAAGTGAACTATCCCAGTTGTCCGCCGTTATGAGAAAATGAAGGGGAGAGAGGCTAGAGATAACACAGGGATCCTCCACTCACCTGTCCTGGAAGACATTGTGACCCTACATTTCAGAGACCTCCAAACTCTTTGATCACCTATCCACACACACTCCGCAAGCAAGAACACATGTTTGATAACCCCCATCATACATAGCTATTATCTGTGCCTTGGTTTCAATCCATGTAGGGCTCCCCGGTATTACTTGCTGTACTTCCCAAACTTTGGTTCCAGTATTTTCCCTCATGGCAGTGGAATGTTGGCAATGTCAAATGCCCTGAGGTTGATAGGACTTTGGAAGCCCAAGGACTGTCCCTGCAAGATTTAAGTCCCTCCATCTCCTCACGGAGCAGAGGCTTGACCACTCTCCAAGTGTCCTGACCCAGTCAGAGCAACAGCAAATGAAGTGTAAGAGCAACCCCAACCAGTCAGACAACTCTTCCCATGTGGCCTCTGCCCACAGAGGAACCTGGGTGCGCACCCCGGAACATCTCGTACCTTCTCTCTTGAAGTGAATGCAATTCTGAACCATTGTCAAGATCCCCAAGACTATCCATAATAGATTCTAGAACCTAGAATACAGCCAGATATACAAAAGTCCCTAAGGGTTGATTAACATGTAGGTCAATTAACATATTAGTTAACCATAGATTTATGATTATATATATCAGATGAATTCTGGCATAAATAAAAGTATGAAAGTCAAAATAAAGCTAGAATCTAATTAGTACTTTCCAGTTGTCTACTAAGCATTCCTTCCTTCTTGAAGTTCCCCAACTAAGATATTTGTAGACACACACACACACCACAAAACTTTAATTTGCCTACTACCTAAGCTATCCCAGAATAAGATTAGCAGCCCATATTAGGCTTCTGAAAGAGACACAATGGGTGGACTACTGCTGGAAATCAAGGGTGGCCTCTGTCTTCTGAAACTGTGCTATGCACTGGTAGGAGACCACTGAAAGGAGTGCATCCTCTTGCAGTCTGTAAATGGCGGACAGAATCGTATGCTTTGTGCTTCAACAATTCTTCATGTGCACACCCACACAGAAAACATTTTGTTGTTGTTGAATGTCTTCTGTGTGTCGAGCACCCACATGCACCATTTATAGTTACAACTGAAGGGACACATTTTCACCTACCGTTAAAATGTTACATGCTGGGAAGTACTAGGAAGAAGAGAGCTAAGGGATCACACACAATAACCTCTTCAGATAGAAGCCCAGTCCCTCCCTCTATGATCAGTTTTCAGTTCACACCAGGGGTTGAAAATGTTCTTTTAAATCGGATTGTCTAGTTCTATGCAGAGAATGTGGTAAAGATCTGATTGGTGTATAAACAGTGCTGTCTAAACTTTTAGTTTCTAGGAACGCTGTTCCTGATTTACTGAGTACAAATGAATAGGTTATAGATGAGAAGAAGAGAGGGTATAAGGAAAGGCTGAAAATACTTAGAGGACAAATTGCTTCCCAAAGCCTCACGATACACCTTTGCCAGCAAATAATGGATATTCAATCACAAACCAATTGATTTAATCCTGTTTCTTAAAGACCTTTCCAGTCCCAGCTCAGCTTTAATTACAGAACATCCATGTGTGTCAGAATAGTACATGCCCATAAAAAAATCTTTTCCATGGTTCACAGTGTTCCCTAGTTAATCTGACTGTCCCCTCACGCTCTTACCATTTAGTTTAAATTAATAAGGGCAGGCTCCCTAATGAAAGCCAAGAATCCTCTCATTGGAAGCAACTCTTTAAAATAACTGGAATGGTGCACAGGCTGAAGGTGATGGTGCTGGGCTCAGGGCTGATGGCCAGAAAAGACTGAGGTTGAGTTAGAATTGAGGTTCCTTGAAGAACCAGGGACTTTTTTTCTTCCTGTCCAAAGAAACATTAAATGATATACGATGAAATTAAAGGCCTGAAAATCTCTATGAAGTCATTCATTAGCTTTGGACCAAATGGTGGGGTTGTCTATATGTAAGAATTGAAGTATATACACAAACAGTATGAAGGTTTCATGATAAAGGTTATATAAAGTCAACATTTTATGTATACAACATACATATGTGCACCTTTAATGGTAGCTTTTGTACTTGGGTGGATTTCCCTAGAATACTGCATTAAACAGTTGTAGTTGGTGCTTTGAATGCCTTCAGATATTACCCATTGAGAAAGACCGCACAGTTAGAACACTGGAGACACACTAGGCTTGGGGGCTCAGTCCTCTACTGAGCCACTAAGGAGCCGGTAAGCAAATTGTTGAACCCTGTGAGTCTCACAGAAAAATAAAGATTTTACTAGCTTGGGTTCTCCTGGCTATAAAACTGTCCAGCATCATGGGAGCATCTGGTATACCATCAGAGGAGCATGTGCACAAAATAAGTACTTCCCAAAGTAGCTGTGTAACACACTTTTTAAATTTTGTACTTGTTTGCACGATGTATGCATATTCATGAATACATTTGTTCAGGTACATTTACCTATGCATGCATGGAAGCCAGAGATTAACTTAGAGTATCTTCCTTTATGCTTTCCACATTATTTTCTAAGACAGAAACTCTCTCTGAATCTGAAGCTCATCATCTTTGCCTCCATTGGCTGCTTAGTGTGCCCCAGGACCACTCCCTGTCTCCAAAACCCTTAACAAATACTCCAGCACTCCTGGCTTCTTACATGGGTTCTGGGAACCCAAATTCAGGTCTTCATGCATGTACAGTGAGCACTTTATACTGAGCCATCTCTCCAGCCCTAGGAAGTTTTAATAGTTGAGTTGAACACATCACATGTATATACACACAGGCTTACAGCACATGCATTTTATAAGGCCCAGCAGTTGTGTCTTTTCCTTAGTTGAATGAAATGTGCTTTTGCAGATCCTGCTGTATTTGTATGTTCTGCACAAGGCTGTAGGCTCAAGCCAGCCTGTAATCTCATACAAGTCCAACAGAATCAGAAGGTGGAAGAAGAAACTCAAGAAAATGAGACATTAGGTCGGATGACCTACCTCACTGTAAGTATCCATAAATCTGCATTCCAGTAATGACTCCAAATATGCAAACAGATGTTTCTCTCAATAAATTGTATATGCAAATACCACTGGTAGCAGTGGCAATGTTGTCTCGGGGTTGAGAGATCTTTGAGGGTAATTAAAGGTTAATCTGGTTTTCAGTTCAGACTATACAACAAGAATAGTTGCAAGAAAAATTTGTCATTTAACCTTCAATTCATTACCAACAGTGCATGGATGATTTTCTGCTAAAATAACATAAACATATATTTGCTACTCATTACTCTATCCATGTTTGATCAGCAGCAACGAGCCGCTCAGACCTGTTCATTGCACTAAGTTGAGTCTTATAATATAGAACATCAATAGGAAAAGGCTGTGTCTCCTCAAGAAGTGTTTAGCACCCACCTAGAGCTGTCATCCCTGAAATGACAGCAGTAACGTTCTGTAGCATGGCCTCACACACTGAATATGAGACGATGGGATTTCTAATCCATAGACCGAAATCACCCTGTGTTTGTTACTGTGGAGTGAGTTGAAAATGTAAATGCTTTGGCACCCCTTTGAATGGAAAAGTTTAACTCACTCGCTGGGTTACTTCCATTTTCCACTTTGAGGGAGAAAAAAAAAATCCAGCAACTAAGGTCAGAAAAGTTTCCCATTGGCAGTTCTGCAAGACTTGCAAGGTCAGTAGAAACTGTATGTGCAGAAGAGCCTGTGTAGAGGAGGGTTCCTGCATCTGCAGAATTACAAAGGAGGATTTACTCCCTGATCAACAGTTACAAAGAGCTTACCTTTGGTTTAGTGGGAACCCGGGTGCTCAAAGGGTAATCTCATCTCTCTCCTTTACTTATTTAGTCCTTGATTCTACAACAAATGCACAGCTATTCACTCAGCATAAAGACCCACATGCAAAGCCAGCACACAGAGTACCTGAGGTCTCCAGGCTCCAGTAGATGAAAAGCATGCCTTCTGCCCCCAGCAAGCAGTGAGCCCTACCAGATGCCCATCAAAATGAAATCGAATGCTTCAGGAGCAGGCCGATCCCTAACTTGTAATCCTCATTATATGTCGAGGGCTTTTAGCTAAACCCAAATTTAATTTGAGTGCTATGCCACCAGTAAACCAAAGCTGCTTTCGTGGTCACAATTCTACATTAAGGCAAACTCAAGTCTTGGAAATAAGACTGAAGGTCTGTCCCCAATCACTCCTGCTTTCTCATAGGAAACGTGCCAACTGCTAAGGCTTTTTAAAATGCCTTGAGAAACTGTATATTTCCTAAGAAAAAGGTCTATGGCTGCCTTGCTCTAAGCACCACTTTCATAGAATATTAATAGTACTTACTGACAAACCAGTGTTCGAAGCCAACCACTGTGGTTTCAGAGGGAAGATGGAAATGTCTCACTATCCATTTGTGGGATGTTGTTTGCTTGCTTGCTTGCTTGCTTGCTTGCTTGCTTACACATCAAACAGTTTCATTTCTTTTTGTCACTACTTTATATTTACTGGTGAATTTTTCATTCTTTTATATATTTTTATGTTGGTGGTGGCCTGTCATTTCCTTTCCAGCCAGCAGCTTGGGCTTCTCAGCTTAAGAGAAGAAAGCCCATCTTATCACCATTGCTAGGAACACAACAGACCTTGCTGTAACCTCTTCCAATGTGTCTAGGTATCTCTTAGCAGGAAAAGAAGGAATACCATATTTTCCAGGACTGAGAGCCATGAATAGGCACAGCACTGCCTACATGAGAAGGCACAGAACACATAATATACATGTTCCCTTGGGCACATATTAAAAGATCTGATCGCCTGCCCTCTCCAGGCTAATTTTGGATAACATTTGGAGATCTCCAGCCATACTCTCAGGAGACTCTTTGGAAATAACACGGCCCTGTGCTTCTCTATTTGTTAAGTAATTGAGATGTAATGGTGATTATTACATATTAAAAAGAAACCAAATTCCCCTAGCACAGAGCAGCCCCCATAAGTGCTGTACTGCTCAGAACAGCACAGGGATAGAGTCAAGACTAGATCTGGAGAGCTAGACCTTGGTTAGCAATCTTCAGATAGGGACAACTTGTTTTTGTTAAAAATACCAGAAACATCTCCCTCCTGCTGCAGGGAGAAGGTCCTCGGTTTTGAGTGATTCTGACCCTGTCCCCAGCACTCCAAAATACAAGGGATGTTTATGGGTGACTCAGTCCTTGTCTTGGTATAAACCTTTTTCTTGCCCTTTTCCACTGCCCAATGCAAGTTAACCTAGCAATTGCCTAGTGAGATGTGAAGCATCTAGGACATCTGGAGCCCATCCAAGCAAGATTATGAAGATAAAGCAATAAAACTAGAACCACCCAAAGGAGGAGTCTAACTGGTATATCACAAAGTGGGCCCACTATGACTTTACCATTTTACTGGGTTTAACTATCTTCTGCAAGACAAGAAATCATCCTCCTGGCCCTATCACATAGTTGAGAAGACTTGATATGAAACCATGCCTGTAGCAATAGATAGCCAGCTCCACGCAGCTAAAATGACAGCAGTGATTGACAGAGATGCCATCAGCCTGCACAGTGGAGCAGCTTCACTTAGAGTATCTGTCTAGACGTTTCCAAGCACGGCCACTGGATGATCTCTGCAGGGTCAGTTAAGTTTCTTTCCCCCTTAGAGCCAAGCACCTCATCCTGTGGCAGGTACAGTCACTCCACCATGGTGACCTGCTGGCTGAATTGCAGGACGTGATCACCCACTAGAGCTGTTAGATCTTTAAATGGCATCGTGGAAGCTCACCTGACAGTCTAGAGCACGCTGGACTCTGTGCAAACACCAGAAGAAGTCCAGGAAGTGTTGTGCACAAAAGCTGGTGTTCTCTGGGGTCCGCACCCATCCATCCCCTTGCTGGTCTGATTGGGCACAAACACCTCTCCAAGCCATGGTGTCCTCATCTACATAATGATGGGTCCCCATGGCAAAAGACTGACACAGGATAAACAAGACAGGTCAGGGGAAATGCTCTATCAACTGTCCTAGCATACCGGAAATGGCCGGGCAGCCGGGACCTATGCATACAGGGTTTTATCCTCTAGTCCAGCATCAGTAATTGGTCCACTGTGTAGATGTCAACACCAGTATTCTTAACCCTAATGGCTTGTTAATTTAACTCATTAGAGGCTCTTAGCACTTGAAAGGGTGTTTAAAAACACAAACCAACAATTAGTCTTTGGGGACCAAAGAGTAAATGCAAACATAATGTATCACTTTTCCTAGCTCAACAAACACCATTTTGATGTGCTAACGGCCCCTAGTGAAGGGAGTAATTTCCAGTTAAAGTAAGCCAACAGTTCGAATGCTATGTCCATGAGGCCACAATCGGCCTGATCCTGAGAGTCAGCCAGGAATAAACAGCAATCCAACAGCCCTCCCGTATATATATAAATAACATAAAAATGAAGTCCTTTGTCCACTCAAAAAAAAAAAAAAAAACCATGCCATTAAGAAACCAGCCTCACATGAAATGGAAGCATTGAAACCATTGGTCAGGGACCTAAGAACAAGGATGTGAGTTCAGCCTCTGACATTCCTCTATCCAGCGGCCTAAGACTCTGACATCATCATAGCAAGACATAGGCCTTCGGTGGAACGGAGGCAGCACCATTGGCTGTGTGCTCTGGAGGGTGGTGAGAAATCTGGTTCAGTGCGGGAGGCTTGTCAGTAGCCATTTGGGATGCAAACGCTTGTGATTCTGATAGATTCATCTTTGGGATAAGTGGCTACAGAACATGATCCTGCGTGCATGTGAGGAGAGATGAGTGATTTTAAAGAAGAGAGGGCTGGAGAAAGATGTTTGAAAACCTAGTTCATAAACGGTTTAAATTGTGGGGAAATACATGTGATACACAACTTACTATTTTGGCCATTGCCAAGTCTCTGCTTTTAGGTTTCCTTTAGCCCATTCACAATGTGCAGCCACCAGCTCCACCTTGCTCTAGGAATTTTCACCTCCTCAAAATGAAACTCTTGACCCATTAGTTACTCTTCATTCCCCTCTCCACAGCCCCTAGAAACCACTAAACTGCTAAACTCTGTGGATTTGCCTATAACAGACATTTACTAAGAATGCATCATATAACCAGTGCACAGCCTTTGGTTTCTGTATTCTGTCACCTGGCACAACTTCCCAAGGTCCATTGCGTTCTAGCATGTACAGAGTATCCATAGGTATCTTCAAACTACACATCTAATAAAATAACCTCCCACTGCCAGGCATTGAGTATTACATTGTGTGTGTGTGTGTGTGTGTGTGTGTGTGTGTGTGTGTGTGTGTGTGATGTGTGTGTATGTGTGTGTATGTCTGTGCGTGTGAGTGTCTGTGTGTGTTCTCATATCATCTTTATAGAAAATAACTGTTCTTTCCATTTTATGGGTTAAGAAGCTAAAATTCAGAAAGGTTTAACAACTCGTCTCAATGCTGTATTGTCAGATTATATATTTCTTATTCTTAATCATATTCGACATCTGCACAGTCCAAGAAGACCCATGTAGAGTATTTGGCTACTGTAAAAGCTAAATACAGAGACCCCAAAATAAAAAGAGGACACTTTATAAACCTGCATAACCTATCCTGGTTGGTAACCAAAGCCAGCTGGGAGGACAACAGGAGCACAAACACCTGTCATTAGACTGGCCTCTTGCTGAACAAGGCACAGTAGATACCAGTTCTTGCTTAAGTATGTGGTCCCAGTCAGAATGGTAGCACACACCTGTCATCCCAATACTCAAGAGAGAGAGAGCTGGGGATGTCAAGTTGGAAGGCCAACATGAACTACACAGGAAGACCCTGACTCTCCCCCAAATGCTATGGCTTTATTTCTAGGGACCCCCTGAAGTCCACATTTGGCTGAGTTGATAACATTTTAGATCTGAAAAACAAAAATGTTTCTGCCTCTGTTAGACGTCCTGGTCACTTTCCCTTGCATGGCATACAAATACAAACACTCTGAAGTGGAAGAGTAGATAAGAAAGCCTGATGTGAGCCTTTAAGAAACATAGAAAGGCCTAACAGTCATGAGGATGGTAGGTGGTGTGTCCAGAGACTAGGTCAGGACTCACCAGGGTGCTATGTGCAAAGAGTCTGTTTTGGTCAGTGAGAAGCTAACATCAAATACCTTTCCCAATGATGACAGGCTTGCAGGGGCATACCACCCATCTCAGGCCACTGTCTTATTTTTTTTTTAATCCATGCAATTGGAATGAATTTAAAAGGTATTCAAAGAAATACAGTTTTCAGTGTCAAACGGGAAAAAAAATTAAAGAAATGGGGCTGTGATTTAAACCCTGAGTCTACTACCACATGCATGGAGAAAGACCTTGGGAAATTGTTGGCTTTCTTGCAAGCTTCTCCCTCCAAAGTGGGCCCAAGGAAGGGATTTGTGACTCTTTGTAGTGTGGATCTTCCAAGATTGTGGCAGCCAAGCTTCTAGCAAAAGCTATTTGCTCAAATGTCTTTCTGTATCCATTTTTTTTTTTTCTCTCTGGGAACATGACATCAAAGGACAGAAGGAACAGTAGGCCTCAGATCATTTTCTCATTGCTCTTCAAACACAGGTTTCTCAATTCTCTGGAGAACAAAACTGTGCATGGGTGAGACAGGACTCATGAGCCCCTAGTTCTCCTCCAACATCGCCGTTGGAGAGACCAGGTACTACCACTGAACTTGTGTGGAAATGGTTCAAAAAGAGAAAATGCACCTTGGTGTTATTGTTGGCAGTCTGGTCCAAGTATAATGATTTGAAGAATTGACCTTTTTTTTTTTTTAATTACATGTGGGAAGGGCCAGATTCTGACCTGGTAGGCCCTGTAACTGGAAGAACTGGAAAATGAGATGGAGAGTGGCCAGTTTCTGGCACTCCACTAGGTGAGCTGCTTCAGTGTGTTGGGAGGACTTTGGCAAGGTAGCACATTCAGCCTGCCTGGCTATAGTTCACACCCAGGGTTCAACCCTAAGGTCATAATTGATAGAACTTCATTGACTTGTGGGTAGTAAGGTTATGGGCATCGAGTGAAAACCAATTACTGAATTTGAAAGCATGGCCTGTGATTATCTTCTATTTCAGGTATTGATCTTTGAATTGCAAAGTGGAAATATCCAACTTTTTTAAAGATGTGGACATGTGTGTGCTGTGTGTGCCTGTATGTATGTCTGCATGTGTGTGTACATTCATGTGGAGGCTAGAGGCTGATATCACGTGTCTTCCTCAGTCACCCTGCACCTAGTGTGTCTTGAGAGAGTCTCTCATGTGAACCCAGAGCTTGCCAATTCAGCTAGTCTAACTAGCCAGCTTGACCCAGGAACCTGCCTCCTAACCCCTGGGAGCTCTGTATCATGGCTGGCGATCCAAACTTTGATCCTCATGTTTGTGCAGAAATTCAGAATTTGGGCAGAATTCAGTATCAATTATCAAAAAATACTTTTCATGATTATCCCCTGAAATGATGTGAGCATATGTGTGAATTGTATGGTGTGTGAGTGTGTGTGTTTGTGTGCGCGCGCGCGTGCGCGAGCACACGTGCTCGCATGCACAGGCATGTGCATGTGTTTGTTCTGAAGTGGATGAAATTTATCAACTCATGTCTTTACTAAAAATGGAACTTCTGAACTTCTAATTGCAGAATTCTTCAAAAACAAAACAGATCGCTTGGCTGGTTCTAGGCAAGTCCAAGGGGACTAATTTGCCACTCCTCAAAACAACTCTTTAGAGAGATCCCCCTCTTGATTCTCTATTCTCACATTAATTAGAAAAAAATGCCACATGCACTCAGAATGAGACAAATTAAGAGAAATAGTCATGGCACCCTCTGGGGATAGTACACAACTCAGCTGCCACCTAGTGTGGGAGGGGGAGTTCTGGCCAAAATGACCATTGTCATGGTCACCAGCTCACCTCCCAACCTCCACAGGGACACTCAGTCCTCTTTGTTTGCAGGAGAAGTCCCATAGCTGGTATTTAGTAGAAAGACTTCTTTCTAAGTCTAATCTTCAGGGACAAAGGCTTTTGAGAATAAAATGGAAACTTACTGATTTCTTCTTTTTCAGCGATGACTGAGGAGGGTGAGGACTTTGGAAACAAATCAAGACTCTGATGCCAGAATCTGAGACTATTGCTGAGATCAAACATTGGATACTACTTGTACTTTTGATAATCTTTGGACTTTTTTTTTTTCGGATCAAAATCTTTCTCTGAAGGGTTGTGTTGATCAGATTTCAGGTCTGCTGGAGATGTTGGCATTCTCTTGTAACTCTTTTCTTGTTGTTCCAGTGAAGTTTATATTAATCCAGGACATTTCTGTATGAGTCAAATGCTAATGATTTTCCTTTCAAACATTCAAACCAGTTGCTAAATTTTCAACTCCAAGTAACAAAGGCTGGGGCTGGGGAGCCAGCTCAGTGGTAAAGCATTTGCTGGGCAGATATAAAAAAAATAAAACAAAATCAATTTATTAAATAAAATCCAAATAATGCACAATAGACAACTAATAAAATGAGTTTTTCTGACTGGCTAGAGCATTTCTGCCACAAATTGGACACAGGCCACATTTGTAAGGTGAGGGAAGATTTCTCCTGAACTGTCAACCTCACAGAATCCAGCAAGGATGGATGGACACCAGACAGCCTAGGGTTCTCAAACTTTTCAGGAGCCTGTACCAGGAGGTCCAGAGCCTAATTATTTATGGTAATTACAATACAGAATTCCTCCCACTTCCTCAGCAAGTACTCCATCATTCTCATCAGTCACTTGAATAAAGAAAAAAATCTGGAACATAAACACCATTTCTCCTTTGCATTCAAAGGCCAGGCTCAGGGTGAGTTTGAGAAGAATAAACCCAAGTTGGCAATCAGGCTAATAAGTAGGAAGTTCAGGGGAGGAAAGTCCTTCAGCCAGCCAGGAGCCAGGGGTGCCCAGCGTTTTGTTCTGCAGTTGGTAAACACCGGGCCTTTATTTACACACAGTTGTTTTTTCCATCTCGAAAGGTAGTCCAGGATAGTTTTTATAGTCACTTTACATGGAAGGACATACATATATGTAAAAGTTAAAATAGATTTAGCCCTAATTAAATCTATGCTGCCCAGAGAGAGTCTCGGGCCCCAGGTTCCTGAGGATTTGTTAAGCAGGCATTTGTTAAGCAGGCAAAGGTGGTAAAGATAAACGCTTTCCCTCTGAAATCCGAATTACTCCAAACTGACATTCATCCCTAACCCTGGGCTCAGAGAAATCCCATGGTTAGAAGTGGGTGGGTTTAAGACCTTTGAACTCCCCAATTCAAAAAGGCATTTCTTCTCTTGGTACAGCCAAGCACCCTCAGCCCCAACCTGGAAGTCCCATTCAAACAACCAGACTTTCCAACGTTCCAGTTTTAAGCTTGTAGCAGAGAAAAATCTCTAGTAATGAGTTCCCTGCCAGTGACAGAGTTCTGCATCTAATTTGTCCTCCCTCTCTGCCCTGCCCAGTGAAATGGTTTACAAGTCTTGAGAGTCTGGGGGGAGGGGGATCCAAAGGAATTCTCTGGAGAAGGAATGAAGTGCTATCATTGAAATCTTTATTTATGTGAAGAGAATGAGCTAAAACATTACCTCAGACGCAAGATTACAACATCAGTGGGATGTAAAGTAAATCTATTCTTAGTGGTGACACACCAGAAACCCATAATCCTTTCCCAAAGCCCTTTTGTTATTTTAATGTCCAACAAATTATCTTTTTTTTTTTTTTTTTAAAGAAGAAAACCACTTAGATTTGAGAGGTTCCTTTGGCCCTGGTGAAAGTAATTTTAACTTAAAAAAAAAAGTTTTAATTTTCCGTAACTGAGTATTTATTGGGCTGGCTAACATACGTAAGAGACTAAGGTAATTTCTAGCTTCAGTAGAACTGGGCACAAAATAACCAGGATTGGCTTCAAGTTACTATGGTAACCAGTAGCCCTAAAAAGTACTTAAGCAGGGCATTTTGGGTGGCTAATTTGAAACCTTGGTCATTCTGGATGTTTTTAAGCAGATGTATATGGATGAGTACGTTACAGGACATGCTGCATTTTCTGCCTTTTTATGTTAGTCATATATGGGCTACTTACCCTACAAGTAATTTCAGTAAGTATCTACTAAGAGAGCCAGAAACTGTATAAGAGGATTGGTCTATCTATAGGATTGGTCTGTCTGTCTGTCTATCAATCATGTATCTATTATCTAGCTATCCATAAAGTTTAATGTTGATTTTTATATGTATGTGTGGTGTGTGTGTGTGCATGTGTGTATGCATGTTCATATCATGGGGCACATATATGCATGTGTGCATGGAGGCTGGAGGTTGGTGGCAAGTTATCTTCCTAAGGCAGAGGGTCTCACTTGATGTGACTTGTACAAATGGGCTACTAAGTGGGTCCTGGGGACAAAAATTAAGTGGCTGAACCCCCAGAATTCACTGGGGCAGCAAGCACCTCACTCACTAAGCAGTGTCCCCAGCTCCTAAGCCTGCTTTCCGGTAGAAGCTCCTTTTGCAGGAAGTTGTCTGGGGTTTCTGAGAATAGCTTCAGCTAGGAAGGCCTCTAGATGCCAGCCCTGGCTTGCTGCAGGGTCATCGAGGTGACTGAGTTCTGGTCCTGGGAGTGGAAGTATATGTATACACGATGTGACAGAGGGTAAGATTCAAGGACAATGACCACCGTTTGACTTTTCTGTTCTTTAGAAAAGGGTGGCCAGCGCTGGCCTTCTTGTGATTTATGTGATTTAGGGTAGTTGAGCAGAGGCTAGAAGATGGTGAGGAGTTACAGGAATCAAACAGAACAGCAAAGCCTTCCATTCAGGGGACCATTATGAAAATTACTTACTTAGGGTTACCATGTTCTCAAAACCATCAAACCTCAGCACCTGTGAAGCTTTTTATTTTTATTTTTATTTTTTTTATTTCTTCAAGTTACATCTCAATCACAATTCCCTCGTGCTCCCCCCTCCGGTCCCACCCTTCACCCTCTTCCCCCTCAACCCCCCATCTGCTTCCCCCCTCCCTTTTTTTAAGTTTAAGGTTCTGAGTAAATGTAGCACTCCTCCACCTTGGCTCCTGAGGTCCCACAAACACCTTCCTGACTCCCAGTTGTCCTGCCTGTTTTCTCTGAGTCAGGGTGTCTTCTTGGTCAGGGTGCTCTTGCTCTGCCTCAGAAACAGTCACTCCCCCCCCCCACCACCATCTGTTTGTTGTAAAGACACTAAATTGAGGAAACAGAATTGATGCCTGGGATTGGGTGCGTGCTGTGAGAAAGCGTGTGGCAGGAGGCGCCTGCAGACTGTTGTTGTGGTGACTCCCCTGCCCTCACCACTCACAGAGGCCAGAGAACGCGCATGTTTGGCCGGACATTGTCATCACAACATTTTCAAATCCATGACAGGGATCCCCCCAAACTTCACAGAAGACACACTTACCCCATTTACAGAGAAGGTGGCAGATCAAAATGAGTCAGACACGCAGTCTTGGGGGAAAGCAAACCCCAGTGGGTCTAGGGGTCGTGATTCTTAGCTGAGCACCCATCAGGCATGGCCAGAGAACCTGCTCATTATTGACAACATCAGCTAGGAGAGCAGAGGCTTGGAAATATCACTGAAATATGGGCAAGACCCACTGGTAGGCCACAGTTGAGATGTAAGGTCCAAGAACCTGCCAAGTGATTGGATGTATGAAAATGGTCCTAGAAACGGAGGTGGGCCGTGATGCTTGGGTGTGGGTGCGTGGGACCCTGAGTGCTGATCTTGACACGGAGGGACCACCATCACCTTCTTGAGTACAGCAGTCCCTCTCTCTAAGCCTCGGCTTCCTCTGCAGGAAGACAGCTCCTGTTAGACTGATTTTCTTAGAGATAGGAAGCAAGCAAAACTGAAAAGCTAAAAGCACAAAGCAGCAGAGGGAACTCCCCAATTTGTTCTCCCTCATGTGTGTTCCATTGACCTGCCTGAGGGTCTGAGACTTGAATGGGTAGCAGCACCCAGAAAAAATATAGTAACACTGTTTCTAATGAGTTTTTTTTTTTTAGGTTTCCTTACTATTTGTAGTAAATGTTGATTTTTTTCATATTCAAAGATTCCTTTGAAAATAAATAGACTTAAGTAAGTACAGTCAATGGTTGAAAAGGAAAGGTAAAATTATGAAGGTGACTCAGGAGGGACACTTGAGAAACATGGGGTCAGAAGACCTCAGGGACCTCACTGCTCCAAACAGTAGTGGAGAGTGGTGGTTCTGAACATGGGCTCCGTATCTGCACCCCTGGACATACACTTACACATCTGGACGGGCTCAGAGAAGTCGGTCTGTCAGTACGTCAGTTTCCTGTCTGTAAAATCAGACTAATACACACTTATCTCAAGGGAATGCTGAGGATAAACCTTGCTCTGTGCAGTTCTTTGTGACCTGTGTCTAACCTTCAAGGAGTCCTTGATCACACCAAGTCAGAAGGCTTTGAGAATCAAGAGAGGGCCAGTGCCCACGGCCATCAGCATTCACTTACCAGAACACACTTGCTTAGATACACTGCTTCCTCTCTCTGAACACACAACCCCAGTGTTCCTCCAACCTCCCTCCTTCTCTTCTCATAGGAAAGTGAGTGAATGGGGGTGGAGGGGCGAGGCCATCTGGCCCATTCCCTGTCCACATGGAATTGGAAAAAGGTGCCCAGGTGTCACCTGTCTTCTCATCGTTTATCTGAGGGCCCGGAGGAGTCAGCTGTGAGACACATGTTCAACCGTTTCCTGAGCCAAAAAAAAAAAAAACAAAGAAGAAAAGGACTGGGCAGCCAGAGCAGCGAAAATGGCAGCTTGCCCACTACCCGCTCTCCAAGGCTCTTCTCCCCACAGCCGCATCCTGCCCTGAGCCAAACTTCATATTTCTCTGTGACAAACCCTGGTGCTTCTCTCCTTGAAGGCTGGCATGCTGCCCCTTCTGGGTCAACAAAGTTCCCAGAAGGTGGTGGACTGTTCCTGCAGGTAACCACATGCAGAACCTCCACCTTGTCCACCTCCAGCTGGTCCACCCCAGATCAGCTCTGCTTCAGGGGCCACAGACGTAAGCACAACTCAGAAATCCGCTTGCTTTCATCTGGTACCACATAAGTTCCTCTGGACTCAAACACGTGGGTATGGTCCCTCTAAGCAGGTTGTATTTCCACCTATAATCTCCTGCCCAACACTCAGCAAACAAAGGTAGTGAAACAGTTTTGCCTGTCTGTACTAGTGACAGAGAACAAGAACCTGCCAATAAAGTGGTTTATTTAAAGGGAAAAGCAAATCTATCCTTTCCAAGGAAGTGTGAAAACTTCTGAGAAAGCTCATTGGTGATATCTATGGAATGGTCAGAAGCCATCTTGAGGGCGTTCCTGGCAACAGTGGGAAACAGGAAACCTGCCACCACTGGAGAAGAGAGCTTCAAGCTCTCTGTGATCTCTAGCACAGCAGGGCCTTCCAGACCCTGGAACACACTATTCTTAGCAGCAAATAAGCCATCTTTACTACACTGGCTTTCTTTTATCTTTGATATTTCCTTTCCTACTCCCACAAACAATTGCACAACGGCCATGGGAGCAGAATTTATTATGACTTAAAGGCAGAACAATACAGTACTGACAAGTACGACTTCTAAAGATGGAGTAACTGAATTTTGGCCATGGGTTTTCCTCCCATTAATAGAATTACATATGCTTAGCCTCTTGTTTTCCCATCTGTGAAATGGGGACAGCAGTGCCCACCTCACAGAGCAGTTGGAAAGTTTGAGAGAATGAATACATTTGAATACTTTCAATAGTACCTGTGAGGCAGCAAATACAGGAAAAAAAATGTTAGCAGCTCTTGTTTGCCAGAAAACTTCTTCCTTTAGACAAGTATCTCATACCTTGAGTGAAAGAGCCAGTCTCCAGAATGGCCCCAATGACACTCATACCACAATGTCTTCCACATTAATAGGACACTGAGGGATTAGTGGACTGGGGCATCTGAGAACAACTATAGAGAAAACTCTACTAAAACTGCAGGAGAGGAAAACAAGACTCTGAGGTTTCCTCATCGCCTGTGCAGGAATTTCAACAGCACTACTTAGTTTGGTTTTAAATTAATGTATTAAAACAAAACAAAACCAAAACCACTAAAGTACAGTTGCAGCCAAAGGCATGATTCCCTTGGAAAGTTTTTGCTTCTTGGATGTGCTCTTGAAGCCAGCTGTGAGTTAGGCCGCACCACGAACTGCCATGTGCAATGCTGTGTACCACAGCTCCATCATATTGAGACCATGTCCATGAAGCAATGCTTAGGTGCTCTGCCCTGAGCTTGGGGCTGTGGAGCAGCAAGGGGAGGAGAAAAGATATAGGCTGGCCCTTCTGGAGTTTGAGGCCTATCAAGGGTGACAGGCATAGAGCAAGGAATTAATTACCACAAAATGGGTCAAGATTTTTGAGAGGAGGTATGGGATCATGTAGCCACATGGAAGGACCAGAAGGGCGTCTGTAGGAGGGGCAACCACTTGGAGGGTGTATAAGATGCACACATCCCACCATCCTGAATCTTTAGATAAGAGGACAGAAAGTAAGGGTGTCCAGTAGGCAAGGAGAAAAGAGGTATGGGATGATGAGAGTGATGCCGCCATTAAAACCCAGAGTCAGGGGACTAGGGAGGCCTCGCAGGCAAGGATTCCCCAAGAGAGGTTCATCCTTGGCCTCCCAACCTGCACAGGCTTTAGCCTGGGGCTGGCAGCCAGGCTTCCTCATGACTCAGAAGGCTACTAGTACACCTCTATGATCTGGCCCAGGCTGTGATAATTAATACTGACTGTCAGCTTGTTTTATCTGGAATCAACTAAGACACATTCCTCTGGATAGGTCTGTGAAGTCATTTCGAAGAAGGGTTAATCAGGAGAGGAAGATCCTCTCCTAGGATGTATGACACCTTCTGGTGGCAGCACATATACAAAAAAAGTCCAAGGAAAAAGCAATTCTTCTCGGCATGTCCACCTTCCCTTCTTGCTGATGAGTGTGTGTCTATCCTGTTGCTACTGGCAATGCTGCTGCCAACTTCAGCTGACGTCAGAATGTAGCCTTTGCTCTTCTGATGCAGACGGAAGACCAGTGGCTCTCCAGGGATTCCCCAGGCCTTCAGCACCAGATCAGGGCTACAATCATAGGCTGAACGGCTATGGTTTCTCAGCCTTTCCAGTGTACAGGTTGCTATTGTTGGGGTACCTACTTGTGGTGGTTTGAGTAGGAATGGCCCCCATAGACTTGTGTTTGAATGCTTGACCCACAGGGAGTGGCACTATTAGGAGGTGTGTTCTTGTGGGAGTAGGTGTGGCCTTGTTGGAGGAAGTGCGTCACTATGGAGGTGGGCTTTGAGGTCTCATATATGTCCAAACCATGTCCAGTGACACAGTCTCTCCTTGCTGCCTGCAGATCAAGATGTAGAACTTTCAGCTCCTTCTCCAGCACCGTGTCTGCCTGCATGCTGCCATGTTTCCCATCATGATGATAATGGACTAAACCTATGAAACTGTAAGCCAGCCCCAGTTAAATGTTTTCCTTTATAAGAGTTGCTGTGGTCATGGTGTCTCTTGACTGCAATGAAACCCTAAGACACCACAATAAACTCCTTTCTGTACCCTCGTCCTAACCTATTCATTCTATCAGTCATGTTTTTCTAGAGAACCCTAATACAACATGGGATATGACTGGATACTATCCACCCATCCCACCAGCAACCCCAGTGGTCAAGAGCTTTGTGGGTTAGCCGGCAGAGCCATTCTTAGAGGCTCACATAGCAAGAGACCAGCTACCAACCCTGAAGACCCCAGATACTCAGGGAGTGCTAGCGAGGATGAGGACAACCAGCCGATACTCCATGCTCATCTTCCAAGGTTATCAGGACCCACTGCAATGGTGTGATCCAAACACAGTTACGAGCCCAGGAGGCCTCAGTAGAGTAAACTTGTTCCCTCACAGGCACAGAACCAAGTCAGATCTGATCAGCTTCCACGAGCCTACTCACTCTTGAAAGACTTTTTTCTTGCTTCTTGATCAGAAACTCCCTTTGGAAGAGCTTGTGCCTCAGGGTTGGGCAGTAGAGTCCTGTGGATGCGAGAAGAGCTTAGCTGGAAAGGAAATGCTGTCAGCCACACATGGAAGAAAATAGCTGCAGCCACTCCCACCTGTTCCTTGGGGTGAGTCCAGTCTCAGGAGACACAGAACTGAGGTGGGAGCTATGGGAGATCCTGGGGTGGCATCGAAAGTGAGTAAATGTGCTTTACTGAACTAATTCTAGAAGACATACCAAAATCCTAATAAATCCATTGGGGGAAAAAACAGTCCATGATCAAAGCAGGAGCACACTTAATAGAATTATTTTTCCACAAGCAGAGTTGTGGTTCTGCCATTAGAGCACACTCTGGTACTTTTACTTTTAAAGTTAGGCTTTAGGCTGAGGAGAGATGGCTCAGTCAGTACGGTGCTTCATTTACAAGCATGAGATCTGAGCTTGATCTCCAAAACACAGACCCTGCTTCAACAAGGTGGAGGATGAGAACTGACTCCACTAAGTTACCCTCTGACCCCCACACAGGTGCTGTAGCACCCAAATACCCACAGACTCACACCAGAACCTACACACAAAAATAAATGAATGAATGAATAAAACAATTAAGCCCCAAGTGGGAGAAGGCAAAGACAGGCAGATTCCTCCAACTAGCCTACTTGACAAGTTCCAGGAAAGTGAGAGGCCTGTGTTAAGAACAAGGTAGTACAAGTAATATGGCAGTCACAGGCACAACCCTCCCCCCCACACACGGACACGCACCTGCACAACACACATAGACATGCACCTGCACATACACTGCTCCTGGGAGCACGCACAGACACACAAATAATAAAGACATTAGTGCTTTAAAAAAACTGAAATATCCCGGTCATTTGATTTTACTAATGATGACTCAGGAGCCAGATGCTGGTTTGAAAACCTGCTAGCTCAGAGAGGCAGAAAAAGCAGCCAGCTGAAGTTCCTATTCAGCTGAAAACCCTAGAGGAAAAAGCCTAGAGATAAAAAAAAAAAAAAAAATTCAGAACCACCTACAGAAAGAAGCCTTGAGGGAGAAAACCTTCTGAAGGAGAAACCCAAAGGAAGAACCCCCAACTCCTTCCCCATGCTGTCTTGAATACTCTCAGCTCAATGTCCCTCCTTTCTGTTTAATCCCTGTCAGGGGGTTTCTTGCTCCTCCTCTTGACCTAGGATTAACTCTATTTAATCCTGTGTACAGAAAACTCTTGGATTAAAAGTGTGTGCTTAGAATTGAGCCACACCATAAGTACTTGTTTATAATAAACAGAAAATTCTTGGATTAAAGGTGTGTGCTAGGGCAGATCCACACCATAATTACTTGTTTTCAGTAAACAGAAAACTCTAGGATTAAAGGCTGAGACATCCCACAATGGAAACAGATTTTTCAATTCACAGTCTCAGGTTTACAACTGTTATAGTCTAATCTCGATGGAACCCTCAAATCTTTAAATCCAAGAATAGCCACACAAACCATTCAGTCACCAATCTCAGTCAGATATTGATGGTTTATTGAACACACGTCCCAAAACTGGTCATAGCCATCATGACCAGGGTCACAGGGGTCTTGGAGCCTAACTGTGATGTTGGTCTGCTTCCAAGGCAGGCTTTTTATGAGAAACACTGTATCTAGATAACAACCAGGTAACAAAGTCTAGATACAAACCACATCCAGGTAGTAACCAGATTCACATATGAAACAAACTGCATCCAGGTAACAACCAGGTAGGAAGCAAGGGGATGACAGCATTACATCATTTTGGCTTTCTAGACAAAGCATTTCTAGCTGACCTTTAATTTGATTGGTCCTGAGTGGAGCTGTAGTTGGAACTCTTCAGAGTGTCAAGATTACAATGTAACCAAGTATGAGTAATTTCATCTTATAACTAAAATGGAGATGAAGACAAAAATGGCTGCAGCTATGCTAAGAGCTAAAGCAGGTCTCCACAACAATGTGATCAAATATTCTGCAACACATCAGTCCATGTCAACAGTATGTTTGGACACTCCTCCTTCTGGGGACCTGAACTCTCTCTGCATTAACATTATGTTTAGGAAATCCCTGAGTCCCAAGGTTAGTCTTCGACACCTGCTTCAACTTTCACTGTTTTGACCTAACCCCCAGTGCAAAGGTAAGTCTGCACCATGTGGGACATGCTTGTCCATAGTCCTTGCCTATAACAGCAACCCTTGTCTGACTGTGGCTGCCTTTCCACATGAAGAATCAGCAGGCCTCTGACCCCTCAGATCATCAACTGCACCACATCTGCTTAAGAGGGCAAACTCAAGCCTCTGCTTGAAAAATCCACCTAGTGAAGAATTGTGAACTCTGGACTACCAAGAAGATAGCACAATGAATGTATTGGGAAAAAAAAAAGCCCATACAGAAAGGCTTCTGGGGTCTATCTCCCTCTACTACATGTTCCATCTTTAAAACTTTCAAACCAGCGCCTTTCCTTTCCAGAAGCATCAGAAAATGTGGCCAAGGTTGCCTCAACTTGATGGAGCTTGATTTGCTTCATGCAGAATGAAGTCTACAGGGAAAGTCCCGATGCACTGTTCAAAGAATGAATCAGACTTGAACCCTCTCTCTTCCTGCTTCTCCTGTCTAGTGTGAGACCAGGCCATCATCATTTCAAGATGGCCACATCAATTTCTACCTCTGGACCAAACACCCATGAGAAGAAAGATGAAAGGCAAAAGCATTCCTCCTGGGAGCACTTGATTTCTCAACATTTTATTTTGGGAATACTTTAAACATGTACTAAAATCAAAATTGTTTGGAAGGAAAAAGTAGTATTTCCAACACCCAGACTCTGCCATTGCCATTCTCCTACACTTGCTTTATCAAATATTTACCGTTGTCTATTACTCTTGCTGGCTGTCAATCCATTTTATTGACTTCAGAGACAATTCAAAATAAACAGAAAACCTCCCAATATTCCAACACTCATGAATTTTGTCCCGTCCAGTGTTCTTCCTACCATCATGGCCACAGGGCATTTGATGTACAAGGATGGGAGAGGTCTTTCTGGAATAATAGGATGGAACAAAAAGAGCAGGGCTTGTTACAGATAAAACACAGGTAAGTGGTTTATTACAAAGAGTGTAGGAAAATGTACATGTTCTTGGTAATAAGGAATTTTGACATTACAGACTATGAAACACCACTGAAGGGCAGTAGGCTCACAGGTTTTTCTTTGGAAGAGTGTGTCAAAAGTGATATGTAGGTTGTATTGGTACAGGATTAAGTTGGAGACACCCAGGTTTAGGAAAAGGCTATTGAAATAGTTTGATTGAAAACTAATGAAAGGCTCTATGTTCTATGAATGTTCATAACAGCTTGTTATGATCTGAATCTTTTGTGCCTCAAAGGCCACGTGCTTCATGCTCCCTAGAATATGCTATCAAGGGGAGGCCAAAACTTTGGGACATCTATTCAGAGGAAACAGGTGATTACAGTTCCATCCTTGAAGGATATATTACCATCTTCTCCTTCTTCCCCTCACTCTTCCAGCTCTGACTATCTTTGCTCTGCCTGCCTCATCAGAGATCCAAAGTGATGACCCATATGGGCATGGACCAAATCTTCTGAAACAGTAAGCCCAAATAAATCTTGCCTCTTTTTAACTTAATTTTCTCAGGTATCATCACTAAACAGAAAACCCAGTAACACTGTGTTAGTTATAACAGTATGAAACTGAAAACAGATATTCTTCAAAAGGACAATGTGTAAACAATGTGGTATAATGACATAACACACGCTAAGAACACTACTTAAGAGATATGATGAAATGAACTATTGGTACATGTAACATAGATAAATCTGAAACTTAGGCTGAGTGAAAAAAGCCAGAAATAACCCTCTCCTCTCCCTACCCTGCTGCAAAGTCATTCATTCATTGGTTCCTGTGAGACCCCAGTTGATTTCAGCCTCCCTTCCAGCTTGGTCCCCACCTACAACTTTAATATGGACCTTCTATGCCTTCATCCCAGTTGTCTCTATCCTACCAAACCTGACCTCCTCTACTGGGCCTTATCCTGAAGGGAGCCATGTAGACTGTTTCCTGAGCTCCTAGGAGCCTGACAGCTCTGGGCCATCCTATCACCTGTCTGTCTTTGAGTTGTCCAGCTTTGCTTTCTTGTGCAAGCAAAGGCTACTTGGAGACTTTCTCTGGTACTCAGATGCCTTGCTGCTTTTCCCAGTGTAGATGCTAACAATGTCCACATATTAAAATTGGTGGTTTCCCCAATGATTTGAATGCTAGAGCTCATGATTGACTATCAAATGGCTTTATCATCTTCCAGTTTTTTAATGTGATTTGTTAAAACCTGAAAACTACCCTGTCATCGCCACCAGATTGTGGTTTTCACTGTTTAATGGGTAACACCGAGAGCAAGTAGTGTAGGCACGTAACAGATACGGATAGATCACAGGATAGACACAATAAACAGATATTGCCGATTCTCTGAGTATGGCAGTGGAAAACAGTAGTGCCCTTAAAACATGTGTGTGCATTTCTTCAACCTAGTAGCCAACTGTGGCAACTTTCATGCATACCTGCGTGTTGAGTTTCTTTTTAAATTTTCTTTTATTGTTTGAGATTATATTTACATAATTTCCCCATTCCTTTTCCTCCCTCCAAACTTCACATATTTGCTCTGTTTCAAAGTTATGGCTTCTTCAAATTGAAAATCTGGTCTATGAAAAATCATGGCCCCTATGAGTACAAGGCCCCTATGAGGCAAGACCTGTTCCACCCTTATCTTTCCTTTGTATCCCTTGCCTAGTCCCTTTAGAGCAATAGTCCCCAACCTTCTAATGCTAAGACCCTTTAATACAGTTCCTCATACTGTGGTGACCCCCAACCATAAAATCATTTGTTGCTACTTCACAACTGTAATTTCTGTTAAGAATCATAATGTAGATATCTGATATTCAGGTATCTAATATGCAGCCTCCAATGGGGTGGCAACCTACCAGTTGAGAAATGCTGTTTTAAAGTATATGGATAGTTATACATAGATGATAATGGTGAACAGAGGTAATCTTCCACTCAGCTATATTCATGACCCTCCCAAGGATACCTGAAGAGTGCTGAAGGTGGAGGACTAACGTCTTTTTACAAAATGCTAGTGGCTGTGCATCCTGAGAAGGAAAGGGGGCATCTTTGCGTGTCCAGCAGCCTGCGTGCTGTTCCTGGAGCCCATTTCCCATCCTGCTTCAGCTCTTTCCAGATGCATTGTCCCAGCAGGTAGAAAACCTCCAAGTGAAAGTTTCTCAGCGATAGAGGGGAACAAAGGCTGCGACTCATCCTTACTGCCAAGAGTGAATGACAGATGTACAGAGAGGCACCAGGCAATGTCTCAGAGGCTCAGGACATGGCAAACCTGATCACCACCGAGAGCAGAGACATGTGCACCTAGGTGTTAGGCCACATCTATGAGCAGTCTTGGGATATCTGGGCCTCAATGTCTTGTAGTCTTTAGTGATGGAATGCAGAAGGGCTGGGACTGATAATCAGTGTAGGCCCCTCCTCTTCTCACAAGTCCTTTGACTCTGTGTAGAATCTTCTCTTCTCCCCTGGCTCACTCTTCCTCACTTTCTACAGTCAAATTCCAGTCTCATGTCCTCGGTGAAGTCCCAGGCCCTTCCCTATCAGGCCACATCTCCATTGTCTTTATACCATTTATCCCAGGAATATTTTTTAATCTTTGTGAGTGGTGAGTGGCCCTTTTGTGAAGCCATTCTCCTCACTGCACTTGAGCTACAGAAGGAGAATGACTGCAAGAAGCCTGCACTCGCTCTGTAGTAGACTGGTGCCTAGAAAGCTGCTATGGAAGACTAAGGATGTGTTGAGTGAACAGATCACTAAACATTTCTTCCATGTTGCTGAATCAAGACACTAAAATCCTCTCCTCCTGGCCACTCCACACCAGCCAACCAATCATCCCCAGCCTCTACTCACCTACAGAGCTTCAAATACACATCTCCTATAAATGAGTCTACAGAGGCCACACTGCTAACTGGTGAGCTAGCAACCTGAACTGGCAGCATGGGATGGCGGTAATCTAACTGCACACGGTTCTGCTGCCATCTGTCACTGTTTTGCTGGGTGGGTTCTTTCAGTCTTATGCCTCTTTGGCACATCAGGAGGTGACAGGGTTCTTACATTTTATGCAGATATGTAGCTTGCACAGACCTTTCCTTATTCCCAGAAGGCCTAGCTGGCCAAGGCTAGGGTATGACAATAATACAACCCTGCTTTGCCATATACATGAGTTTAGCCTTGAAAAATTCTACAACTTTCTTGCATGTGAGTTTCTTTATGTATAAAGAGGATAAACGTAGCTACCCCACTACTTCACAGACTTTTAAGATTGAGGAAGATAATGCTTATGAAGTGTTAACACTGTTGATCACATTAAAAGGAGAAAAAGGAAGGAAGAAATAATAACAGTGATGGTGGTGGTGGCGGCTGTCTTAGCTCATAGAAGAACCTGATCCACAATGCTGTCAGCTGTTCTGACAGGGCCTTGCACCCTTGCAGGCATTAACACACTGGCCCACCACTGTCTGAAGGACATCAATTACTCCACAGGGCAGGGTCCCCTTCTGCTAAGGAGCCCTTCCAGAATGGCATATATCCCACTCCTCCTGTTCAGATGCATTTTAGGAAGAGGCACCTGAAATGGCAACCTGAATGCTAATCAGACAGGAAAACAGCAACAACCAGGAAATAATGATATGATTATTAATAGTGACTGCTACCTATGTCTGTTGCTAAATTCTCAGGACAATCCTGTTATTATTCTCACTTATAGAACTTATAGATGAAGAACAACAACAAAAAAAAAAACAAAAACAAACACCCTTGCCCAACGCCCAACGCCCAAGGCCACAGGAGCAGGAAAACCAGAATCACAACACAGTTGTCGACACAGCCTTCTCAGGTCACAGTCACTTGGTGTGTGACAATCTAGGAGTTAACTTCGAGTGTATGGCAATACATGTTTTAGTATCCAGTCCGTGGAATCAAAAACTGACTTGCGCAGAATCCTTTCCAAGAAAGGCCCCGTAAGCAAATTTAGAGCCCACTAATATTTAAAACCTTCAGCTATGAGCAAGGCACGTGACAGGCTAGCAGGATATCTTTCCTAATTCTGACTGTGCATACGTTTTTGCTGGTCACACCAGTTTCTCCTCACACAGGTGGCTAATGCCTTTCTGAAATGGGAATGCAAATAGGCTCCTAAGTAAGAATGCTCCTTTTTCTAACAGGCATTTTTCCTCTATGTGCCTTAAAGAATTCCTTATGCAGACAAGTTCCACACTCTGATCTGTGAACACTATGGTTTCAGGTGTCTACAGACCTGAGGGAACCAGAAAGCCATGTGACCTCCTGCTAACCAAGCTGTACTGAAGGAGACACTGTTTGGGGACAAGCTGTGGTGAGGAGCAGGGCACAGCAGAGGATGGAGATTATTCAAACTGGATCTCAGGCCTGAGTTTTATATCAGAGGCTATCATTTTTTTGTGTGGGCATGTGCGTGTATATGCATGTGTGGGCATGTATGTGTGTGTCTGTATGTGTCTTTGTGTGTGTATTTATCATGAAATATGGGGACAGGTGACAAAATATTTTAAGATTTCAGCCAACTGTCAGTACCACTGCCAACTATCCCACCCGAGTGATCTAACCTTTACAAAATCTTCACATTTTCATTGTTAGTATCACTGGTAATTCTGCATTTCCTGCTTTAAGGTAAATTAAAACAATCTAAGAAGGCAGATAATGTTTAATGGAAAAGGCAGCAACAGGCTAACGGTTGCTCCAACCGTTAGACATTGTTTGCTGCTTCACTCCACAGAAGACACCATGTTGGCTGTGACCCTTCTGCAGCCCCCGGACAGTCTACAACCCATGACAACTCCCTCTGGGCCCAAATAATTCCATTCTTTGTCTTGTGGATGCTTCCTTTTTCAACCCCAAATGGAGAAAACTCACTGCTTAATTTCTGAAATTTCTCATGCTTACGTCTTTCCAGAACTCTGGCCGAACTTATCAGATCTTCCTTTGGATGACACTAAAGGGTTTGCATTCTTCTTCCCTCCCCTTTGGTTTTCCCTTCCTGTTTACTAATCCTGGTTAAGTATTTCTGGAGGTCAAGCAAGGTACTTGATATGGTTGTTTTGCCTTATCTTCCCTCCTGCTTCCAGGAAGGTCTTGAATGCTCTTAGGGGTAAAGGAAAATCACAATTCTCTGACAGCTGGATTTTTTCACAACCAGAGAATGAAGAAAAGAAAAAATGGAGAGGAAAATACACTGAGAATCGCCAGGAATGTAAACATGGACAATAAGAAAACATATTTCTTATAAATAACATTTATATTTGTTGATATAACAAGGAGCCTCAAAATCCCTGAACTACACTTACCTTTGCTGTCCTAATTCCCAATGTGACTGGAAGTGGGTCTTATGTGGCCTCAACTAGAACATAATACAAGTGTGACTATCCATGACAGCTTGCTGAGTAGGGGCAGGTCCATAGGGGCCAAATTTTCAGTTAGAGTCTGGCTAGACAATCCAGGACAGGAGTGCTAAAACAAGTGTTTCTGCAGACGTGAGAAATGTAGAAGGCATGTGTGGACTAAAACTGTGTACAAAGTAGTATTTACGTTCACATGTGCATCTCTATGGAGTGGCCTTCAGCAACGTAAAATCAGCAACACAAAGGAAATCAGAAAACAGTGCTGTGAATGATCTCTGCTTTCAGAAAGATATACTAAGGACAATTTAGTGCAGAGATATCTCAAGAAAAGTAAAATTTAAAGAATCTGTTTGGATTATTTGGTTTCTTGACATTTAATTTCTTGAGTTCTTTGTAGATTTTGGATATTAGCCCTCTGTCAGATGTGGGGTTGGTGAAGATTTTTTCCCCAGTCTGTAGGCTGCTGTTTTGTTTGAATGATAGTGTCCTTTGCCTTACAGAAGCTTTTCAGTTTCATGAGGTCCCATTTATTGATTGTTGGTCTCAGGTCCTGAGCTGTTGGTGTTCTGTTCAGGAAGTTGTCACCTGTGCTGATGAGTTCGAGGGTTTTCCCCACTTTCTCTTCTAATAGATTTAGTGTGGCCGGCCTTATGTTAAGGTCTTTGATCCACTTGGACTTAAGTTTTGTACAAGGTGATAAGTATGGGTCTAATTTCATTCTTTTACAAGTGGACATCCAGTTGGACCAGCACCATTTGTTGAAGATGTTGTCCTTCTTCCATTGTGCGGTTTTGGCTTGTCAAAAATTAGGTGGCCATAGGTATGTGGGTCCATTTCTGGGTCTTCAATTTGATTCCATTGATCCACTGGTCTGTTTCTATACCAGTACCATGCTGTTTTTATTACTGTTGCTCTGTAGTACAGCTTGAAATCTGGGATGGTGATACCTCCAGATTTTTTTTTTTTTATTGTACAGGATTGATTTAGCTATTCTGGGTTTTTTATTGTTCCATATGAAATTGAGAATAGCTTTTTCCAGGTCTATAAAGAATTGTGTTGGTATTTTGATAGGAATTTCATTGAATCTGTATATTGCTTTTGGCAGGATGGCCATTTTTATTATGTTGATCCTACCTATCCATGAGCATGGAAGATCTTTCCATCTTCTAAAGGCCTCTTCAATTTCTTTCTTCAAGGGTTTGAAGTTCTTGTTGTACAGGTCCTTTACTTGCTTGGTTAGAGTTACCCCCAGGTTTAAAAAAAAAAGAATCTGTTTGTTCTTGGGTTCATTAATTCTGTCAGTACATACTTATTGCATACTTGCCATATATGAGACAGTGCAAAAGGTGCTGCGACACAGCATAAAAGGCAAAAGGCCAGTTGACCATGGGCGGCAGCGGCTTGGGGCGAGGACTGGCACTGACCGAGCATGCCTTGAATGCTGCACATGTGCACACTTATAAGATCTGCATATGCTATATATGCCTTTTATACACTCTCACAGATATTAAATCTCAGCCTACCTGTAAGCCAAGAGCTGACTCCAAAGGCGGTTCTTTTCTTAGTTCACCATGGGAACTCAACACAGAGGAGTTCTTCGTGGCAAAATCTGAGGGGTGGTTCTCATACCACCAAAGAAAGCAGATTCTGCCTGGAATGTGAGAGTCGTGAGGGCCCCACTATCCTGAAAACTCCACAGTGTAAGCTCACCAACACTTGAGAGGCTGAGAGTGCCTGCAGTTCATGACTTCCCAGGGCCTGGAGTCAAACTTATTTTATTCCAAAGCTCGAGCTTTCCTATCACTGTCTTCACTCACACCATATTTTAAAGACAGGATCTCATGTACCGTACGCAGCTGCTTTTAAACTCATTACACAGCAAAGGATAAACTTGATTTTCAAATCCTCGTTTCTATGTCATGAATACCAAGATTCTATCTACATGTCATATCATGCCTAGTTAATGTGGTGCCAGGGGTGGAAAACTTGTGCTCCATGCATGCTGGGCTAGCACTCTGTCAGCTCAGCTACACCCCATCCTCTCTCAATGTCAATTTTATTCATGAAATCTACCTTTGGCTCCTCTGGGAATTCTTTGAAAATAGAAAAAACTACATTCACTATTGTTTCTCCCAGAAAATCTGCAGTGTGGAATAAAAACTAATCATGCTACCAAACATTTGAACACAATTTTGTCAGGAATGAGCAAGGATCTAGAATCCAATCCCACTTTTAAGTTAGCAAGTTAGTCTGTTCTTGGGTGGCAATAACACAGTAGACTCCTGGGTAAGAGAGAAGCAACAAAGGCCATGACAGCTGTAGTGTTGACAATGTTGGCAGTTCTCTAACAGGAAGCATGTGTAAACTGTGTGGTTTCACTAAAGGACAGCAACTTTTGAGTTTAGGGAATGAAAAGGAGTAAACAAGGCTGGCTGCTCGCTGGTCAAGAGTGACTACCTGTGTCCCGTGTCACCCACTGTTCACACATTGTAGGGTACAATGTGCAGCTCTCCCCACCAGCGTCTTGCCTGCTGTGAGCTACTTTCATACTAGTCTTTTCATCCTCAGTAGTAGCTCGTGTGGCTGCTGCTCCCACCATCATTTCCAGAAGACCCCAACACAGAGAAAGACTACTGATGCGCAGGTTGCACGTCCTTAAGTGGCAGGGGTGGGGGGGGTGTGAACCCAGATGTCCTGTGGTCCATCACTGCTTCACTATTAAACATTTGCACACCAGCAACATGGCCCTTTTCGTCTATAGGTCACTGGCATATTCTCATGCTTGCGTGTACATTGAAATCCCAGCAACTCTTGTAGCGTGTCTAATTTAGACCCTCTGTCAGGTGTTGCCGGTATTGCTGGTCAGGATTGCTTTGGTAGCACTGCAGACCGGCACAGACTGTCTTTCCTATTAGAGAAGTTCTATGAAGCCTGTGATTGCTTTGTTCACCATGGTTTCCATCATTTATTTACTGAATAAATAAAATAGACAAGAGGATTCTTCTGGAGTCTGTTATCTGACCGTAGCCCTGAAATATCCTCTGGTGACACCCTGAAAGTCAAGACCCTTGGGTAGTCCCCCCACCTCAGTGCTGGAGAGGTAAAGGGACTGGATGAGGATCTTGTACCTGGCAGCAAGCAGATCGCTTCTAATGGATCCAAATAATTCACAAGGCTTTCAGTTACAAGAATGGTTGTAGCCACTTCTGGTAATGTATTAATTTCCTAAAAGTGCCTTCCAAGGTGCACAGACACATCTGAGGTCTTTAAGCCGTTGACCATTGGGAACAGAACTTTTAAGCATGTGGACTTTGTATTTTCTTTTCCTGTTTTCTTTAAGAGCACTGCTGGCAAGGAAGCAAGTACAAGGAAGCAAGTGTCAAGTTAGAATTCCAATCGAATTGCTTTCTTTTCTTTGTAATCTAAGTGTTTTGGTGAATAGACTTCCTATTTGCACTACATGGTACACTTCTTTCCACGTGGTTTTTGGCAATACATGCATGTTTGCTTGGTTTGTCTTTCTTCCCCATTCCAGCTCCTCCATGCAGATAAAGAGCCTGTCTTTGTTAGGATACACTAGTCACAGGATTGTGTAGTCACATGTATGCACCTGGGGAGGCCAGAGGACTTCAGGGCTTGCTCCTTGGGCCACCTATCTTTTGTGTTTTGAAACAGTCAGGCGTTGGCCAACTAGACTACTCTACCTCCAAAAGGGACCACAACGTTTACAATTTAAGATGTGATTCAATGACAAATGGGCGCTGATGACACCGAGGACCAAGTCCATCATGAATCAAGTTACTTGGTACACCACTGTGGAGGCTGAGAGGTCCCAGAGCATGACGCTGGCATCTCTTAGCTTCCGACGAGGGCCTCCTTGCCACACTGCACAGGAAGACAGAACACACCTGCTAGCTTGGATCTTTCCCTCTTATAAAGCCACTAATGACATCAGATGGGCCCAACTCTCACAATTTCATGTAACCCTAACTACCCACACAGGTTCCTTCTCCAAGACCTTACGCAAGCTCAATCAGGGATTAAGTTTCCAACTTTTACGGGACACGCAGAACACCAGAACAGGGCACAGCTGAGCTAGTCATATTGTCTTAGAACCCTTGACCTTCTAACACCTCAACTTCCTCATCTACAGCACAAGATGCTTCCTTAGAAGGGTGGTACGAGGGCTCTGTATGCACACAGCGAAGAGTTCTGGGCTGCTTATCTGCTGCTTCTACAATGTTTGTGGAGAACCTCTAAGCTAAAAATGAGATGACAGTAAATTGTTTGATTTGGTGTCTCTCTGGATTAGGGTCAGAGGATGTGAGCACCATGCCAAATAATTAAAGATGAGACCTAGCTTCATGTATTTGAAGTCAAGTCACAATTTAGTTTCAGACCCAGCAGGCTTCCATCTAGCCGAGTGTATCTATCTATTCCTCACTTAATCCTAGCCACCAGGTAGACTGGGCATTATCTAAAACCTTTGGAATTCAAGTTCACCACTGCTCATTGTTTTGTCTACATGGATCTCCACGTGGCAGATGCCAACCCACCATCCACATCCAGGGTGTTTTGTCCAAGTACTTGTAGCACACATGAGCATTTCCCTCTTCAGGGTAGCTAGAGTACACCCCAGGTAGTGGGTATATTTCCCAAGGCTGTCCTGCTTGCTATGTTCACCAATCCCTACCTACTCTAGAGAACTGTCTTTAACTGAGAAGGATGTGTAGACCAGAAGCTGCCTTTCCCTAGGCATTGGCCACCTGACTAGTATGAAGTGGTGCATGCGGGATTCATGCAGAACTCTGCCCCTGGGCACCAGTGTGCTCAGCCCAGCTCTTCAATCCTGTCAGCTCTGCATCACTCTCTTCACACTTTTCAAGTGTGAACCTGCTACATCACTTTCAAGAGACCTATGGCACCATGCACTTCCACCTCTTTCCATGTGACCATGACTCCCCACCGTCCGATGCAAGACGAAGTCACCTCTTCACTGTCCCCTTGCTGGAAAGCTCAGTGGTATCTGGTGATGACAACAGTGCCCTTTAAAACCCTCTCCTCAACCTGTCTTCTGCATGTTTTTCTGACCCCATGCCTCTGTAGCTGTCCATTTCACATTTCTAGCACATTCCCTAGGTACCTTGATGTAGCAAGTCTAAAATTACATTTGACATTCCTTAAAATCAGAAGCCTACCGTCCTTCTACTTTCCTTGTCACACATCAAGATCCCTAGAAAAACCCCATTCCAGTCAGGTATGAATCCAACTGCCTTAGATCATCTTACACAGCAGGGAGCTGGCTCAGGCCAACTCTGTGGCTTCTCCCTGCTCATCTTCCTCTAGCTAAATCTCTTGTTGCTCCTCAAACGTCTCGTGCTCCTTCTGCCTGAGACACCCTTTCTTCAAGTCTCCGTGATACGGTCCCAACAGTCCTTCATGAGGCTTGACTCCCACACTGCCTCAGCCTCAATGACTGAGCACACAGATGCCCCTCCAGCACTTGCTCTACCCTTCCACCACACAGAACATTGTCACAAGTGGCATTTTACCTCAGTTTTGACAACACATCCATGTGAAAATGACTATATCGAATTACAAAGAGCAGTCTGTGTTTCAAATCGGCAAAGCTTACCTTCACCACAGCTGACTGAGGTCATGCTGCTAGCTACTTATTAAAGTTGATTTCCTCTCCTTCCTGGAAAGATCAGTCTGTATTTCCCAGCCGCCCTTGCATAATGTGTGGTGCAATAATGAAGTTGTAGCCAGGGGAGGGTGAGCAGCTCTGTAACCTCTGGATGATTTAGGTGGGGGCACTTTCCTAAGAGAAGGTGGAAAGCTGCTGCCAGCCGGGATCTCCCAAGGATGGCATGGAGCAGAAGCTCCTGCTGCAGAATCAGCCTTTGTCCCTCAGGTGAACAGGAAACTGACTCCTATTGTGCTTCGGTTATTGTATTTTGGATGACACACTCATGACAATACCAAACATGGACAGGCATTGACACAGCCTTTCTAATGCAGGAAACATGCTGATAGCAGCAAGGAGAAATTCCCAGTGTAAAATGACGAAGGGATGTACAAAGCAGAACATATATTCCTCAGTCATACACCACCAATGCTGACCTTAAGAGTGAAGACAGGAAGCCCGGAGAGTGAGGGTATCAACACACCCACTCTCCATGACCACTAGAATATCAGTCATTAAGCTGGACAGCAACTACACCCACTTCCCCAGCTAGGAACGGAGACATGCGGCAGACAACCAGTAATACAATCTGTAGGCCTGGGCTACTTACGTTAGCAAATGTCGATTATTTCTCTGTGTTCAGCAAAGCCATTGACTCACTAAAAACTATGTAAATGCTAAGTTGTCTAAGATTCAGTCTATAGTAGTTTCTATTGAATTGCATTTACTCATCTTTGCATGTAGCAGAATCACTTCAGAGCTGTCAGAAAGGAGGTGTTGAAGAAATGTTTCTCATATAATACTGGGGTAGGAATTCAAAGGAACTGAAAGCTTCATTGTTTCAACACTCCCTGTGACACTCATAATTACTTCTAGTATCATCTACTTTACAAATAAATACTTTTTTTTCCTGGGCAGCCATAATTGTATGCTATCCATCAAATAATAAAACCTCGAGAGCTGAGACATTTAGCCTGAAGATGAAGTGATATATTAACTTCTTGATCAAGTGCCAGAGCTTACAGATGAAAATGAAACAGACATCAATAATTACAGATTGTACTGTAGTTGGTTTCCAAAGCTCCAGATTCAATGAACAAGTACTAACTGGACAGACACACCTTCCTGAAATGAGAGGTGGGAAAGGGTTACCTCATCCACCCTCATGCCTGTAGCTGAGAAAGTCCCTTACAGCAATTTAACAAGAGGTAGCCCACACACTTAGGAGGGGGCGGGTAGCAATTGCTCAAGTGGTACCACACATAGGGAGTGAACAGACGGGGAGACTTGGCACAGAAGCATTTGGGAGTGGAAGCACTGCCCCCCTCCCTTTTCATTCCTTTATTCCTATGTATTATCACCCTAAGAAGTCTGATCTGAATATAAAAGATATATACTAACCACCCAATGCTTCAAAAAAAAAATGCCATCTCACTTGGGAAACTTTATTGCTTTTTCTTGAATTTAAAAAGGGATTGCTAATACCAATAAAATGTAATTATGTCTCAACTCTTAATTTTACAAGCAGCTCTCAAAACATAAGGTACTCTGTTGGCATTTCATAAACTGTCCCACCAGAGCCTGTAGCTGGGTTCCAAAGATCAGATTCATCAAAGCCAGTAAGGTAAGAAGCTACTCACAGGGCCCTGACAGCTGAGGACATGCCAGCAACAGCAATGCCCAGCTGCAGAACTCTCCCCAGCGAACAGGAGAGGCATCACATTCCATCTCAACCCCAAAGCAAAGAGCAGTGGCTCCTCAACCTCTTTATGGCCACCACAGCCTGCCACAGTCTCGTGCTTCACTGAGGACAAGGATTTCCTCCAGTCAGTCTGCTGATTACAGTCACAACACCAACATGTGTGAGGACTTTTCCCTCAAAGAGAGGGAAGAGGGAGATGAAGCAAAGAAAGAGCCAAGCGCTGGGGAGGAGAGCCGCAGCATGGCACCTTCCAGACTTGAGGCCAGTGCACAGTGAGGCCAGCACAAGATCAAGCCAGTCAACATTCCAACAGAGATGGGAAGGAATTCATCGGGCCCCGCCCCTAGCTGAAAGCTACTGGCAGGTGAGGGCTCTGGATGAAGCCATTTCCTTGGGGTGGTGATCGTTTGTTGGGTAGCAGAGCTCGGGTGGAAGGACTCACACCCTTTGCATGTGGGCAGCACTAAGACTCAGTGGGTCATTATTACTATTGTTTTTAGGTCAAAGTGAGGAGGATGTGTTGGGAACTGGAGGGGATAGATAGTTGGGGTGGATATGATCAAGCTACTGTACTGTATATACATATCAAAGTGTCAAACAACAAAAATATTCTTTAAAACACTAAAAATTTTAAAAGGACACATATACATTAATAAAAATACTTCAATATGTCACTGAAACTTAACAGCATACTGTTTGCTAGGATAAACTTAAGTTTGAAAAGCATGTTCTGATTAATTCATAATAAAAGTACATCAAGTGACCTGAGGTGATAGCTCAGGGCTGCAAGCTAGAGGCCTGTAATTCAGATCCTCAAAATGCACATAAAAGTTGGGCAGCCATGGGAGCCTTGTGCTATCCTAGTACTTAGGAGGTACAGACAGGACCCTCAGTCAAGCTGACCAGCTAAACTGAACATTAACACACACATACAGTGAGTGCAGAAAACACATAAAGTGTCCTTGCTGCTTTGAGTCTGTGGAGCCCCAGCTTTCCAGAGCACTTCCAGGTCTGTTACCAGCTTAGAAGGCACCGATGCCACAAATACCAATCTGCATTTGCTTCTGGAAAAAAGATTTTCATGTGAACATTTCATCCAAAAATTGCTATTTATTTCATCAAAGTCACAGGTAACACTTTAGTAGAGTATAAATTTTAAGCCAATGAATAAACAGTTAGCTTTAAAAAAATATTAAATTGACATGCAGAGTGTTTTTACCCTTGCCAGAGACTAAAAATACAAGCAACTTGTGCCAATACAATAAACTTGGTTCTGAATTTGATGACCACATTTCAAAAGGGGACCTGACACGTCAATTTATTGTCTTGTTATTAAGATATACATTTCCAAAAGCAGAGCATTATTTTTTTCCTAACAGTGAATGCAGACATTATGAAAGCAATACATTCATATTTTAAACATTTTAATTTCTTAGGCTAGGGAGATCACTCAGTGGGACACAGCTGCATAAGCAGGACCTGAGCTTGGACCCCCAAAACTCATGTAAAAAGTTGGGCATGGCCATGTGCGGGCCTAACACCCCAGTGCTGGGGGTAGAGAGACAAGAGCAAGGCTTGATCAGCTCCAGCCTCACTCTAGGTTCAGTAAGAGACTCCATCTCAAACGAGGTGGTGAGCGTTAGAAGAACGCACCACACACCTACAAACAAGGAGTCAAAGTTCTCATCAGATGTTAATAACCCTAAGTTGCTAACGTACTTCAAAGCCGGTTTAGACAAAAGGTGCAAGTATACCAGATTTTAAATGTGAGGTTTACAGTTGTTACCTAACACTGAAATGGCATTTTATTTCTGTCCAAGGCCTGTTCCTACTTCATCTGCCTTCCCCCAAAATAAGTGTTTAAAATACAGTGCTTGAGATTCATGCTCAGTGGCAGAAGTCAGAATTTAGCTGCTGATTTACAGTCTTGGCTGAGACATTTAACTGTCATCAGAACTAACTATAGCAAGCCTGAGATTACATATTCAAGCTTTACTTTTGGTGAAAGAAATAGAATGTTCTGCTGAAATCAGAAACACCCCGAGGGCCCCTAAACAAGAATGTACTACCAACTTTACTTCTCAAAACCAACGCAGTAAAGCTCAAAATTACTGTTCTTCAGTAAGCTGTTCTGGCCTCAAGTACTTAGACAATAAATCACATTACATTAATGCCATACCAATGGCCTAAAACATATTAATCTCATTCAACAGTAACTGACAATCACAGCGCTAATCTAATTCAAGGGTTCTGGAAGCAGTAAATGCGCAAGTTGAAGCTTCAGGGACCAAAGTTATCACTGATCCACAAAGAACCCTTATTTCAACTTGGTCAGAACAGAAAGGACAAATGACTCCATCCCGTAAGCAATACTGACACTCTAGGAATAACTGCTGCCATTTTATTGCTGTAATGAATAATGTTTCTAAATTGTATTAAAGCTTATCCCAAATAAAACTAATACCAAATAGGAGACCAGCAGATACAAGCAAAAACACCAAGGTCCTTCCTCACCTAATCCTTCCTTCTTACTTTCTGGCCACAGCAGTGTATTTTAAAACTCTCTCCAATCCCTGTCGGCAAGAGCAGGGAGTTAGAAGATGTCATTTCTCTTGCCAACTGAGTCCCCTCCTCTGTCCGACCACCCTCCTGACCAGCTTTTCTCAACTCAGTTAAAATGCCCCATAGAAATAAAGTCCACAATGGGAAGTGACACAGTTAGGCCCCAGGACTTAAGAGCATTGGCTGCCCTTCTAGAGGATCCAGGCAGCCACGTGGTATCTCAGTTCCAGGCAAATGACACCTTTTTTGGGCCTCCATAGGTACCAGGCACAAACATGGTATACAGACATACATGGAGGCAAAAACAAACAAACAAAAAACATACACATAAAATAGAAATAAATAAATCTTTTTTCTTTTGGTTTTTCGAAACAGAGTTTCTCTGTGTAACAGCCTTGGCTGTCCTAGACTCTTTACTGTAGACCAGGCTGGCTTCAAACTCAGAGATCCACCTGCTTTTGCCTCTGACTCCTGAGTGCTGGGATTGAAGGCATGCACCAACATACCCAGCTGAAATAAAAATATCTTTAAAAAAGAAGAAAGAAGGAAGGAAGGAAGGAGGGAGGGAGGGAGGGAGGGAGGGAGGGAGGGAGGGAGGGAGGGAGGAGAGAGAGAGAAAGAAAGAAAAAAAGAAACAGAAAGAAAAAAGCTAGAATAAAGAAAAAGCCAGAATGCACACTGAGAAGTAACGTGATGCACTGGTGTGTGAATAGGGCTTTGGTAACCCTGAGTCCAAGTTTCCTAAGTTGGATCCTAATGGAAAATATGTTGTCAAAGCCACCAGGCCACATCTCTAGAGACATGCTCATGTGCATCAGTAGGTGGCAGAGAGGAGAGAGGCTATGTCTACATTCGGTGTTCTGACCTATGAATTTCTGAATGATTAGTAGTCTCATATTCCCTGAAAAAAGCAAGCCTGTGACCACCACCAGTCCAGCACGAGACAAGCCCAGAAGGGCTCCCAGGACAGGAAGCAAGCCGGAGACTAGAAGAACTGGGCTTAGAGAGCAAATTACTCACCTATTCTTCATATAAAGAAAATCTACATATCACCACAAGTTAATAATTATTACTATTTTAAGCCTAAAAATAATATAATTATAACTATGACTCATTTTTCACAGTACCCACATACAAGCTCTTGCCAGTTATCAAACGACTTTTCAAAGCCTCCTCCCGTTAGGACTGCAAAACATACACTAAGGACAATGATTTCCCAGGTGTCTGTTCTCTCTTTAGCCTCATGAATTCACTCCATCTTTTAAAAGAGTAGTGGGGAGAAGAGGTTAAAAACAAACAAACTCTTACACAACCCAAAGTCATGTTATCTTGAGTTACAATTCAATCAGACCATTTCCTTCTCAAAGAACAATCATAACTTAAAGAATGACATGGTTGAGAAATATTTAGAAAGGCATTTTCTAGGCAAAGCTAATTTAAATCATTCTCCAGATTTATGTTATATCCACTTTTTACTATAATTATTTCCACAGAAATTATGCAAAAATTAGTCAACTACTTTTTACTATATGATTATGAAGTATTAATTCTGCCTCCAAAAAGAATCAATAATTATTTTATGGTATTAATGCAACTGAAGTCATTTGTAAAGTCAGTAACAATTGAGAATTTTTCTATTTATGACTAATGCATTATAATCTTAAAAACACAATTCTAGAAAACGGGCAGTCATGCTAAGGACAGATAAGGAAGTCCAAGGACCTCACAGGCTGTGCTAGACCAAACACATCAAACACAAAACTGATTTAAACTGTGAGTTTATACAAACAAATAAATAAAGCCCTACCCTTTTTTCTTGTACATAGGCTTAAATTTTCTTACACAAATATAAAAATGTTCATTTCCTTCACAAATGTCTTAGAAAAAAGATTTAAAAGAATTTTATAATCAGCTCCCAAGTTATATGCTTATCTTTTTCTACCTTTATCAATTTCCTGACATATTTAACCTAAGCAGGAAAATCTTTTCAGCAAATGAAGCATGATAGTCTGTAAATAAATGTCTTGAAGAACTCTGCAGGGTTACATATATCCCATGAACTGTGCAGGGTTACATATATCCCATGTTGCTTTTGGTTTCCCATCTCTTCTTTGCTTCAAACCTAAAATGAAGAGCATAAAAATCTCAATTTATTTCTAAAATGAAATACACTACTAAAATAACATGTTTAGTGAGTGACCAAACACCACAGGCTGAGAAAATGCGTCCACATTTATAACTTTATAACCATTTCACCGAGACGTAAAACACCAGGTCATGTGGCTACAAGCTGGATGCGGTGGATGAGAAGATTTTGGCAATTCTGCAAGTCAACAGAAGCGCAACTCTTCTTCCATCTTTAAAAACTATGATGGTTTTATGTGTCTGGTCATTCTGCTTGCATGTGTATCTGTTTACAATACGCATGCCTGGTCCCCACAGAAACCACAAGAGGGCATCGAATCCCCTGAACTGCACAGCTGTGGGCAGCACGTGCGTGCTTGGAATGCGGCCCAGGTCCTCTTAACTGCTGGGCCGTCTCTCCCACCCCAGGTTAGAGTCTTACGTGAACTTACCCCCACGCCAGTTTCTTCTTCTTTCTAGCAGCTTGTGAGTTTTCAACCTCCTTTTTGGCTTTAACAAACTTGTGGCAGGCAATTGCTTTAGCGATTTTGACACCAAGCTAAGAATTATGGAAGAAAAAGGAAAAATATGTGAAAAGAAATATTCTAGCCAGTATAAGAATAGTAAAAAAAAAAAAATTGAGAGCACATAGTTCAGAAGTGATGTCTAAAACTAAGAAATTCTGCGCTCAGACCCTTTGAGCAAAGCATAATAAAAACACACATATGGCCTGTATTTCCCTCCATCACCCAAAGACCCCTCTACTCGAGTTGCACCATCTCCTGCACGGAAACCCTTTGAGGGTCCACAAAGGTAGTAATGAGGCCCTCCAAGCTATCTCAGCAGTTCTGAAGGCTGAACAGGAACTTGCCCTGATAAGGCTGCAAACAGACTGACAGAGACATCAACTTTCTTTGCTCTAGGCTAGAATTACAGCAACTCAGTATGGTCACACCGTTATCTCAGGGTGATCAGAAGCTCTGGTTGGCAGTCACAGATGGGATTAATGAAACATGGGGAAGCTAATTACTACTTCATAAATGCACAATGCATGATGGGCAACAGCTTTCAAGTCTCTCCGAGAAAAAAGAAAAGGGGAGTCAGTATGTAAGGGGAGTAAGAAAGTAAAGAAGCTGGACTCCAGGACTCAGCTGTTCCCTGGCAGCAGCCCTGTTCATGTTTCCCTGACAGTTATCTGCTGGCCCTACAAGATTCATTTAACATGAACCCCAACCTAGCTCAGCCTGGAAGTCCCTGCTTCTGCATTTCTCTAGCACTTAACCAGGCTGCAAAGCATTTCCTAGGAAGCACCCTTACAGCAGCAACACCAGTATACAAGTTTAGTGTAAGCTGTCCATTCATGTGTATGACTCAGATCCATTAAGAACTGGGATGAAGCCAGTTTGGTGTGGTGGGACACAGATGGAACCCCAGCACAGGGATGCTGCCCAGGGAGGCAAAGCTTGCTGCAGAGTGAGCACAAGGCCGTTCAGGGCTGCACAGATAAACTCTGTCCCAAAACAAAGAATGCTTTAAATCAACAAAGGCTCTCAGTCTTTCTGACGTTTCTTGGCTTTTCTACTCATTCAACTAAGCACATATTAGAAGACAGGCAGACTCATAGGAGAGAAACATCGGCAGCCACTCAAATCAGCCAATCAAAATCTGAGTTTTAAAGATCTGCTTGGAAGCTTAGGAAGGCATGGTAGGAACTGAAGAGCTCATGTACAGGAAGACAGCTTAGGACAAGGAAGTCTGTAATGTCTGATGCATCTCTCAGCCAATCTAGGCCAATATCTCCTCTAAGGCAAAACAGACTAATGGTAATCAAGAACCGTCTGGAATTTACACATCTGAGAAAAATAAACCTGGTTTTTCAGTTCAGAAAAGAACGAACACACACACACACACACACACACACACACACACTCCAACAGAAGAAAGGTAACAACAAAACCAAGGTGTTGACATGGTTAACGTCAGTAAACTCACTGAAAAGACCAAACAGGATCTAAAAATCCACTTGAGAAAGCAGAGCAAACTCAGTTATCTTCTCGAAATCTAAACCGATGCTAGCCGCACAACTGCACGGGAACATTCACACAGATGCTGGCTTCTGCCAGCCACTGGGACAGCACTGAGCCATACAGAGCACCCGTAACAATGGGTGAGAGAACTATGGCTGCCTCCATGCTGGCTTGTTCTGTTAACTCTCTTCTTTTCCAGTTCTTTATTACAGAAAAGTTCACCTAAGTTAATCTCTCCCACCCCCTAAAAAGCTAAGAACGAGGTGGAGAAATGGCTCAGCACAGCTAAAACCTTTGCTATGCGAGTGTGAGGACCTGAGTTTGAACCCCTGGACCTCACATGATGCACCTCAGGAGAAAAGGTAACTCAGAAGGTGTTGTGGCTTCTCCTTTCATTAAGATGAATTCCCATTTATTTACTGAAAACCTACATACTTCTCATACACTAAAATAAAATAAGTTAGCGCAGTGGCCACTGAGTGAACAACTCTCCAAACACCAATGGCTCAACCTCTTGTTTCACTTACGGCCCTGAGGACAGGCAGGCCCCAGTATGCGGCAGAGCTGCACAGTCTCACAACGGCTCATGAAGTAACACAGACATTGTTTGTGATCAGGGTTAGTCACATAGCTAAATGCAAAGGGACTGGGCAATATGAGAGTAAAACTGCACACCCGGGTACGAAGAATTGTCTGTCACAAAAGGCAGCTTGTGACCTATGTTTACAATGCACAGCAAGATGCTGACATGCACGTGGATACCCCATTCCCTGAATATCTGTATTTCTCTGTCAATTCCACTCCTTTGCATTACAAACCAAAGAAGATGCTCCAGTGGTACAATCAGTAAGCGCCTGGTACTTAACCATCCGAATAAATCAGTGATGTATAATACAGTTTACCAACTCCCCCAGGTCAAAATCTTATTTACCTCTCAGCCTCAATGTATCATACCTAAACTTAGCAACTACCTTAGGCAAGAAACAATATGATTCGAACAGTATTTGCTGTATACCATTACCACGAGGGAAAGTTGTTTCTCCAAACTGTTGTAAAATCAAGCTACAGCTCTGTATTAACTTACTGAAGTTCCTGGTCTGCGTTCCCCAGGGCACACAACTCAAGGTGGTCCACTGGACTGACTCTCCACCTGACCACAACCAAATGGAAATGCTTCCAGTGTTCCTTCAAAACTAAAAATAAAGGCAAGCCCAGAACCACCAGTATCATGGTAAAGTTACAGAAACCATAATCAAGGCACAGCGAAAACTTTTAAGAATGCTTTATACTGCACAGTGGGCTCCAAAGGTTTGTGAGCTATGTTAATAAACTACCAGACTCCTAGGAGCACTTCCAGACAATGCTCCTATAATGGCGTATTTTCTACCTACTTTAAACTATGGGCCAGGCTAAATGGAATGTTCTTCATTTAACCAATAAACATTAAAACAAGGCTGTTCTATGTTTTGTGGGTTTTTTTTTTTCTTTAAAGAAACTTTTGGTTTGTAATGATGGTGAAAATTCGTAGTAGTTTTTGACCTTCAGATGCTTAAATGAACATATTTCACTTATTTCTGTGGAAAAAGAATGGAACAAAGATATCTGAAAATATAAAAGAGGAATAGGGCCTTCAATGGAGAGTCGGTTGAGAAGAAATGTATTTTTTCAGTCAAGATGACAAACCTGAGTTTCTGAATATATAAATTATTGTGCTGTACTTCCCTATGAAAAACAAATAAAATAGGCAGACAAGAATCCACCTCTCACTTCTATAAGAGGAAAAATGCATCTTCCTGGCCAACATCCCAAATGCGTGGACAATGGTTTTTATAAAAAGTAAGTAAGTAAATAAGACAAAACCAAACAGTTTGGGGTCATCAGATAACTATAGTAACACAATGTGAGAAGACTTTTTAATGAATAAAAATACATACAGGATTTCTTGTATGTGTAGCCAAAGTATCAGCATTTTCCATATAGAACATCCAATATTTTGCTGCATTTTAATTAAGGTGTCTAAACATTATCACAAAGAACTGCAAATTGGTCAGAGCATGCAGTAAGGAAAATTAAGCTCTAAAGGCTTTTTATCACCATATTTCAGGAACCAAGGGTGTAAAATGTTCTAATTTGGGATATATTAAAAGCCATAAAAGGTCTTTCAAAAAGATTAATGGTACTTTGCTTGGATTTAAGATAAGGGTTTAGCTGGTTGGAAAAGCAGGGCCCTGGCTGGCCCCTTGAGGCATTCGTCTCTACAGCCACTTGGAAGATTTGTGAAAGCGCCTACACAACCTCAAGCAAATGCACCACGACATCTTTTTAATTCCTTTCAATTTTACAAGTTCAGTGCGTGTAAATCATATTTGGTCATAAAATAGATATAAAGCCACATCCTTATAAATGCAGTGCAGATTTAAAAAAATAAAGTTAGTATCTCTTACAAATGTTGTCATAAAGTTTCCTGATAATTACTTGAAACATGTGATTCCAACAGCTTAATCTAGCACAACTATAAACTGCTTATCCATCTTATAAAATATTTTAGTTATCTCAAAATTACTAGTGTGTAACAGTCATGACGTTTTCCTCCCTTTTGAACACTTTCAAGGTACTTATTTAGAAATACCAATTATCATACTTTAACTTTTTATACAACAATAGGTCTCTATGAAAAATATTTATGCCGTCTCTTTTGTTCTTTAATTAAATGAAAACAGATGTTTTCTGAAGTAAAGCGGAGCCATCACTGGAGGACTTAACGTGTTAAGGTCTTTAATTTTCTATCAGTTCGGTCGACAATTCCTGATTGTCTTTACTCAAGCTCAACATTAATGTCAGGCAAGTTACCTAGGAGACGAAAGAGATCAAAGAGACAAAACCCTCCAATGTCTGATTAATCAAGCCTGCAAACAGCTTATTTCTTTTAGCCTGCATGCAAGTATGAAAATGAGATTCTGGGAGCCGAACATTGTGCAGATTTGTTCATTCTTATCAGAACAAAGCCAGCGGCAGCTTATTTCATGGATCATTGGCACTGTCATCAGCGCCACACAGAACGGGTGACAGCTCCTCATTTTGAAGCTTGAACAAAATTAGCAAAAAGTCGGCACAAATTAGCCTCTCATCTTTTTAGTAATATGACATTATTCATTTACTTTTTATCCAATTTTTAATTTTTTCCTTGTCAGCTATCCCTTTCTAGTGTCTCTCACATGCCATCATAAAATGCCTTCTGAAAAACAAGCAAAGAAACAGTCAAAGTTAAAATAACACACAAAGTTCAAGAGCAAAGAACAAGCATTTCCAATGGCCAGTTCTGCTGTATTTTAAAATTAAGTTTCAAAACTTTGCAACAATTGATTGATAAGAGCAGCGCAGGATGCCAGTGTACTTCAAGAATGTAACAAGAATAGGTCTCATGCAAATCCCAGCTTAGCGTGGTATTTGCCATAGAAAACTCTGCCTTTCCTGCCATGGTCACACCTGAGATGACGGTGCAGCTCACTGTTCAAGTGAATTTTCCATCAGGTTCTTTTCTTTGCATTACTGCATCTTGTTCTACTGTCATCTTAAGGTATGTACACATACACAGGCTGACATGTTTGAATATCACATTAATGTCTAGATGTACAACCACATATATACTTACTTTTATAATTTTCCTGCCAGTTTATTTCAAAACAAAAACAAAAAAATCCCAATTTAAAACACACTAGGAAAATAGATGTACATATATACACATATGCATACGATATGACCCATATATTCAACTTTGATTTAATAGTAAAATAGTTTACATAACGCCTGTTTTAATAACTTCAAATTATATGTAGATTACAGTATTCCAAACAGAAGGAAAAGATATTACACTGTTGAAATTCCTCCTGGATATTGACATTTATATTCAAGCAACTAATTCCATTCATAAAGGGAAAAGGCATTAAAAAAAAAAAACCATAAGCTGTTAGATGCTTTACACAGCCTCCATAAGAAAGACGGTTTTTTGAAAGAACTGTAGTAGTGTTTTCAGCAATTTCTTTATCTCTGTTCTTCTAAGTAAGAAAGCCTATTAACAAGCTTTGAACTTAAAATCACATTTACAATAATGTGCCATCAACAGTTTTATAAGCTAATTAGAAAAAGATTAATTAATGACTGGCTGCTAATAAAATGGCAATCATGAAGAAAGAAACCAAGGGTGCTAAGCTTCAACTACCACCAATTAAGAGCTAATTACAAACAAATTATATATGTGTTTTGCTGTGGGCTTTAATTTACTAAAATGGTTTTAATTAAAAGAGAAAACATGCTGATTAATTGAACTGCAGGAAAAAATCTACAGTATAAACTGTGCTTTGTGTCTTTAATTAGACTTGTAACATCTGAAATCTTTTTTAAGGTTAGTTAAAAGCACAGATAAACATAATTAAGACAGCACATAAGGAATACCATTCGAGGTGAACACCCAGCCAGACCCCAGAGGTGTGCATGAGCACACCTGAAAACACAGAGAGATGCCCTTTGCTAAATACCAACCTTACTTTCCTGAGGCCAACACGCTCCATCTTCCAAGCTGCAGGGTTTTTACGGGAACGAAAACGTCTTTAAACTAGATGGAATTCACCCAGTCCTTTCCTCACAGGATCAGGCAACATTTCTTCCATGCACTGTGCTAAGTTCTTCTACATATTAACAACTATTACTTGAGAGTTAAGGAAGAGTAAGGCTTTAAAAAATTAAAACTACCATTTTAAAGCCCCCAAGACTATGTGCAGACAACAAGAGGATAATAGGGAGAAGTGTCTGAATTAAAATACTAAGAAGACTAAAGTTAATGTCAGTCTTGGGTGATCCTCAGCAGACACATGCCGTCCCAAGGACAGATCCCCCACCTCCACTAGGCGCCGGTAGGGCTGCCTAGCAGCAACACCCCATTCCCTGAGAGGGCTTTTCCTACCCAGTGCCCTATCCACTCCTACTCTCAATCCACCAGTGAGATACACCAAGAAGAAAATGGTGCTAAGCTGTACCTAGGACAAGAAATACAAGACAATCAAGAAAAGGTCAGGGCTGGAAGGCAGAACAGTATTAAAAGAAAATATATTTTGCCAGTGTTTGCAGACATCCACACAAAATGACTGTAAGAGTTATCTCCTGCTTTTAGAGAAAACTCATGGTTGGTAACATTTCTCAAACATGTCCCTCAGCTAACTGCAACAATGTTTCCTTTCCATAAATATAAAATATTGGTTGGAATAAAGATGTATTTACTTGTGTGTGAATGTGACAGAGAGAGAGAGAGAGTGTGTGTGTGTGTGTGTGTGTGTGTGTGTGTGTGTGTGTGTGTGTAAAATCCATACTGTATTCTTACTATTTTACTCACTTTCAGATGCCAGAAATCACAATATTTATAACTACAGAAAGGGTCTGCCCTTCTTCAGTAGGGCTGGGTGTTCCAGCAATAAATTCTTAGAATGGTTCATTGAAAAATACTGTTCAGCATTGTATCTAAACAATCCATTTTAACTCAGAAACTAGGCTTTACGAGACTTCTTCCCAAAGAAGTATTCCTGAAAATAGGAATAGGGCCATTTTGCCTGACACTGGACAGGTAGACTGAAGTACATCTGAAGGGTATATTTAGTCAAAGGAGCAGTGACTCATTTGAGGGTGGGAACACTGTTTTGTTACCTACTGAAGTTGGTTTTTATCTCTACAAGCTAACAGAAAGGTGCTTAGAGAAAAGTGCTTTTAAAAAAATGTAACACTCACCCCAGGTGCTGCCCACTAAGTTAAAGTCAGGTTTTAGCACTGAATTTCAAAGTACTTGTTTCTACGGGTCTCTTCAGACCAGAGTGTGCCTTATGACAACGGTAATGAGTCAGAAAAGACAGCTGAGGACGAAGGGTGAAAGTCGACTTCTCGGGGATCAAGGTCAGTGAGCAGAAAGCCCTGCCCAGTCAGAGGTCAGTCCAGCCAGACGTGCCCCCAAACAACCGTTTAAAGAAAGAAACATATTCTCTCAAGTTGGAATAGTCTCATCAGCGTAACACAGGCTCGGGTATATGTGTCTATTTCTCCTCGGGAACCGTCAAGGGCAGAATGGACAGGTGGACAGGAGGGCGACCCCAGGGCAGGCCGCAGAGCCTCAGCTTGGACACACAACTTTAAGTCACCCTCTTTCCCGAAACCAGATTCCATGTAAATTCAGTCATCACAAATTTGAGGGACACATTTCTGAGAAATTATGTGTTTGCTGCATCACAATGAGAGCAAGCCAACAGCCGAGTTTTGACATACCCTCTTCAGGGCTGTTTTCAAGGTCTATTCACAAACCTGCTTCTACTTTTAACTTTACTTTTCTTAAAACTGATGCTGCAGTACTCGCTTCACGGGCCTTTAAATGTTAAACATCAAAATGAGCTTCACCTACGGCTGGAAAGGGCTTTAAGGACTCTGGGGTCTGAACATCTGAGCAAAGGCTTTATCAGTAGGTTCCAGTCACTGCTCCTTGAGAAAAGCAAACGGCACTGTTATTAAAAACCAATCTACCTCAATTTCCAAAGGACACCGACCACGCGCATGTACACTCTGTTCATAAGAGGACACCG
>CAJQZJ010008773.1:16876407-16886556 GCA_907164525.1 Lophiomys imhausi
GGTGCTGCAGGGGAGGAGACTTCAGAGTACAGCTTAAGGTGCTGCAGTTTCAGTTTTGCAAGATGAAGAGTTCTGGAGACAAGCAGTGGGAGAATCTGCACAACAGTGTGAGCACGTCCGACAGCACTCAGTCACACACTCAGAGTGGCGACACCATGCTCCACCAACTCACAAAATGTCAGTTTGCTTTGCTGGAAAAAGGGTGTGTAACCTATAACCCATGCTGCCCTTAAAGTCATAGTAATCTTCTTGCCTCAACTTCCAAACTGCTGGGATTACAAGCAGGAAGCACCACGTCCAGGTGAAAACGTCAACCCACTCTTTGTTTTTTCAAAGCCCATAACCATCACTCATGCTATTTCTAGCCAATGCCTCTGTAATTCCTTTTATATTAGCCACTAATATACATGTACAAACATTATATACAGAAATATTTAATGTGACCAATTGTTCTTAAAGATTTTTTTTAAAGACAATTTTGAAATCCTTAAGTCTCTCAGATGATTTTGGAAACAAACACCTTTCAGTCTTTCTTTTGACTTTGCTTATTCCGTACATAAAAATCCACAAGATTTTTAAGGCCTGCAGTCAAAAAAAGGCAAAAATTCACACAAAAAACTCGTAATGGCCATAAATGGTTCATTTTCAGACAACTGATGATGGAAAACTACAACAGTATTTCCATAGAATAACCTACTGAAAGAGAACTTTCTAATTTCAGATTGGAAGAAAACGAAAAGACTGTGAGTTACAACATTAAGAAAGGGCCGACAATTTGCTTTCATGTGACTTGACACCAAGGACTGTTACAAGCTAAGGAGATAAGGGATCAAGTACTAAAAATAAAAAGCAAGATACAGATTTTTCACGTTTTTTTTAGTTTCTAAAGAAAAAGGAACTATAGAACAGGAAAATACATTAGATATGAGTGACAGGTCTACAGGACCCTCCTCCAAGGATGTGAGTCAGAAGCATCCTGTGACCATCTGCATTTGGAAATGTGTTAAATGTATGTATTTAATTTTCTACTGTAGACTGTGAGAGAATTCGCTGAAGCCCCACAGGGCTGAGCAGGACGTACAGCATCTACAGTAAGAGACTGTAAGCAAGGACTAAGAAAAGGCGGCCGGGTGTGACACACATAGCCCCAGTTAGGATAAACTGAGCTAGACACAAAGGGAAAGAGGAAGGCACCCTTCATCACACCTGAAAAACAACATCAACCTCAAAAACAAATAAAGCAAAAAACCTGCTGTAGGCCAGGTAAATAAAACTAGGTCAAGTATCAATTATGCATGATTTTCAGCCTAAGTTTAGGCCAGCATAAATTTGAAGCAATAATGTCAACACAAAGTCTAGCATTCCAAATAAACAGCTGAACAGGAGAGAAGTGCAAGGGAAGAGGAACTGGAGTCTGTCTGCCTTACCTCTCGAGTAGCCAGCTGGTTGCTGAGCTCTTCCGCCTTTTCAACATCCCACTCCTCCACAGCCTGGTCTATCCTCTTTTCAAGACCTGACTAGAAAGAAAAAAAAAAAAAACAAATTATGGGCAGCAAAGAAAGTAAATCACTTGCTAACAAGACCCTGTCATGGACAACAGGACCACATCTACTCAGGTCTCTCAATAACCTACAAGGCTTGCCCCAAATCCCATGTGCAGTAAGACACTTCTGAAGCACTCAGTGGCTACTCAGGGCCCTAAATTTCTCAAGCCAACAGTAAAAAGGAGATGCAAATTCAGATTTTGGGGAGGTGGGTAGAACCAGTCATTGGCATTCCCTAGTAACAGCAATGTTAATAACAGCCATGGTTCAAAATTATGGAGCCTTCACCACATGGCAGAACCTGGGCTCATTCTCCTAAAGCTGTTGCATCCTTACAGCTCTATGAAATGTCAGCTTGTTAGCAAGATTGCTCAACTTGGCTGACATCGGTCTGTAAAGACCATCCCACATCCAGGTCTGCACAAAGTATGAATTCTTAACCACAGTCCAGTCCCACAGCGCAATACTTTCACTGAATAGCCTTTCACCGTCTTCAGTTACAGCTATCATGCTGACTACTATACAGAGAAGAAAGCAACAAATAACAATTATTTTATCTTCCTATGGAAATGATTTAATTTACTAAAAATACTTCAAGAAATCAAATTTTTTAAATGTTATGGAATTAATCAACTAGGTTGGGCTCATCATACTCTTATCAAAAGACATCTTTATATAAACAAGGTCCAGTTATGAATATCTACAACAGAACATAAAAGTTTTAAGTGGTCTCTAATATGTGCATCTTAGAAGACAATTTTACTCTACCAATTGCCTCCTATTCCTTAATTTCAACACAGTCAATATTGAACCTCATATAAACTTCCTCCACCAGTACACTGCCTGACACAGCATTCAACGAAGGGAGATTTTGTTTTTGTACTGTTGCTGAAATGAAGACTTTAATAACTGAAACATAACCCACCTAGAAGAATTGGAGGCAGAGGCCAGTGAGTAGCTCACTCAACAACTGGCACAAGAGAAGACTTCTTCATCACAGCCTATCTAAGGACTGGGGTAGTCAGCTGTCTTCCCACAGTAGCTGGAGACCTTCCTTCAACCAACAGCCTTTGATTATCCCTGACTCTAGGTCACGTGATTCTGATGCCTATTTTCTACTCTTGTACAATCTCCAGAAATTTCCTTGTTTTGAACATCTGCAGAATTCTTCTCAGGCTGGTGCAACTACTACGGCAGACTCTTTCTCAACACCTTTCATTTTCAGGAGGCTCTGACTCTGTCCACTCTAAGACTGGGTCAATGAGGTCTATGGACCAGCTCTCACATGCCAACAGTGCAAATCTACAAACTGTCTATTTGGGTTCAAGTAAAGCTAGCTAAGAATCTTGTATCAACTACCTGCTAACAGGTTCATCTAGATAACTTTTTCTTGGCCTCACCTTTAGCAGTGCCATACATCCTGATCTCTGGCCACATGTGCTATCTTATTAATGTGCCTCTGACATACTTCCCTTAAAAAAAAAAATCCTTCCCCTTCTTTCAAGCTTACATCAGATGTCATCCTCCCTGATACCACAACTACTGGCCTTGTACCTTTCCTCATGTCCCACCCCAAGACTGCTCTCCTGTCTGCATCACTAAACTTAGTACCGACCCCCCCCCCAGCACTTGTTCCTCTGACACACTGTATTTCTCCTTTCTTGGGTTCTATGTTCAATGAAGGCAAACTCTAGGTATAGCAACTAACTGGCCCACACAGGAGGCATTCACTCGGCCCGTACCACTGCACTGAGAGTTGCAGTGCAGTAGCCCATGATTGCATTGATCCTAGAAGCAACCGGCATACACTGGCAGCCCGTGAAGAGTCCCACGATAATAACCTTGAGGTAATGATGCCCTCGCAGTCAAAATGGGATCACATACTGCCATGCTTATCTATACACATTTATCTGCAACAAATAAAAACATGTATTTCTTGGGGATGGGCCCATGGCTCAGCAGTTGAGAACACTTGCTGCACTTCTAGTGGACCCAAGTTCATATCCCAGGACCAAAGCCAGATGGCTCACAACCACCTGGAACTCAGGTCCCAGAGGGTCTGACAACTCTTTTGTCCTCTGTATTTCTTCAGGGCTCAAGGGTCTCTTTATCTTGAGCTCTCAGAGTGCAGTACAATTAGAAGTTTATAGATTCTCCATTTAAAATTTCTTATTTAATCTATAATGGAAATGAAGTTATTTATTTACAAAATGCTAATACAATATCATTTACTCCCTTTACAAAACAGAGATTCCCTCAAATGCCTCTGAGACATACGAAGTAAACATTAATATCAAATTCAATTTTCTTGTATCACAAAGTCTGAGGTAGCCAGATACCTCAATTCAGTGTTTACTGAATCACCACACAATCACCCAAACTATCTCTACTCTTCCACCAATAACCTGTCCACTAATCCTCTCAGGAGCCACATATGTTATGTACAGCAGCTGTGCTCCCTTCCGATTACCTAGGCTTCTTACCTTCGTGGATAGAGTGCCCAGGTAAGCCACAGACCCTGAGACCTGGGTGAGCCCCCACGCTGAACCATTCTACTGAACCAACTTGTTAATATCCCTATAGTACATAAAGCTACAGTTCAGCTCAGAGTATCACAAAGGGAAGGGTACTCTCCACCCCAGAAACTCCTATGAACTGCTGAGCTTAAATAAAGGTAAGGTTTCAACTTAAAATTAAATCAGGCTGGGGAACGTCCCTTAGTAGTGTTGCTAAGACATGAAGCCCTGGATCTGACCTCTAGCACCACACTTAATCTAGAGTAGTGGTGACACGCACATGTAATCCCAGCAAAGGGAGGCAGAGACAAGCAGAGCTCTGTGAGTTCAAGGCCAGCCTGGTCTACACAGTGAGCTGCTGGGCAGTCTAGAGCTAGAACTGAGACCTTGTCTAAAATAAACAAAAGAAGTTGCTCAAGGTCCTCCTTGGCTACATAGAAATTAAGACCAATCTGGGCTTGTCTCAGAACCAAATAAATCAATCAGTTAAAATTCCCAGTCTATTTCCACCCCCCATACCCAGTCACCAGTTCCCAATCCTGCCAGCATTCAGAAGAAGCGTGGTCCCAGTTCTAGGTAGTTCCTCTTAAACTGCAGCTTCCCAAAGACAGAGAGATCACTGGCTTGGATGAACAAATTTATTTCTAGAAATAAAATCATAAGTTCCTACTACAATTTCAACTTTGTTTCTAATAACAGTTCTTTTTACAGATATAACTGATTCTTGCTTTTTTTTTCTTCTTTCACACAATGCTTTTGTGTCTATCTCCCTCTCCCTAACTCTTTTCCCAGTTTTGTTCTGAGCCAGGGTCTCACACTGTACCCTAGCACACACATCAGATCAAGACCCGACTGACTGCCTTGGCTGCGTTAGGAAGGAGGAGCCCAGGGGTCTGGGAAGAACTTCATGTGCGCACCACTAAGGTCTCCTGAACTCAGTCACGCTGTTTTCTTAAGATCCCATGATGATCTCCATAGGGAGGGGTACACAGCACGTTAATATGTATGTACATAGTATGTGCATGTGTAATATGTGACTAAAGCTGTTTAAGTCCAACTGCATCACAATCTATTTTTACACAAATCTCACTGATAAATGTGTATTTGGTTATTATATCCAATCTTTAAAACATGATACAAATATATTATCTATTGAAATTTGCCTAATTACAGATGAATTTAAATATCTAGGAGCAAAGTGAGACAATTTCTCCATAAAGAGAAAGGACATATAATTTGCATATATTATACAAATATACTATATATTAACAAGTCATGTGATGACTCTGTTACTTTTACATATAAATCATATAAAATTTAGGTAAGCTAAAAACTAATCTATTACTTTAGGAAAATTCATATTGGGGACCAAATGACTTGAGTTTAAAGTCTTACATCTTACCTGTTGTTTGTTCCTAAGGCAAGTATACCAAGCTTCTGTTTCTTCACCTATCTCGTGAGGCTAACACTGGCCCTCCCTACAGAGATCATCATGGTATCACAAGAAAACAGCGTGAGTGATATCAGGAGACCTGCATGGTATCCACATGAGGTTCTTCCCAACCCCCTGCGCCTCTTTCCTAATGTACTCAAGGCAGTTAGATTTTAGATCTATGCACTAGAGTGTCACATAAAGGTCTAAATAAAGAAGTATTCTGCCACAAAGAAAGAACAAGTATGAAAAAGCTAATCTATACAACAGCAGTCTCATCTCATGAACAACTTTAAAGAAAGATCAAAGACAGTAATTCTAAAAAGAACAATGAAAGTACCTATAGTTTTCATGCCAAGCGTCCATCTGAGATGTTTATTTCAATGACTGCTAACTAATAAAACTGAGTCAACTATGGAATACTTGAGACATTTATAGGGAAGTTAATGATTTAAACTTTATTCTATAGAAATTCCCACATGGATTTAAAATAATTATGTTTTGATTACAGAAGCATTGGTATTTATTATAGCTACACTTAATACAAAGAACACTTTAATACAGAGATGGATATTAGGAAGTCTCTCTGCATTGTCTGGCAAGCAGGTGACAGCAGGGCTATCGTACACATTCTGGGCTGGGCAACCCTCTTGGCTTTGGCAGGACTCCAAGCCGGGGGGTGGTGTATGATAGACATGAAATTAAGAAGTTTTGTTTTGCTTTTCCGTTCTTGAGGGTTGAGTGAAAACAAAATAAAAAGACTTTCTGGTAACAAATCAGCCTCTGCTCCAGAGATTAAAATGCTAGGCTGGAAATCCGTATCTGTTTACACTGCACTACGTGTCTACACAGTCCTCACCAGATTCTAAACTATGTAATGGACTTACATTTATTCATGGCTTTCATTGCAGTGTCTCCCATGTGGACATTCTGCTTTGTTTTTTTTTAAGTTTATTTACTTTGCTGGACTTACAGTAGAAACCTCGGCAGAACAGCAAAAGAAGCATCATGTAAAACCATGAGCCAACCTAAAGAGGGAGTGCAGACTGCTGGCACGCAATTACACTCCACTCCCAAGAGCAGCTGAAACAATTCAGCTTCACTAAATCCTCCCTTCCTTTCATGCCTGCATTTACGTGCAGAATATTAAGCACTGGTAAAATGGAAGCCGGGCCAGCAGCAGGTCCCTGGTTACAAGACCCAGAACTTTCTTCGCCAGGTGTCATGTATGCAGAGGAATATCTGCAGGAAAAGTCCAAGTCTACAAAATGGATGCACATGTGATTACAGTCAGACCCACACAGCAATTTCTCTTAAACAGAGTTCACACTTTTAACTGCTGTCTTGACTTTTCTATAATGCATGTGAGACAAAGAGCTAGGTGCTAAGATGGAATTCTTCAAATGATACTATGAAGAATCCTTTTAACTTCATGAAAACTACACTGTACATGAATAAGAGTTGTATCTAGCCAGTATTGAGACTGTACAACTTCAAACGTAGGGTAGCAATAGAATTCTGATAGGTTGTGAAAAATTATTCTCTAAATCTCTGCTCTTTTGGCTACAAAGTCCATTTCATATATTTAATGTCTCTTATCAATTTAGATACTCTGAAGTCAATACTATAATAATAAATACTGTGAATAACTGAAAATCAAAGGCCATTTAACTCATGTTTACAAATGAAAAAGTTGAGCCCTGAAGGATCTAGCCCAGTGGTTCTCAACCTTCCTAATGCTGCAACCCTTTAATACAGTTACTTCCTTATGTTGTAGTGACCCCAAACCATAAAATAATTTTTGTTGCTACTTCATAGTTGTAATTTTGCTATGGCTCTAAATTGTAATGTAAACATCTGTGTTTTCTCGTGGTCTTAGGCGACCCCTATAAAAGGATCATTTGACCCAAAAGGGGGTCAAGGCAAACAGGTTGAAAACCACTATCTAGTCAGCGGCTGGGACTCCTATGGCCCAGGGCAGTCAACAAGGTCTTCCTCCCTGCTTAAGGACAGATTTGGCAGTCAGGAGCAGTCTAACTCAGTCACATGACCTCCTCTTAGCACACATGAATCACAAGGGTCAAGATCATGACAAAACATGTGCAGAAATGCAGAAATGCCCCTTCTCAGTGTGCCCAGGAAGAACTTCAGCCTGGTGTCTTAGGACTCAGATTTTACTTGCAACTCTACCACTGGTCTTTGTAGAAAATCCATTATTTCTATATCTGCTTAAAGGTTATTGCTCATAGTAGGAGCTTCAGAAAATGAACACGGTACCAACTACCTACTATCAGTATTATAGGGACTATTTTGGAATTAAGAATTTCTTGCAAAACTGGAAAAAAGAAGCCACACTCGGCATGTTGTGAACATAATCCCAGGTACTCACAGATCACGAGGACCATCAGACTAAGATCAGAAGTTCAATACTAGCCTGCGCAATATAACAAGGCCTCATCTCAGCCGAAACAAAATCCCAAACACATCACAAAGAAAATCATGTTGTGTTAGGTGTCTCTTCAGAGACAGCACCACCTAATTATAGATTTTAAATGAGAGGTTTTTCACAATACCAAACAATCAGAAAACAGCAAAGGTCTCCAGGTACACTGAGCACTGAGTAGCCCCCAACAGTGACCCATGTAAAGGTAGCTCTCTAAGGAAAGCATGGGATACATAGGTTCCGCTGCCCCCAGGCCTCTAATTCAGGAAGCACTGGATTCCCATGCTCTCAGACTCCGCCAACAATAGTCCCTACCCCCAACCACAAATATGGGCTCTATTCCTAACTTCAAGGCCTTTTCTAGTTTCTAGAGATTAACAACCACAAACACACACCTCAGGCTCACACACTTCATTATAGTATTTTTCTCTGCTTGTGTGCTCTGATTCTGATCAACACTCCTGCATAAAAATCTGAATAGCTATGTTCTACTCTAAATCTTTTTTCCTCCTAACTTCTCCCAACTTTCTAACTAGCATTATTGTGCATCACTTGAGGAAACACCTGACAAACAAGGCAAAGGTGTATACTTTCAGTTCTACCTTCACATTAAACCTCAAAGCTCCCACTTTTCTCCATCTCCATCAGCACCATTCACATTCAGCGGACCATCATCCCGCACTTAGCCTGCGGATTTTTCATTACTCTCAAGGCCTCCAATCTATCCTCCACATAACAGTCAGGGAATCTTTAAAATGTAAATTAAATCATGTCACTCTCGTAAGGTCAAGCACTGCATATAAAGCCCATTTACTACACCTCTGAGGCCACACCCATCTTTGGCAGTTCTACAAGATTATCTTGAGTCTTAAAGTACCTTCCCCTCACTGACTCCATTCCAGACAGTCTAACCTTCTCATTAAAAACAGCAAGGTCCACATCAACCCTTCCTTGAGCATGTTCACTTCTGTCTCAGTAGCATCTGAGTGGTCATTATTTATGAAAAAGGCCTTTCTCCACCCTTCTGGTCGCAGGGACATGGCCTCTTACAGGAACAGCTTTCTTTCACCACCCAAGGCAAAAGAGTAAGGCTCCCATGATTAATATTTTCACAACTTATTCTTCTGAATAGTTTTAAACTACATATCTACCTGTTCATCTAGCATCATTCTGGTACATGCTATTTTATGTTTCTAATTATATGAATTAATGAACTAATATCTTAGACAAGGCTAATCAAAAATGCGTCCTGTTAGCCAAGATGGAATAATATAATAATTATTATAAGAAGGCTTACCTTCTCAACTTTTTTCTGTTTAACCGGGGGTTCAAATCTATCATTGGCTCCAAAATACTGAGTCAGTTCCTTCCATTGGACTTCACTTGAGGACTGCTCACTGCAAGAAGACAAATTAAGTCTGGGTACACAAATTATGCCTCTTTTTACTTTGACTGTTTTTAACTGGTTGCAGAATTATAATCCAATGACTACTTTTCATGTCTGATCATTACCAAAGATAAACAGTGCAGCAATCTAGAAAATTCCAAACACTGCTGAATAGTAACTATTTTAAACTCCACTTACCTGTGAGGTTCCTTTTCATTCTTCGACTTGCCTAAAAGGAATTGACAGTGTGAATACTTAATTATGCAGCTATTACTTCAAAATCATGTTTTAAGAAATTAGTCAACTTGAGTAGGAACAACTAACAACCTAAATTTAAAAATAAACACCTTTTTTGGAGCGTTTTCTTTTTTTCTGTCTGAATCTTGATGTTGAATTTTTCTGTTCAGAATTTTTTTTATGCAATTCTTGAAATTTCTATGTAAAAAGAAAAAAAGTATGTGTGTGTGTGCTGAAGATAAATAAGCATTTTACAAATAAACAGATGTGCTAAATAAAATCCTATGTTCTGCCATTTCTGAAGACACCAAGTCAGGAACTCTGCTCTTGAGATACTGTAGGTTGGATTGGGATAGTCACTAGTTTTGACATAAGCTGTTTGATTATAATAGAGAACGAAGCTCACTGACCCCTGTAACTAAAGGAAGAAATAAAGAAATAAAATCATTTATCATGTTAGGTAATGCAGATAATTCTATGAAGGTTTTACTTCTCCTACTTATGTAAAACAAAACTAGAATCAATGTATCCAAATGGTTAAAGAACAGTGAAGGTGCTCTAAGCCCCTAACAGTGAAGGTGCTCTAAGCC
>CAJQZJ010008773.1:16886566-16910720 GCA_907164525.1 Lophiomys imhausi
TAACAGTGAAGGTGCTCTAAGCCCCTAACAGTGAAGGTGCTCTAAGCTCCTAACAGTGAAGGTGCTCCGAGCCCCTCCGCTGTCTGTTGGGTCCCAACAGACTCTGCCCAAGGCACAGAGATCACCCACACGTACACACGTGCCCTCTCCTAACAACAGAGAAGAAACCTACATTCCACATGTTTAAGGGAATTCCAGAAGGGCATTTCTCATAGGCATTTATATCAGGCTCTGTTTCAGTTTCTGCCTTGACTGCTGGGAATTCTGACATTCTTGGCTTCCCATTGCTGTCAGTCTTTCCATCTTCCTGTAAGCTAACTTCTGGGTCCTTTAGTATGACTTCATCTTCAGAATTTGACTCAATATCGCTTTCATTTATCCCAGGAGGTAACAGCCCACTCCACATTTTTTCTTCTAGAAGGAGAAAGGGAAAGATGAATTCAAACTCAAATAGTAGCCATGGAAATTATTTTAAAACCACTAACAAATACTATAGGAAACCAATATTTCTACCAATGATCTAGGAAGTCAATTTAAACTTTAAAACATAAAATGGAATGAACCCTCCATATAAAATAGCTAAAATCATATGTTTACAACATACACCTACAGATAAAACAGAACCTTGATTCTCTAAAGTGTGGATTATTTTCCCTAAATGAAACTCAGTAAAAGCACTCATGGCTCAAGAATGTCAAACACTTAACAATATGCACTGTAAGAATTTGAAACAATGTATTTTTTATATTTTATTTGTTTTGCTGCTCTTTTACTGAGACAGGGCTTTACTCTGAAGCTCAGCTGGCCCTGAATTCCTGAAGATCCTCCTGCTTCAGCCTAAGAGCTACGCTCACACTCATGAAGCATCACAGCAGCTTAAGGCTTACGGTACCACGCTTTACGTTGTACCTGTTAAAGAACGAAATAAAGGTGGGTGTGTCATCTAAACCGAAGCATATGTAACTCTCAGAAGGCTCACTCTTGAAGAAGCAGGAGGACAGTTAAAGGAAAAAACTTTAAGTTGTACATGTATGTTTTAAAGGCTGTAGCAGTGTGTGCCAGCAAGATGGCAAGGCACCAAGTCTGATGACCTCCGTTCCACCCACACACGGTAGGTGAAAAACAATTTCTGCGAGATGTCCCCTGACCTCTATCTACCTGTGTGCCGTGGCATGCATACCCACATAATACATAAATGTAAAATAATTAGCAATAAATAAAAGGTGTGGTGGTACAAAGGATACCCCAGTTTTAAATTATACAATTTGCTAAAATAAACCAAAAGAAATATAAATCTAAACCTTAACAAGCATACAGCTTTCCTGAGTAACTATGTATTTGGGAAACGACAAGGTCAGCACAGTATTTGGCATTATCTTTATGGCCCAATAGTACAACCATTAAGTCTCAAGAAAATGACTTTTAGAATTAGTGTAGTCATGTGCAAGGGTTAGGAAACTTTCATTGATCTCCATAGAGCAGCCTATTTCTCCACCTAGCTGAGCCCAAACAATCACACTTCTCACAACTCACCATCAGTCAGAAGGAGGAGAACAGAGAGCTACCTGCTGAGGGTCCTCACCCTCTTCAGGTCACAGGTATCAAGGTCTCTGCATTACCCTGAATTATACATTGCTTCCTTTTACGATCTCCTCTTAGATTTAAAGAAGCAGTGTTCAGTTGTATTTAGGACAGCTTTACCAGTACTCAATCTTCTGAAACATTCTCTTGATTTTTTAAGAGGACCCAAGCAGACTCCTGACTCCACTTCCACCAGAGGCAGAAGGAAATCAGTTAACAACCTTGACCCTCAGTTTCTTTATCTGTAGCACATGATAATTGCAATGAGAATTAAATGAGATATAACACTGAGAATTAAATGAGATATGACACTTGTAAGTGTTCAGGGGTTCTAGGTACTCAATGTTTGGTGTTGAAAGCCTTTTTTTTAATAAACATCAAAAAAAAAACAAATGGCTCATCAAAAATAAAAAGGTGCATCAAAAAATGTTCAGTGGTTCTTGCTATCACTCCTAATACGGATAGAAGGGCCCGTAAGATACCTTTAAAGTGTCTGGTATTTGTGGTGTTTCATTTATCAACTGATACAAATCATGCTCCTCCCTGATCTCCAGTCTGACAGGGAGCTTCTATACACAAACCTGGTATTCAGCCTTCTGAACAGAGCAACAAAGCAAGCTGTGGATTACCAAACAACTAACAGAATTCAAATATTAGTGTTCCTTATTTATAAAGGTTTTCTCTAACCACTGTGTGTAATTTTCTATCCAAAATTTATGTTCAACTCAAAGTAGAGACCCCAAATTCTATGTGTTTGGCCTTACAAAGCTTGCATCTACCCCTAAAGTTGGTCTGTACATTTTAAAAGCTGGGATTGGGATAAAGGAACTCCTGAGATACTCTGTAAAATATGTCAACAAGGAGATCAGAGTGTCCAAAACATCTTTAGGTTCATTATCCACTTGAGGATATTAAAAATGTAACAAATTTCAGACATTTTTAAAGCATGCTTAGAGCGTACTGTAGAAAGTACTGCCACGGCAATTCTTACTGCATGCTAGATGCTCTCCCAGAGCTTGGGAGCTGAAGTACACAAAACAGGAGAGGGCCAGGTGCCTCACAGAGCAATGTTTATACCATGGCAAGGAAATGTCACTCAGCCTGGACCTTCGATAGTATGTGCCACCCACAAGCAGGCCTCTGTTTTAGTATGTCTAGAGTTCTATAATCTACATTCTGGGGGTTCCTATGTGCTTCTCCATAGAGTAGTCTCAGTTACCCTGACAAGGTATGCTTTTCCTCATCCGTTTTCAGGTAGTTATCCAGTTTTCATTAGGTTTTTGAAGTTTCTCAAAATTACTTTTATCTACTGCTAATTTGGCATCCGAAAGTCCTTAATGTGGTAGTTTTCTGGATTGGTAGTTTCTTAAATGTATCTGAAGAAAGAAAAAAAGTTAAAAGAACCTCCAAATCCATACTACAAAATTCTAATAAGGTAATTTTTTTTAACTCAGTCCTTTATCTTTGGTCACACATCAGTTTCCTGTGATACTGGGGGGAGTTCCACAAAACAAAAAGAAAACATAAAAGCGGGTAAGGGAGATTAAGGTTCCTGCTGATAAACACAGGTAACTGCTGGTAATGAGCCTGCAAAATGGAGTTGTCCAGTTAAGAAGCAGCTCAACTGTAAACTAGACAAAGTGGAGAGGCTGCTTAGTAATTTCTGCCTTGGGCTCCTGTTTGAAGATACTGTCTTTCAATCCCTAGCATATATGTGTCATTCATGTTTTCCAGTTAGCACCATGTCTGGCCTCCTGTTACTCCTGTTTGGGCTTCTCTAAAGGCTGACTCTTTTATTTCTTTAAAGCATCTCTTTAATTCCTTTCAGGGTCTATGTCTTTATTTTAAGGCAAACAATCCTAAATTAGTCTGAGAAAATTTACTCAGCCATTCTCAAAAGATGTGGAATAGCCAATAAACAGAAATTCAATTCTCTATGTAGATTATAGCTAGGCCCATAGCAGTCAATGAAGTGATGTGTAAGCTTTCAGTTTCTAGCCTGTAACCCAATAATATTTAATTTAATCATATCCTCAGGGAAGATAGAACTGAGCCATAATCCCCCTTCCCTCCAAATTTTCAAGTCTCACTTCTTCATTTCATACACTCATCTCCACCTTAGTTATGATCCCTTCCATCCTACCAACTATTCTGTGTACAACATGGGACATATCTTCTAGTTCTGAGTGGACATCATTTGCTATGAATTGAATGTATTAACATACTGTTCTAAGCCTAAATAAAGAAGATTTTCTTTCACCTTTGAAAAACCGTAGCCATTACAGAGCACACTTTGCCAGAAAACAAATACATTTAAAACAAAGTGGTCCAGCACCTGGTTATCTCTGCTTTTTACAAAGTTTTATAATGAAAGTACTAGAAGTCACTAAGCCAGTTATCAGTATTTGTAATTGAACTACTTTTGATAGCACAGTATCATCTCCTTTAGGTGAGAAAACGTATATCCAGTAAAGCCTTACTCTACACCTGTTACCAGACATGTTGACTATATATCTCATTTTTTTTAATATTTAAAGGTTTAGTAAATATCATCTCTCAAAATACAGAAACCATAGAGATACCAAATCTCAATAATAAAAGTTCTAGTTTCTGTTAGGATTAGAGACCACTAGTTGTAGGGGCAAAAATAGTCTGGAAACTCAGATGACTTCCAGCCCTGAGCAGGTCATTGTATTTGCCCGGGTCTCCATTCTAGCTAGGCTTTAAAATGAAGGTATGACGAGTTACTGCTGAGATGTCTCACACCTTTAAAATGTTAATGATCTTAGTACTGTCAAAGTCCCAGAGCTGCCTCTGATGTAATGTTCTAGTCTCTCTCAATCACATATTCTTGTTTAAAGCCAAGTAAATGCAGTTTCTCTCCTCTATCTCACAAGATGACCAGATTTTAGAGACTCTGCACCCAGGCCACTGAAAAAGGGCAGGAAACCCTGTTATAACAAAACACACAAAAGCAGGAGGAGAAACACAACGCAGGTCACATCATAAATCAAGAGGCAGGCATTAATCCTCATCACAATACTGATTAGAAATTAACATCAGCCCTTTTTACGACTAACCACTTAGTTTACAAAGGCAGAGCCAACTGGCTTTAAATTATGAACTTTTAGAGGGCAAAGATTTTAGAGAGGGCCCAAAACAATGGTTCTAGGCTGTTATTACAGGATTGCTAAAATTTACTAATAATTTTCTGCACCTTTTCCATATGAAAAACCAGGCAAACTGTTATACCAAGTAACATACTGAGAGTTACATTTAGAAATCTGAGAAATGTATTCTAGACCACGCATCTGCCTGCGAGCAATACCCAAAGGATAAAATCTGCGCATCTCAACCGATAAGCTTTCCCTGTCTTCACTATGCAGGAATTTAAACTGCATTTCCATCAAGTAACTTGTCTTATGTCACACAGTTTTGTATTCAATTTTAAACGATCAGACATCTACATTTAATCTCATTCGTAAAATAATTATAACAGTCGTCCTCTAATCTTTAAGAGCATAATAAAGTACTTAGTTCCTGAACTTTGGAATTAGTTAACTAACCCGCGTTTAGGCTTAAGATGTCAACATTAATGTAAACGTCTTATTCATTGTTAGATAACGTGTTCCTTTTTCTCGAAACGGCACCGAAAACACGAGGGAATCACAGGCCTGAGTGCAGATTTACTCCACACAAAGCTACTTACTTGGCAGCATTTCTTTTTCTTTTTTTTTTTTTTTTTTTTTTTTTTTTTTTTTTTTTTTTTTTTTTTGGTTTTTTGAGACAGGGTTTCTCTGTTTAACAGCTCTGGCTGTCCTGGACTCGCTTTGTAGACCAGGCTGGCCTCGAACTCGCAAAGATCCGCCTGCCTCTGCCTCCCAAGTGCTGGGATTAAAGGCGTGCGCCACCACCGCCCGGCGCATTTCTTTTTCTTTATCTGCAAGCTGAACTAAGACAACGTTTACAGCCAGCGCATTTCTTTTTCTTTATCTGCAAGCTGAACTAAGACAACGTTTACAGCCAGGGCCCGCCCGGGGCTCCCACCCCCACCCGCAGCCGCTCCGCACCTCGGACGGAAAGACCCACAGATTGCAGCCCACGCCACTGCGCCAACACTTACAAAGCTCGGGGCCGCGATGGGCGGCTCCACAGGGGCGCACCGTCCGTCCCACGCCGGGGCCCACAACCTGGAACCCACGCCCGACCGACCGCGGCCGCGCGGAGACGAGCTCAGCTACCGGGAAGCGGCGTCGACCCGGCAGCCATCTTAGCGCCCCGCCAACATCGCGCCTTCTCATTGGTTCCGGCGGCTCAGCCAATGGGCGGCGACCGTTCTGGCCCCGGGGTTGCCAGGGCAACAGCCGCGCCAGCTCGGGCTCTTCCCTCCGCTCCGAGGAGAGCGGGTTTTCTCCCTCAGTCTCTTTCTCCTTTGACCCAGCCATTTAAAGAAAAGAAAAGAAAGGCTTTGTTCTTTCTTCACGCCTTGCCTGATCCAGCGCGTCTGCTGAGGAGAGTGTCGACTTCGACGCTCGCCTGAGTTCGCCCGAAGGAGAATTGAAGCAGACGGTCTCTTCAGGGATTGTTTTCCTTCCTTCGCTTCCTCCCTCCCCATTTTTCTTTCTTTCTTTCTTTCTTTCTTCCTTCCTTTCTTTCTTTCTTTCTTTCTTCCTTCCTTCCTTCCTTCCTTCCTTCCTTCCTTTTCCTTCCTTCCTTTTCCTTCCTTCCTTCCTTCCTTCCTTCCTTCCTTCCTTCCTTCCTTCCTTCCTTCCTTCCTTTTCTTTCTTCGTATATTTGAGTGTCCACTGTGTCACTTGCCATCTGGTTGACCGAGTCCGGCTAAGCACCCTCCTCACAAGTTTGTGTACCAGGCTGGCACAGTGTGTGAAACCTGAGGAGGGGCTTGGGGGTCTGTAAATGAGGAAAAGACCAGAAGATCTCACCATATGACTGCCATAAAACCAGGCAACGAGACGACGGGGATGAGAATAGGACTAATTCAGAAGTGCTTCCGTTTTCTGAAGTGCTGTTCTGTAATCAGATGAAGTATATGTTCCCATTTTCTTGTGATGGTTATACAAGAAAATACAGGGCTAGGGAGATAGCCCAATCAGGGGAAAGCTTGCCAAGCAAGTGGGAGACCCTGAGTTCATTGTATCCCCAGAATCCATATTTACAAAGCTAGGGGTAATGGGTGTAACCCCAGCACTCAGGAGGCAGAAGGCAGACTCTCCGAGCTCCTAGGCTAGCCAAACTGGCCTACTTGGCAAGCTCCATCCAGACCAGTGAGCACAAGACAGATGGACATCCCCTAGGGAACTAACTACACTTGGGAGTTGTCTTCTGGACTCTGTACACATGCACCTGAATACACATGTGGCACATGCACACACAAAATACAAAGCCTTTAACAAGTTTAAAAAAAAAAACCTTTGCAGAATTTATTTGAACAAACTGCTGTTTCATGAATAGAGGAGTGCGCTAACCCAGTGGAAGCTCAGAGTGCCCCACCAGTGAGCAACCAATCTTTGCAGAGTAGTAAAGGGAAAAGAAACTGGTATAGTAGTGCAGTTGGTCATATCTGGCCATTTTCCTTATATAAACATGATCTGATCAGTTGTCATACTGACTGGCTAAAAGTCAATTACTATGATTGACTAAGTCTCAGCAGCACATTATAAGAATAGTAACATACTCTTTTTTTTTTAACATGTATTACTTCAAGTTACATCACAACCCCCTCCACCTATCTCTGTCCCACCCTCCCACCCTCTACTCCTTCTTCCCCTAATCCTACTCCTCTGGTGTGAGGGGCCCCCACATATCAGCCCCCCTCAGTTCATCAGCCATATGAGGGCTAAGAGCTTCCTCTTTGACTGGGGACTGACATAGCAGTTCCACTAGAGTGAAGTGTCCCACTGACAGGTAACAAAGTCCATGTTCCTGTTCCTTTCAGTCTGTTGGTTGTAGGATAGCTATCCTGTACTATATGTCTATAATCCAGTTATAAGCGAATAGATGCCATGTGCATCTTTCTTGGTCTCGGTTAGCTCAAACATACTCTTAACTTAGGCTACAGTTTAAGCTATTTAGTTATTCAAAGCAGTGAGTTGTAGAGCAAACTTAATTCACACATTGCTTAACCTGCAGCAATCCACTTATTAACACTATCAACAAGAGCCTTTAAAAATATTCTTACATACAAAAATTTTGCTTGTATTCTATAATATAAATGGATTTAGCATTATTGGATATTTAATTCTAGTATTTGAACACCCTTTACACCCATGCAGCCTACAATATCTCCTGGAAGGTAGGCCAAATTTATGTTGTGTTCTAGAATTTGATAAGTTTGCATGACTGAGGTTCCCTTTCACTAATTCCTTGACTCTAGAGAAAAACAAAGCTGAGTAATTCAAAGATTCATGAATTCTATGACACTCCCCAAAGACAAGCCTGTCCAGCTTTTAAATGGGATTGTCTTCTACTCAAATCCTGCAAATGTTAATGAAGTGTATGAAATTGGTTTTGTAATTGAGCAGCATTGTTTTTGTCAGCATTGAGCAGCTTAATTGCTGTGTTAGTCTGCTGTGAGTTGCCATAACAAAATACTACAGACTGGGTAGCTTAAATAATCAACACATTTCTTCAACTCTGGGTACTATGAATTCTGCTTGCATGGTCCTTTCTCTTGGCTTGTAGACAGCTGCAAGTGTACTCACATGACCTCTTTGGAATACAGTTTAGGAGAGTGCACTGGAGTCCTCATAAGAACCTAATGGTACCACAGACCCATCCTTTTGATTTTATTTTACTTAAGTTACTTCCTTAGAGGGCCTATCTCCAGATATAGCTGTGTTGTGGGTTAAGGCTTCTACATGAATTTGGGGACAGCACACAACCATCTATCCTATAACAATTGTTGAAGCAGAAGTGTGATCAGAATAGTGAGAGGACAGAGAAAAAAAGCTGTAGCATGGGGAAGAAAGAAGTAATGCTGGCATTTTTATTATCTGAATTACTTCTACACATATTCCCTCCACAAATGCTCATTATCTACTGCGAATGACTGCGAGTTGGATAGAAATGGAATGAAAATGCCAAAGATTTATAATCATTACCATATATTCATGTATATATGAATATAATTACATGTATATTTTCCAAATGTTAATATGAAAATTCTTAATATCTTCTTATGACACTAATAAACTCTGATAATAAAATTAAGTCAGCTCTCAGAGTTTTGCTGTTTCAAGCTATGAGGCTGTAAGCTTCTGCATATTATTGTTTTGCAAGTTTTCCAAGGAAAATGTCGGTTATTTGATTTATTTTAATCAATAAATTTATCTTCCCTCTAGAAAAATTCCTACTCTGGAAACCTGCCAAGCCATGTGTTTTATGAATGAAATACTTGTATTTTTGAGATTTCAGTGAAACATAGAATTGTTGAATACTTTTTAGTAAATCATAGTGAAATATGTCATGCAGCTAGTGAATTGTGCTGGAATTGTATTGCATCTGGCACTAATTTCAAACATGTAAGTTTCATTTAAATTTTTCATATCTTCAAAAACACAAAGCAGTTTTTCATTGCGAAGGGACATTAAGGTTTATGAGCAGTTTTCCCTCATATTTAATATTTTTAGTGTAGAGATTATAAGTCACACCCATGATTTAAAAGGTTAATTGTGGAATTCTTTTTGGTAGCTGCTAAATCTCTGATTGATGGAAATGTTGTCCAAATATAATGAAGTCCCTCAACTATTTCTCATTTGTATAAAGTGAATACAATATTGTTGAACATGTAATAAATGTGCTTCTTGCTGAAACTGAGAAAGAATAATTAATTTCCATCTATACAAAGTACTTCTTTTTCAAAATTGCAAAAATATGGTCTAGTGACTTATGTAGAGAAATTGAAACCAGGGAGTTCTAAATTTCATAATTGTGTTGCTATCTATCATGATTGTGAAATGACAATTTACCTGAACTCTATTTTTTTTACATTTTCAGAGTAAAACATCTATAAACAATGTTGTTTTCCAAGAATCTAACAATTACACTATGATTTCAGCAAGAACTGACATTTGAAGAAAGAAATTTTCTATAACATAGGATACTACTTTCTTTAGGAGCACCTTTTCTTTATCGCTCATGTCTAATACTTTCAAATTCTTTATTTCTTTTTTTTAATAAATTTATTTATTTGTTGCTTCAGGTTACATCTCCATCATATTGTCCTCTTTGCCCCCTTCCCAGCCCCACTCTCTCACCCTCTCCCCCAAATTCTTTATTTCTAATGGGAAAGACAACAGAAGAGGGAAGTTTAAGGAGTATTTGAGTATGTTTTGTCTCTAGTATTTTATGCAACCCTATGAGGTAGGTATCGGTGCACCCTTTTTATAGATAAGAGTTGAGGTAAATTGTCTAATGCCCTACATCCAGTGATGTGCAGAACCAGGATAAAGCACACAGAGTTAACAGACAACACAACGGACTCATTGGATGCTGAGTGACTGCCTTCCCCAGCTGATACATACTGCCTCATAAGAGGAGGTTCCTTAAAAATCCCAGCGCAGAACAGCCAAAGTGTGGACGTGTGTCATGGCATATCCAGTGGGATCTCATCAAAAGAGAGGTTTTGGAAGCCAAGTGTCTTTTCTCTCTCCTTCCCTATTGCTGCATAGTGGTGAGTGGTCACATCCTATCAGCAGCCTCTGGTCATTCCTGGTTTGATGCATTAGAATCTGTTAGTCTCCCCCTTTTCTTTTTAACACTTTCATTTTCAAAAATACTCCACTACCTACTTCATCTCTCTAGATGAAGCAACACATATCCAAGTTTAATGTGAAGCCTGGTATATGAGAAGTTATCAATAAGTAGCTTTCTGATGTATAAAAGCCAAAGAGCTCATGAACATTGACAGATGATAAGATTATACTGTCATCTTTACTGTATGGCCGATGCCATCTCTGTCTAAGGTTTGAGGATCCAGAAGTTCATGAGCAGGCTTGTTAAAGATTGGCAGGAGTGAAAATGAAAGTGTATCAGGTAAAGTGAAATTGTCACTATGGCTTAGGAACATCACATGAACAAGTAGTGAGTACCAGGCATAGCATGATTTAGCAAAACCACAAGAAATCAGCTTAGAGCTAGGCTTGGTGATGCATGCCTGTAACCTCAGAACCTGGAAGGTAGAGGAAGAAATATTGCAACTCCAAGATCATCTTGGGGTGAGTAGTTGAGACCCAATCTCAAAAAACTGTTGTTGGGCCAGAGTTGGAGCATCTCCTAAGACAAATGCTCAAGTTCTAGTGGATCCAGTGGGAGGATTTACAGGAGTCTGCTCAAGAGAACAAATTGATAATTAGGAAGATGAACTGTAAATAACCTTGTGCATTTGAAAGGTAGACTACAACTACAAGACCATTACAGAAGAACAACCAGCATCTAGGCCAGTCAATGCAAGCAGAGGGTAAGGGGCAATTTTGAACATCAAATGTTTTCCCTTTCATTTTTATTGCCTTCCATTCTTCTTTGCATTTTATCGTAATTGTGTGCTTCTTCTATTAGTGCTCCTTCTGTTTTATGAATTCAGCCTCCCTAACTGCAGACTCCTATAAAACATCATTAATTAAATGTGACTTTCAAACACTCTCCACCATCAAGCGTTCACCAGATCTAGGCTGCTTTCCACCTTCTGCACCATATGGTGATCTACATGGTGGGGTGTCTTGATTTCACTAGGGGTAATGAGTGGGTGAGGGGAAAGGCAGACACTAAGGAAATGACAGACATAAGGACACAGAAAAGCTGGGGTCAGGTGGTCTGTGTGCACTGCTGTGGAATGCTATTAACTACTGTAGCAACCCCACTGTCAGCATCTCTATGGCACAGAAAGGAGGACTTACCTTGTCTTGGTAGGGGCAGGTCTCTGTAGGTAACAGTCTTGGGGTGTAAGCATGCAGGGGGAGGAAATTTCAGTTGCTAGTTTTTGCACACATTGGTCAATCATAACCACTTGTCCTTGCACACACTGGACAACCATTCATAGACACTTGTACTTGGGCCCCAGTATGGCTTTGCCAGTTTCCTATCCTCTGAGACTTTGGTTCTCAACATGTCTACATCTGTGACAAACAATGCACACCTGCTCAGGGCTCCATCCACTCTTCACACAGCCCCTTATGGCTTCCTCAGCTTCCCACAGTATGGTATCCCTACTTTTTTCTAAACCACAATAAAACTGTGTCAGATGTCTAATGGTCATGCAAGTGATCCCCTGGTAGGACTCTTGGGAACTGAGTCAATGTATTTTCCTCTTTCTACAAAAAAAAAAAAAAAAAAATCTATAAAGTACTGTCAGTCTCCTTGGATTTTTATAGTTCATAGCAATTGCCAGCTAAACACTTCCTCAGAGGAAGGGATCAGCTAAGTACAGGCACACAGCTTGTTCTCCCCCATCTTTCTTTGTGATTCATGAAATGCCACTACCCTGCAACCTAACTATATTTGACAAGCATTGGGTGGGAAGACACACCTTTAAAAAAAAATCTCTAAATTTAAAATGAAAAAAAAATTAATCTTGTGTGTGACTAGAGACCCCCTTCAGAACCTTTTTCAAAGTCTCCACTATTGAAGTAGCAGGGAAAAGGAAATCATGTCTTATTTAGGACTGTTAATTGTCGTGTTTGTATTGTGAGGTGGCATTGTCTTCTGGCCTGAGATAAGATCACCCAGAACACTGTCTCTACCAAAGAAACCACATTTACTAATTTGAGTCCTGAATGACCTGCCTCATATGACCTCACTTTTACTGTGCTCTGTCTTAAAAAGTTCTTGAAATTTGTTTTATGTGTTAGTTTCTTGTCATGAGAAAATACCTGATATTATTTTTAAAGATATTGGGGGAGGTAGGTAAAAAAATTTTCTTAGATCACAGTTTTTACCAGGCCATGCATTGATCCCATTGCACTGTGCCTATGGTAAGGCGGTTTGTCATGGTATTAGCATATGGAAGAACAGAGCTGCTCATTTCCTCTTGACTAAGGGAACAAAAGAAAAGGGTGTGGTCAGAATCTAATTAATCTCTTACTAGGCATACTTCCAGATCTCCTTCAAGGCTCCTCCACTACCCAGAAATATAAACTTAGGTAACCATAGGATGTTGGAAGAAACCTTCAATATAAAGTGATAGATAGCACTTGCTATTTTGAGTAAGCATACTTAGCTTTTAATTTTAAAAGCACCATTACTGTATGATCTTGAATTATTGACACGTTCTCAGCGTACCTGACCAGTTCTGAGACTGAACCACATAGACCTTTGTTGTCTTGCCTGCTCAGCCCTGAAAACTGGCCACCTCTAGAGTCATGCCTTTCTTCTTCCCATCTCCAGGTGCGAAATTTCATTCCAGTATGTACACTTGAGTTTCTTCTATGCCCCTTTGTCATACTATTATGGTCTTACTAGTGTTATTTTTCATAGTTATGGCTATATAACTATATATATCTGTAAATCTATAATTTATATATATTATATCTATTGCATACATTATATATTATACCTATTCTATATATTAAATACATATATAATATATAATTATATACATTTATATATGTACCTATATTAAATAATATATATCTATATATAATAGATATATGGATATCTAAGTTATTTAATCCATAACTTCTCAATACTACTTGGAAGGCATATTTAACAGTTCATGAAAAATATATACATCTTGGAACTACACAAGTCTAGATGATGCTTTGGACCATCTTAATAGTTGTCCTACATATCATATCTATATACTTTGTGAATCCCATAATGAGGTCACTTCTTTCTCTTTAATTCATGTATGTATTTCACGGGAGTAAAGAAGAAAACATAATATTTTAATTTTACATATGTATATTTTATTTGCAACCATCTATGCTCATCTCCTAGACAAACGCTTACACCTGCTTTCATTTATCTTTATTCTAAAGAATTTCCTTCAACTTGTTGTGTAGAGTAAGTCCATGGGCACCAGAATTTCTTGATTTTTCTACTATCTGAAAATGTCTTTATTTCACTTCATTTTTCTCAGTTTCAACACTAGGATATAATTCCAGTGAGAATACACACACACACACACACACACACACACACACACACTCCTTATATTGTAAACTGTTGGATTTAAAGAATATATATCGTCCCATAAATACCACCACAATCAGTACATGGGTAATGGTTCTCTCTGGCTCCTTTGTAATGAAGAACTCCTACGTTCCAGCTCCTATAAACAGCTGAAATATTTTATAGTTTTGACATTTCCTGAATGGATTCATACAAATTAAAGCAAATAGTAGTAGATTATTAGGTCTGTCTTATTCATTTAGATTAGCATAAGCAAGGATCATCAAAGTTGCCATATGTATTTTGTTGTTAAGTAGCATTCCCTAAGTAGTGATCACATAATTTTCTACTCACATTTGATGGCTATTTGGACTGTTTGGGGCTCTTAGCAATAACAATGAAAAAATGCTAAGAAAAACTCTATACAGATTGTTTATGAATAAAGGTTTCAATTTCTCATGGGCAATACCCTTGTATAGGAGGTTTGGGGCTGTATGGGAAGCTTAACTATTTAAGGAACAATCAAGCTGTTTACTAAGTGGCCATTCCACTGTGCATTCCTATCAGCAATCACCAGTGTACAAGAGTTCCTGTTGCTTTATGTTTTGGGAACAGACAGGAGCAATTTAACCTGTTTATACATAGGTATATCTAAGTATGAGATTAATTCTGACATCACTACTGCTTTATGACTTCTATGGTTTTGGATTTCGACTTTCTTCACACTGAGTTTCGAAGAGTGGATTTTTAAAATGAATTTCAATTTGTTGATATTTTTCTTTTGTGGGGGGTAGGGTGTGTGTGTGTGTGTGTGTTAAAAGAAGTTTTTGCCTTATTCAGTGTCACGAAGCTATTGTTTCTGTTTTATTTATAGAATATTTTATGCTGTTAGGTCTTAGGTCTATGATCCATTTGGGTCAGTTCTATACATGATACCAAGCAGAAGGCAAGGTACATTCTCTGGTACCCACATGGCCGATTGTTCCAGGAAGATTTCTTTAAACAACTCCATTCAAGTCTATTTGTACCTTTATTGAAAATCATGTCGATACTATAAATGTAAATGTATACTCTAGACCCTGAATTCTCTTGTATTGATCTGACTCTACTCCAGTATCACACCCTTTTAATTACTGTGGCATCTCAGTACATTTAAGCAAGGTGGTGTAAGCCTTATTACCTTGTTGTTGTTTCAATTATCTTGATTTGTTTTCTTTTTTATACAAATTTGAGGATTTGTAAATTTCTACAAAACTACTGTGGAGAGTTTGTTTGAGTATTCATTAAATCTATAGATTAGTTTGGGGAGAACTGATACCAGCATCGTTGAGACTGGTACTTTCTATTTGGCTCTTTTGTGTTCTTTGAGATAAAGAAATCTCAACTGAGATTTCTTATATTTTGGTTGTGAGCCTAGCCTTTAACAGCTGAGCCATCTCTCCAGCTCTCAACTGAAATTTCTTATCTTTTCATTGTTTTATTTTCTTTTCCACCCTAAAACATAATTACTTCAAAATTCTCATTTTTATTCAAACATTGAAATAATCTCAGAATTACTATTCATTGATTTTTTTTATATTGAAAATGATTTGTTCCAGCAAGATGGCTCAGCAGGTAAAGATATTTACCATCAAGCCTGACAACCTGAATTCATTCCCTAAACCTCCAAAACAAGAGAGAGGTGATTCTTAGAAGTTGTTCTCTGACCTCCACAAGCGTACTATGGCATGCACACACAGTGACATAAACACACATACACACATAAAAATGCAAAAATTTTAAAAAAGAAAAAGGAAGCATTCATGTTCTCCTATATATCTTTATAATAAGTATGCTAGTTTTTTCTGTCAATACAAATAAAAAGGAAATATTATTTTGCTTATAATTTTAGAGGTTTCAGCTTATCATGGTGCATGGTGTCTGGCAGATCATATCATGGTGGCCAGGAAGCAGAGACAGGAAAACTCCTGCTCTAACCAGTTTCTCCTTTCTACTCCTCCACTCTTTGTGCAATGGTGTGAGATGACACTACGTGTGTTCAGGATAGGTGTTCTCATTCCCGTTGTGTTGCTGCAATAAAACACCCTGACTGGAAGCAACTTAAGGATGGAAGTTTGTTTTGGTTTATGGTTCCAGAGATATCTGGGTGAGTGGATGGTGGATGAGGCTTGGCTTGCCAGCAGAGGCAGGAGGCTGGCTGGCTAGTTTTTCATCTATGCAGAGGGAGAGAGACACAGAGACAGAGAAAGAGACAGAGAGAATAGGGAGTGTAGAAATGAGGCTACAAGACCTCAAAGCCTGGCCCCAGTGATGTACTCCTCCAGCAAGGCCACATCTTTTTTTTTAACTTTATTTTTTATTTCTTCAAGTTACATCTCAATCGCAATCCCCTCCCTACTCCCCCCTCCAGTCCCATCCTCCCACTCTCTTCCGCCTCAACCCACCCAACTCCTTCCATTTTTTTTAAGTTTAAGGTATAATCCCCCCCAACAGCTCCCCCTTTTAGTCCAACAAATGGCTCTTTCTCTTATAATAATAAATACAACACAAAACAACAGAGGTAATTAGGGCACAGTTATGAGAATTATATAAGGCCACATCTTTTAAAGACTGTGTAACTTCTCCCAAAGCACCATCAGCTGGAGAGCATGTGTTCAAACACTTATCTTCAGGGGCACCTCTCAAAGTACCACACAGTCACTGCCCTCCTTTAGTTTGTTGACCCTCTCTGGAAACACCCTCACAGACACACTCATAGCTGAGCTTTAATAATCTCCAAAGTGCCTTTCTATGCAATCTATAACAACAAAAGATTTTGAATTCTATCCTGGAAATGGTGAATGATGTGTCCTAGAAACTCTGGATTACAGTATGTTCCTCCAAAGACCATTAATTAGCTATTTAAGCAAGACAGTTAATTTGACTGAACCAAATGTACCAGCTCTATCTCTTCAGAAATAGGAGGCAGTACAGATTTAAGTTCTGCCGGTTTTGCCTAGCTGAAATCTGCAGCTGGTCTTTGCTACTTTGTGGATTCTTCTTTTTCCCACCCTTTATCTCCCTGGTTTCACCTTCTATCACTAGATAGGAGAGAAAGAAGAATAGAGGAGAGAAAGAGGTAGAGATATCTGAATTTAATTTCTTTTTCTTGCTTCTTCTTTGAGCCGGATTACTAACAAACCACAACCAACCCCTCTAAGTGACGCACCCCACCTTTGGAGGTTCTAGTATTTAGAGACAGTGTTTATACTCTAGTATTTAGAGATAGTATTTATACTCTAGTATTTAGAGACAGTATTTATACACCCCATTGCAGGTGGGAGTTCAAACTTGGTACAACTACTTTGGAAATCAATCTGGTGGTTTCTCAGAAAATTAAGAATAGTTCTTCCTCAAGACCCAGCTATACCACTCCTGGGCATATACCCCAAAGATCCCCGACCATACCACAAAGACATTGGCTCAACTATGATCACAGCAGCTTTATTCATAATAGCCAGAAACTGGAAACAACCTAGATGCCCCTCAACCAAAGAATGAACAAAGAAAACATGGTACACTTACACAATAGAATATTACACAGCTAATAAAAACAAGGAAATTATGAATTTTGCAGGCAAATGGAATTAGAAAAGATCATCCTCAGTGAGGTAACCCAGACCCAGAAAGACACACAAAGTATGTACTCACTCATAAGTGGATACTAGTCGTATAGGAACAGGATAACCATCCTACAATCCACAGACCCAAAGAAACTAAGCAACTAAGAAGGCCCTAGGGAGGATGTTTGAGTCTCACCCAGAAGGGGAAATAGAATAGGCATCAGAAGTGGATGAAGAGAGAGAACTGGGCAGGAGAGGGAGAGAGGAGGAAAAGAAGGAGAGAATCAGTTGTGGGAAGAGTGGGGGTGGGAGGTGAGAGGACTGGGAGAAACATAAGAAACTGAGGGGGGCATCTCTGAGACAAGCTGGAGACCTCCAACAACCTAGGCCCCTGGGAGGGTACAGGGGTGACGCTAGCTGAGACTCCTCATAACAGAGAAAATGGAGACCGAAGAGGCCTCCTTCTAGCTAGGTCATCTAGGGGAAGGAGGGGATCACAACCCACCCACAAAATCTTCAACCCAAAATTTACCATCTACAACGTGTGCAAGGATAATAGAGCAGAGATTGAGGGAATGTCCAACCAATGACAGGCCCAGCCTGAGATCTACCCCAAGGGAGAGAGCCAACCCCTGTCATTACTAAGGATACTCTGCCATGCTTACAGACAGGGGCATAGCATAACTATTGTCTGAGAACCTGCATGCACAGAGGATCCAAATGGAGACTGAGACTCACTGCCAAACATTAGGCAGAGCATTGGGTGTCTGGTGGAAGAATTGGGGAAAGGGTGGAAAGACTCCAAGGGGATAAGAACTCCATGCGAAGACCAACAGAGACAACTAACCTAGGCCCATGGGGCTCACAGAGACTGAAGCACCAATCAGAGAGCATGCATGAACTGGACCTCTAGGCCTCACTACACATATGTAACGATGGGCAGCTTGGTCATCATGTGGGTCCACTAGCAAGTGGAATGGGGGCCGTCTCTGACATGGACTTGAATGCCTGGTTTTGTCCACTTCCCCCTAATGGGGTTGTGGTGCACAGCCTCAGTGGAAGAGGAAATGCTCAATTTTTATGAGATTAGAAATGCTGGGGTGCAATGGTACAGGGGTCTCCCTTTGTCTAAGGAGAATTGGAGGGGGGCTAGGGAAATGTTTTTTGCCAAAAGGGGAGATGGTTAACTAACACAGATAAGATATGGTCAATTTCATCCAAGGATAAATCACCCTCATGTGAAGCAGCTTGTATATATATACATGACATATATGCACATATATATTATATACATGACATATATGCACATATATATATGACATATAGATACTGGAACAGTGTTGTTACCATAATTAGTAGGAGATAGAGGAATCAAATTGAGTTTCCATGAGAGCTTCCTGATAAAAACAGGAAATATCCCAGTCTTAACAGGATACGAAGAACAAAACAGATGTACATGACAGGGAAATTTGGGTACTTACAATATCTATTTAAGAAGACCCTTAAATTTAGAGTTACAAAGCCAGCTACACTGTGTTTAATTATCTAAAATTCCAAGAATTTGTATTTTAGCATTAAAAAATCAGAAATATGATTAGACATCATATTGTGGTGACCCTTGAAACAGACATTTATAGAGACATGTAGACTGGAGTTAGGGAAATCATTAATTAGTGGCAATGATGACTTAGGCTAAAAGGCAATAGCACTAAATCCCAAAGCAAAAAAAAGAAAACTTCATTTTCTGTTTCAGCCGTGGACTTGGGGAACAGTTTTAAAAACATGAATATAAAGGAGTTGGAAATTTGTTCAATGGAGGAAGGAAGGTCATGAAAAAAAGAAACATGGGGAAATAATGGTGAGAGGAAGAACCATTGAAAAGAAAAAAAAAACCTATTCTCCAAAACTATCATTGTAAAGATGATTATATGTTCTTATGTCAATATTCCAGAATTACTTTAATATACCCAAGTTTGATTATTCCTGATAGAAAAGCAACCATCTAACACATATTTTAATATCATAGTCTTTAAAGAGTAGTGAGAATTTTAAAATGCTGAAAGAAAAGTATTTTTCAAAATCAATTACACACATAGCAATGAAATTATGTGTAATAATGTTGCTTAATGACAGAATTTGTATACTTTCTTTTTACTTTGTTTTACTGGAGTCTTTCAACATATACTTCATATTTTTCAAATACTCAACTTTCTTTACTGTAATAGTCCATTCACTAGCATCTTGTTAGAACATTACCAAAACACTTTTTCCAAATAATACCATCATAGTTTTCATTTATCTGTTTGCCTTGGATCACAGAAAAGTATTTGTGTTAAATAAAATGCCATACTGGCTCAGAAACCTAGAAAGTTAACTATTTAAATATCAACAGGTTGACATCCATATTTGATTATGTAACTGTTAGAGAAAATTTTATATTTAGGGAAATTGTACCTTTGGACCTAAATATCTGTATTTTGCCTTTACTGGAATTGATAACCATAATTTTTAATATGTACCCACTGGGAACATAGCACATTGCTAAGCAGACACAATCTTCTTAATTTTCATAATAAAAACACGACATATTTCAATCATCTCTTTTTTACCCTAAAGGGAATTAAAGTCCAGAAAGATTATGGGTTCACCACCCTGTGGTCCAGATCTGTGCCCAGAATACCTGATTTCTAAACCCATGTAAGTTCCTCCGTATCCCACCACCTCCCTCAATGAATGAGGAGAATGTGCAAGGGGAAGAAGACGACGAAGTGGACTGAGTTTCTCTGAGTTGTCAGTACTATTCCATACACACACACACACACACACACACACACACACACACACACACACACTGATTTAATCCTCACAGCAACCATATGAACAAGCTTCTTGATCATCCCCATTTTCTATCTGAATAGTTCAGGCCAAAATATAAGTGGTAACATGAACCAAGAAAACAACCCAATCTTCCACATGCCACTCAACCGTTCTACAATGTCCCTGTTGCTTGAGAACTTTGAGCTCAGTCAGATCACTTGTTAGTTATTATGAACATTTTTCCTGGCTCACGAACATTGGCTCTAGGATTTAATCCCTGTCAAAATGAAAATATTGCTGGGGATGAAAGTACACTAAGATTTATTAGCCAAATGTTTGACAATGTGTTTGAATGACCAACTTGTTTCAGGAAAGTGGTTTTCATGAGGTAATGAGAACTCGCAGGCCACAGGGCATTCAAGAAGAGGCAGGGTTGACTGGAAAGAGGGACAGGAAGGAGACAGACCCGAGGACAGTTGATCTACAGGAAGCCTACCTTATATTTTTCTGTGCTTAGTTTGTGAGAGAGAGTCAAACATTTGAGACTCCTAAGCAGAAATGAAACAGACACACTGTGTTCTAGAGAAGATGCTACAATGAAGAACATCTAATCCTTCCTTAAAAGCATATGGCACTTTGAAGGAGATCGTGGGTTAAGAGTTGTCCATCTGGCTCTGCCAAACGTTAACTCAGGCTAATTGCGGCTGCTCTGTCTATCACCAGCATGATGGTTTCATGGCTGAAGTCACCTTACTACACAGTTCGTCTGATTGTGTGCTTCTTCCAGGCTGTCAGCTGCCAGGCCTGTTTCCATCTTAACTACGCATGTGTGCAACACCCTGAGTGGCCCTGAGTGCAACACCCTGAGTGGCCCTGAGGCATAAGGAGAAGATCCAGGAAGTCTGGGGCAGGTTCTCACCATGCTTCTCTCTGGTGTCATCTGTAGTCACGTTGATCTGGGGTGGGGGTCATTTTCTTAACCATGAACAGATTTTTTTTTTAAAACTCTCATTCCCAAGAAGTTGTTTTGACTTCTGAGTAGAGGATACTATAAAAGGTAGACTATTATAAACTCTCCTGGAGTGAAATATTTGCTTTATGTAAATCACTTTCTCAAGCTAATAAATATTTAAAGGACTTCTAAATAAAACAACGTATGAGGCTTTCGATTTCTAACCAAAAAGGTTTCCAAAGATTTAGCTTGGAAAATGATCTTTCTTTAAGGAAAAATACTGAAAACACACTAAGTGTCTCTTCCACCCCTGGTGCCAAAATCTCAAGTGGCAATTATGTGCAAGAAGTGAACTAAAAAGTGTCCCCATCGGGAGTTGCAAAGATCCAGGCACTAATTCTTTTCTCTAGGCACATTACCTCATCTCCTTGACCCCAGATGTCTCATCTAGGAAGCCATGACAGCACACAGTCAGAATCATAGAAAAACCAGCAGCATATGTGAGATGTCACCAACACCAACAGCCCCTCCCACGCTACACAAGATCTGGGGAAGTCTCCAACAAACAAATACCTTCCCTCCAGATTGTGCCTCATGGTTGGTGCCTTGCTACCTCACATCAGAGAGCTTGTTTGGGAAGGTGGTAGTTGCAGCGAGTACACTGGTGTCAGAGGAACTTGAAAATGTTCTTGAATGTTCTGTTGAGGAAAGAAGAGTGAAAGAAGCTAAGGGCTCAGCACTTAGTAGACTCAAAGAATCACCTGACATAGAGAAAGGTGCAACTTCCATGCTGAAAGTGGGCAAAAGCACAGACTTAATGGCAAATGGGACGGCTTCCTGTTCACCTTCCTTAGAGTGAGTTGAAGGAGGATGTGATAGATTAGTGATTTTTGCACACACATGCACACGCACACACACGCACGCGCACATGCGTGCACACACACATGCACACACACAGTTTACTTGGAACTCACTGCACAGCCTAGGCGGGCCTTGAGCTCTTAGTGATCCTCCTGCCTCAGCCTCCCAAGTGCTGGAATTACTGGTATAAGTCGCGCTGACAGTCTCTTATCATCTAAAGAAGGCTCTTAAGTAGAAAAGAAATCTATACACATAGATGCCTGACAGAAGTTGTGGCTATCATTGTGTGATGGGAACAACTGTGATTTTTTTAAATATATTTTAGGTTTACATATTCTAATTCTTCCACGAGGAGAATGAATTACTTCTACAATAAGATGTTCTTCATATAAAAGTGATATAGAGGTTTAAATGTCATCTTATCTGTTAAAAGTCCCTGGATTCATTTTTCAATGACAAGGAACACAATTTTGTAGGTAATTTCTTTAAAGTAGTAAGTGTGCTTCTTGCTCATATGCAATTACTCAAGACAACTAGTCCTTCAACTCTCTTTTTAGTCATCAGCACAGGGCTTGTCATGCTCAGAACACGATTGGCTGGGTGAAGGGGTGTGGCACCCGTAACCCTCAGGAATACAGGCCACAGAGCTAATGAAGAGCCGCAAGGAAAGAAAGACCTACCCACCAGCTCTGACTCCTCTCCCCACCATGCCACAGACCTGAGGGCACGTGACCTAGGAATGTGCATCTGAAGATAATACTACCTTCAGAGAACTCTACTTATAGGTAAGTAACTCTCCTTTATAGGATGTATCTTTGTGTGGCAGACTGTTTATGGGAGCAATTTGAATTGAACTTTAAATGAAAAAGGCATATCTCTGTAAGTGGTAATAATTTTAGTCATCTTGCTGTGGCTAGGGGTTGTGGAATTCATTAGCACAGATTAACATATAAAGTGGGTGAGATATCTAATAGCAAACGGAGAGGTTTAGGGGCCTTAATTCATCACTGAATGAACAGCGTGTACAGTATTAGGGACTATGAAATTTTTAATTTACACAAAGTGTCCAAGAATATAGGGAATAAATTTAAACCCAAAACAGATAATGGAGCTATGCCCTGCCTGGCTGGCAAGTTGAATTGTTTTTACACTGAGTGAAGAAAGCTAATTATCCCAAGCACAAGGAGACTGCTAAAAATAATAAGATTATAAGGAATAATTTGCTGATATAATTACAACAAAATTGGGTACACACAATCGTCAGATACATGTATTGCTTGACCTGGGTGAGAAAGTGAAATAAATCCTCCTTCTATAGCCTTCGTAAATTTGTTTTTATCATCTCCAAGTGGTGTTTGCACAGGCAGCACAATTTGCATGTGTAATGTGGCTGTACAAATTGACAACAAGTAAATTATTCAAGGAAATAGGCTGGTCTCGGGTCTGGGCTATCTTGCAAAGCCTATTCATTTTGAAGAATCGCTGAGACGTGAAGCTCATACATCAACCGTTTCCTGACAATCCTCAGACTTATTGTCTCCTAAAATGTCATTATGACTATTATTTATGGAGCTAATTCATTTATTAATATATATTTAACTCTGACTTGTCATGCACCTTAGCAGACATTCTGTGCACTGCATATTTTTGAATAGATGAAAGACTTTTGCCTGCCTTTGTGATTGCTGTAAGCTGCTATAGATTTACAGAATTCGGCTTTGTTATCGCCTCGCATTAAATTTTTTTCTAACCTTACTTTTTTCTTGCTTAAGGCCATCAACTGTAAATGGCAAGTGACATAGTCAAAAGATTGTGTGGAATAAGATTTTGTGAGTGTTTGTTGAATTTTAGAACAAAATGGGTTATCTGTCAGTTAAGGCCTAATTCATCTAAAAAGATAGGTATATACCAATTATGTTGAATTTTTCAACAAAATATAGTCTGCAGTTTTTCAAGAAAAAAAAAGGAGAAGATTCATGGCTCTTTAAGCTCCTTTTTTGTAAGAAGACAGCACACTCTTTCATGCGCTGGAGTTGGGAGACACTTCCCCAGGCAGCTATAATAAAGCTCTGTGTTTTTCCTTGGGCCTTGAACTAGGCCCTTACATTGTCATTGATCAATAAGCATTTGTCAGGTGAATGAGTGAATGGATTAAGTGAATGAGTGAATGGATTAAGTGAATGAGTGAATGGATTAAGTGAATGAGTGAATGGAT
>CAJQZJ010008773.1:16910730-16921023 GCA_907164525.1 Lophiomys imhausi
TGGATTAAGTGAATGAGTGAATGGATTAAGTGAATGAGTGAATGGATAAATGGCCCCACCTTTCTGAACAATCCCGTGAATAAAAGCAGCAGAATTAAGCATTTTCCTAAAACACTGGTCTACAAGCTTCTGCTTTCCACGCTTAGAGTCTAACCTCTGGAGGGTCTAGAGAATGATCTGTGAATCTCAAGGTGTGTAGAAATAAATCCTACGTACATGGAATATAAACACATAGTATGTTTACTGTATACATAAGAATACACTTATACTGAACGTGTACCACTTATGTATAATGTGGACTCACTGTGTGATGACAATGACAGTTCTCTCTCTCTCTCTCTCTCTCTCTCTACACACACACACACACACACACACACGCACACACACACACACACACACAGTGGTGAGGAAATCTGAATAAAAAGTAGGAGTGATCCAGTTGCCCAAGATCCAGTTTGCTTTGAGGCTTTGAGTGTGGTTCATGCTAAATGTTCAAACAGTTGGCATCTTTGTAATGTAACAGTCCAGCTGTATCAGGGTAAGTAGGAAAACTGCTCAGACAAGATGAGCACTCCTGCAAGCTGAACAATGGACTTCAAGTGTTTATTAGGTACTTCATTTTAAAGGTAAAAATCCTGACAATATTTTAAAATTTTAAAAGTGCTATAATCTGACTATGATATGTATGTTCTCATTCTAACAAGGCCATAATCACCAAAACTTTAAAACAATTAAAATTTGTATTAAAAATTGTATTTAAATGGTGCGTGTGCTGGCACAGACCCATAATCCAAGCACTTATCATAATAAAGGAAGAAGATTGTGATTTCCCAGCCAGCGTAAGCTATGTAGCAACACCTTATCTCAGAACACCAAAAAAAAAAAAGGTAAATGAATAAGTAAATTAAAAAATTAAACACTACTTAAACTATGGGGCAGAAAGTGGACTATTGAGGTCCAGGGCTGATGCAGTAGAAGAGAATTGGGAGTGGCTGCTAATGAACATAGGATTTCTCTTCAGAGTGATGGAAATGTTTTCAAATTAGGTTATGGGGCTGATTGTACTGAATCCTGTAACTGGGTAGACTACTTTATCTCAACAAGGCTGTTTAAAAGCCATTTCCCTCTATGATCAAAGTTAAATATTTTACTATATGTCCAATTCCATATACTATGAACAATATTGTAAGAAAACAATTGTAATACAAACAAAATATTGTATTGTAAATATTACTTAAGTTGCATACTGATGTCTAAACAAAATTAAATTGAAATAGAGAATGTGAGAGAATGTGATCTGTTCACAAAAGAATATGCTTTCCCATGTTCCCAAAAGTGAACCTTTGACAGAAATGGTAGGTTTTGTTCAATTGGAGGAAACAAGGACACAAAAATCTGTGTCCCAGACTCTCATCTAAACAAATGACAGATTTTTAAATACAAAACAAGTCATTACCATATACTTAGGAATATTCTACTTTTCACTTAGAATCATTGTAGAACACCAACAAAGCACCAAGAACTTCTTAGAAAAGGTGATTTTCTTATATTAAGCAGTCTCTAAAAAGGTCTCATTAGAAATAGAAAGAACCACACACACACACACACACACACACACACACACACACACACACAAAATATGCTTCTAGCTGTGTCACCGTGGTGGGGAAGGCTGATGACATTTTTATTAGTAATATTAATCACATGCTTAAAGGGGAAAGTGTCTCACTTTTTCAAGGGCCATAGTGTTTACCTATTTACACCTTTTAAAGTTTCGATTACTCTAACTTAGAACCCATAACCCCATCACCTTCAAAAGAAAAATAAAATGGAAATTAATAAATGTTCCCTAGTGTGCTATGAAACGCTAATTGCGTAGACTGAAAGGCTTTAGCCTAATAAGAACCATTGCCTTCTGCGGAAACAAGAAGGTCACCTGATGCTTGTGATTTAATGATAAAAATGTGCAGTCAGCTTTCAATGAAGTTAAGACTTATAAGCCAGGACTGTTTTAGTTCACAGATCTTGCAGGTACCTCTAAGGGACTTTGAACAGTGAACAATCTGAAGTACTGAAATATTCTCAGCATGAACTGACTAATCCTTGAAGAAAGAAGTCTCATGACAGAGGCACTGGGAGTCCAGGGGTAATAGATGATCAGAGAAGGATTTGGCTGGACACTCCAAGAAAGCACAGGCATGTTGCTTATCTTACAGCACAGTTATTTTTATCAGCAATGTTTAGAGAAGTGGTATTATACTGGGTAGACATGTGAATAACATTTTACACCATAAATCTCATATATATATATATATATATTTAATAAACTCCAGGCTTGTGGAAGGAGGCACAATTCATTCATGCAAGTAAATGTTTCTTTAATTCTCATTATGAACCGACTCAGTTGAGGTAGATAGTCTGGCAGTAGAGTGGGTAGATGGGAGATATATAAAGATGGATATAGCAGTCTTCTTGGGTAGCTTAAAATCATCCGAGGTGTGTTATATATTCACAAAATTTTGGCATCATTGCATGAGCAGCATTTTACATGAAAGCATTTGCGTGGGGAAGTGTCTGAGTCAGTAGCGTGTTTCCCTTGCAAGCACATGAACCCACGTTGACCTCAGAGTTCATGTGAAAAAGCTGATGAGCAGTTGGGAAGGTGGAGACAGGTGGATTTCCTGAGCACACTGGCCAGCCTGCCTAACCTAGTTGTCCAAGCTCAGGGCCACTGAGACCTTCTCTCTAAAAACATGAATGGGTCCTGAGGAATGACACCATTTTCTGTCTAATGTTCCCCTTCCCACATCAAGGCCTCATCGTGACCATGTGGCCCTTTGTCTCAGTAAACCTCATTTCTATAGGACAGCTATGTATCTACTCCCTTCACGAACCCTTCTGGCTGTGTCTCCTTCTCCATTTAACAGTTTGCTATAGCGCAGGCTCCCCACTACAGACACCTGGTTCCATTATTAGATTCCCCAAAGCAATAAGGCTGATTGATCTTCCTTAGCGCATCCATAATCATAAGCAAAATCAGCCCTTTCTCTTTACTAGTTAACTGCCCAGGTTTATTGGAAATGCTGGGGAAATGCTTAGGTGAGATGTGGTCTGGGCAGTCTGTCAAAGCTAAGCCACCAAATGACCAGGAAGCAGCTGAACTAAGTAGGTACGAAAAGGACACTACTGCAGAGTATGCCGGGCAGAAGTGAACAGGAAGGAAGTGCTAAGGTAGGTCGGCAGGCTCAGAGAAGAAAAGTGAACCAGAGGATGAGGGAAAAGATGAGAATGAAGGAGGCTGTTCTGTAACGTGTGTGCAGTGTGTGCGCACTGGGGAGGTGTTTTGCTAAGAGCATGAAACTCAGGTGCAGCTTGAGTACGAAAACTGAGCAGATACTTTTAATAGCCTGTAAAATTCTTTGTAGAGAAAAGATTTTAATTTTTTTTTAGGTTACCCTTGCTGCTATTCTGCCACAGATAGAGCCAGTTGATGGTATGTGTGGACAGAACAGGTCCGCTCGTACATGGTGGCTCTCTTCTTTCCAAGACATCCCCTTCACCTTCCAGTCACTAAGATCAGCTCTCCTCATATCCTGCCTTCCAGTGACAGAAAGACCACAGGGAATTTTACCGATGTTATAACACCTTTATTTGGCATGGGGCTGGGTTCTGATTTCTAGCATAAAGTTATAATAATGGGAGGCATTCCATTACTGTTCCCATACCCCATTACCACTTGCCCTCCAACATCTGTCTGGTTGCTCTCCAGTGCTTCAGATAACTGCTTTTTATATCTTGCCCAGAATGTCAATTTGTTATGTATAGGAAGCTTAAAGCTGTGTAGAGCCCGTTGAGTTTCTTTTTTGGTATGTTTATATCCCATAGTTTTTCTTCTCATTATGCATCGTGTTTTACTCTCTGGGAACAAGGGTAGCTCTTTTTGGCATCTGGACTTCCCAAGCCTTCCTTGAAAACAGTTTCAACAGCTTCAGCCTTCCAAGCCCACAGTGGGAGGTGTCCTCCTGCACCAACTAATAACAAAGCTAACTCACCATAGACAGTGCCCACGGACTGCTCTTAGCTGGGAAATCGCACAGCTGAGGCTTCTCTGAGATGATCCTGGGCTGTGTCAAGCTGACAACAAGTTGACTAGGACACGTTTGAGGACTATTATTGTAGAAGCAAATTTGTTGGTGGGCATAAGAGAACCAGCGTTTTTGTTGGTGGTGTTGGTTTTAATTCAGGCTGGCCTTGAACTCACTATGTGAGTCAGACTGGCCACCCCTTCTCCAAACTCCTGCATAAGCTGGCAAAGTGCTGGGAATTATAGATGTCCTCCACCACACACAGCTTCGGTCCAGCAAGAGTGGAGGCACCCCCCCACACCCATCATTATATGAGCTTCTGGTCCCTATCAGCACCGTAAATTCTCAGAACTTTTTTTTTTTTTTTTTTTTGGTTTTTCGAGACAGGGTTTCTCTGTTTAACAGCTCTGCCTTCCTGGACTTGCTTTGTGGACAGGCTGGCCTCGAACTCACAAAGATCCGCCTGCCCCTGCCTCCCAAGTGCTGGGATTAAAGGCGTGCGCCACCACCACCCGGCTAATTCTCAGAACTTTAAAAGTGGTTTCTACTACAATCTTATCTTAGTTCTCCTGGAGTTTAATAAAATCAACTGTCTTTCTCTTCATTTGTTAGGCATTCATACCTCCTTTTCTAAGATGTCCATTCTTGTACATTGTCCATTTTAATTGAATTTTCTTAATTTCTTATTGTTTAGTATTTGATGAGTTAGATATTTTTCAAATGTCTCTGAATCTGTCTTTCCCTCATTCTATGCCAATAGAATAATAAAACCCAATTAAAATATATTTTAAAGACCCAGTTAAAGAAGCAAACAGATCGCATTTTATTTCACACCGTTATATGGTGTAGAATTATATGTGTGTCTGTGTGTATGTATGTGTGTGTGTAGAAGATACATAGTGATGTAGAAGAAACAAAGTAATAGAAATGATGCTACAGTTTTTACAGATTTTTTGATATACAAACTTTTTTGCTTTGTATAGTCATATTGAATATTTTTGTGAGGTTTCTGTTTGTCTTTAAATCTGACTTTAACAACTCTTTCCCTACCATAGGTACAGATTTCTCCTTTATCTTCTTCTAAAAGTCTTGACATTTTGCTTTCTTGTTAGGTATTTAATTCACACAAGCTTCATTTTGTATGTGTGATAGGGACCCACTGGTTACTTAATTGTCCTACTTACTAGAATCTATAAACTTTGGGAAGGAGAAATGACATTTTTACCATACTAAAATGTTTTTCTGGTCCTATGCAACTGTCTGCTTCTTTAATTGGGTCTTTTAAAATGTATTTCAATTGGTGTTTATTATTTTCCTAAACTTATTTCTAGACATTCGTTTAGCTATCTTGTGAATAGTATCATTTCAAAATAAGTTTATATTTTCCAAAAGTTTGGTGCTGAAATTTAATTTTGTGGCATAGTGACGTAGCAACTTGAAATAATAGAGTTGGTGCTGTAAGAGATTTGCTAATAGATTTGCTTAGGAGACATTAAATCACACAAAGTAGAAGTTAGCCAAAGCAGCAACACCTCCAAATTACCCCAGAGAGAAGTAGCATGGTCACCAGGCCTGACAGAGATAAGAACATGTTAGGATGTTAGAATATAAATGTTGGTTCACCACGATTGACCAGCCATTAGGCTCAGTTCCCATAACAAAGGAGACCACCCCGACTTACAACCAGAACCAGCCCTGAGGCCCGTCCTGAAGAACATGCCTCTAACAGGCGGGGCAGTACAAGGTCACAGCCAATGATGAGCTGTGGCCTGCCATAAAGCTCCCATTTCTCTTCTTGAGAAAAAAGTAATTCTTCCAGGTGGGCAAGATTACCCTGCATAACAACTATTTGAAAAAGAACAGTACTGATGCACTTAAAATAATTCTGGTAATATCCTTGTTGCATAAATCTCCTGTCTTCCCAAGTGGCCAGAGTTCCAGTCTTCTGTCTCTGTTTAAATTGTCCAAAGTGTATCTTGGGGCTGTGACCATAAAGAGAGTTAATAATGACAGCATATATGAAATGCACAAGTCTCATATGCATATAAGTTAGCAAAATCTTATTCAAGGCCAACTCTTGTTTGGGCATTAACCAGAGTTGGATATATGCTATATTAAAGAGTCCCTTCTTTATTAATCACTAAGTGCGAGGTGGCATATTATGTTATAACAACAGTCTCCCAGCTAGCAACCTTGTTTAGTTACACAATGATACAAACCAGACTATGTTCATATTCTCTGCTTTTGAAATTAATTGGAACTTGCTAAAAAAAAAAATCTGTAGAATTTTTAGGAAAAGGACTTAGAAACCTTGCAGTACTCTGTTTAAGTAGGTTATCATCTTTCATAAATGCAAAAGATATGCTCAGATCTACAAAGTCTCAAACCTTTTTCCCCTCTTCTGTTGCTTGCTTGAGACCAGAGTATTAAGAAATGAATTAGAGTTTTAAAATGCTGAATGGAGATGTCACCACCGTGACTCTCAGGTAACCACTCCTGAAATTGGAAACAAATAAGAGGTCAAAGAAGAAGGTGGCTGCTATTCTTTCGTTGTGTGGTTAAAAAAAAAAAAAATTAGTGGCAAACAAAATGAGGGTAAGAAGTCACCTCAGTACCTTAGATCCAAAGGAAGAAACAAGGGACACCAAAGTGGACAACTCCCTGTCTTCTGCACACAGCACCATCCTGGCACTCTGCTCAAATGTATGTCCAGTGTTAGAAACATCGTGAGAAACAGTCCTATCTGACCAGCTAATAAAAGGCATAGATTCTTGCTTTCCAAAGTGTCCCAAGACATCAATGTAACTATTGCACACATGATTAAAAATGTAAAGACAAAGACAGCAAAGAGGTATTATGAAGAGAAAAATAGTTATGTGTAATTATTATGTAAAATTATGTTAAAAGTTATATGTAAAAATTATAATTTACTAATTATAAAAATAGTAATATGTAATAATGATAAATTTCTCATGGGCTCATGTCAAATAAAAACTCTAATATTTTATTTAAGAGGGTTTTTTTCCCCTTTAAACCAAAGCACTACAAATATGATTGAAAATTGATGGTTGCTCCACCCATATAAAATCCACTAAAGAGATTTATTTGGTAGTTTTATTTGGAAAAATAGCTGTGAAGTTTTGCTTTGTATTGCTACAGAAACGTATGTTTAATGTTGACTACAAATAGTTCCTATTCTTATTTCTTTTGTTTACCAAATATTTATACAGTATTTATCACAAGCCCGCTATTGTTCTAAGTGCTTCAGAACGAAGACCTGGTCCTATTAATCAGGATCCTGGCAGGAAACAGATGGTGCACGCAAATTGGATACATTGAAGCTGGCTGAATAGAAAGGCGAAGAGGAGCATGGGCTCTGGGGAACTCTGCAAGGGGTGGTGCAACACCCTGCCTGACCGCAGCATGGCGCCTGTCACCCCTCTCGGGCCGCCTGCCCGGAAGCACCGGGGTGCCCCTGGAGGTAGCCCAGCAAGAGCTTCTTCCCGCAGGCGGCTTAGCAAGAGCCTCGGGTTGCAGACAACAACCTGGCAGAAAGTGAAGGGGGATAAACACCCCGACATCACCCTCCTCCTGCCTCAGGGCTCTCTGGATGCTGCCTCCTCAGCTAACCAACAGAAAGTCAGAAGGGAAAGAGCCCCTTGATGACCCATGTATGGGCTGGCCTTCCAAAGTGGGAGGGAAGAGAACCGTTGGAATCTGGGCTAAGGGGACAAAGAAAAGATCACCAGGACACTCACAACAACCCTACCTGAGGGATCCTGTTGTTCATGCGTTCCATAGAAACAGGCACACAGGGAGGTTAAATAACTCTTCCAAAGCAGAACAGACAAACAAAACTTGTTCAGGGTCACACGGCTCACACGTGACAGATCTAGGTGTTTATTCCAGGCCTTCAGTTCTTTCCATATTTCATACTATGCACTTATATATCTTACTACAGAATTCTCTTAATTTAAAAAAAAAGCAAAAAATCCATTTCTTTGGGGGCTGAAGAGATGGCTCAGCAGTTACAGTGCTTGCTGTTATTTTAGAGGACCTAAATTCATTCCCAGCACCCACAACCCTGAGTGTCACCCTCTACTGCTTGCCATGGGTGCCTGTCTAAGAGCATTTTACTAATGGATCAATACCATGGTAGGCACACTCCCAAGAAGCTTCTTAGCAGAGTTTGGTAAGTGACAGTCGCAGGAAACACAAGAAGTGAAACTTTGGTCACATTTGCAAGGCCCCAGTTACAGGTATGGACTATGATTTAATTAAGTGTGTATACACAGTGTATTTTAGATTTCTAAAATAATTGTGGAACTCTGGTCCTTCTTAATAATGGGGAACACCCTTTCTAGATTTGGGGTAGGTATTACATCTATTTTAAAAATAATAAGTCTTTTAAAATAAATGCATCCCAGCAAATTAACTATAAAGCAGATTCTAAAGGAAAGCCATGCTGTTTTTATTGATATCTGTCATGAGGTTGAAATTGTTTTGAATAAACCCAGCTAAAAGGATTTGCAGATTCACACCTGCCTGTGTCACATCCAATTGCAGTAAGACGTCCTTGGAAGCTCGTATTGTGAGCACCTCTGCCTCTACTCTTTGTTCTGTCAGTTCATACAGATGGCCTTTCATGCCTGTTCCCTTCTAGCATTTCTACACACTCACACCCCAGGCAGACTGCTCAGCTTCCTGCTCCCTGGAGCAGGTGTCCTCATGTCCTCCAGCCACTCTACCCTCTCTGCACTGATCACCTCCCTCCCCTGCTCTTCATCTGAAAGTCCAAATGCTGGCTACTGAAAGGTTTGCTCACCTTCCCTAGAAAGAGGTTCTTCCTTCCACAGAATTTTAAGGGTTATAGACATACCTTTTTGAAATCTTTACCATGTAAATTTAGCATAGCTTGTTTATATGTGCATTTATTAAACCAAACTGTTACTTCTTTTTGAAACAATTGTTACATTTATTTATTCAGAGAGACGGTAGGGTGCATACACCTGCCTTGGCTGGCAGGTGGAAGTCAGATCACAGCCTAAGGGAGTTGATTTTCTCCTTCTGTCCTTGTAGGTCCTAGAGCCTGAACTCAACTCAGGACTGGTAAGAAGTGTCCTTACCTGCTGAGCCATCTCCCTGGCCCAAATTGCGGCTTCTTCAAAGCTGAAAACATAGGCTGCTGAGGAGTTTTTAGAAATTATTAGATGAAAAACTTACTAGACCAATAGGGATGATTCACATTTGGGGTAGGTATTAATTCTATCTTAAAAGTAATAAGTCTTTAGTATAAAATAAATGCATCCCAGCAAATTAACTATAAAGCAGATTCTAAAGAAAAGCCATGTTTTTTTTTATTATTGATACTTATGGAGGTCAATATTGTGACTAATGACCTCCATAAGTAAACTTGAGGTCCCCTTCAATATCTGCTTGTGTTTTTCCATGGCCACCACCTGCAGAAAGAGACTCAGAGGAAAGCTAGGTGTGGCAGTACATGTCTATAATCTCAGCACTTGAGAGCTGGATGCTAAAGGATCGAAAGTTCATGGCTACCCTCTGCTACACATTGAAATCAAAGCCAGCCTAAAAAACATGGGTTTGTTGAGAGCAGGGAATACTACCTCAGAGGAAAGTCTACTAGCGTGACTAGTTATTTCTACCCTGCTTACAGTTTACTAACAGTAAACTCTGTGAGTCCAGTAGATATCTGGGGCAATTCTTTCGGAGGTTAGGTAGATTACATAGAAAGCCCTATGCAAAAGATTCCCTAAATTCTTCATAAATTTGTTAGCATTTTATTTCTTATAATGAGCCCTTTCATCTAATTTGGGGCAAAATAAAATTACATTCATGCTTAAAACAATACAATTCAATATCAAGGTATTATTTCTAATGTCTTCTCCTTGGATAAATATTAAAATCGGAATATGGTTAGCTATATTAGCATAAATGGAGGTGAAAATTTTAAAATACTCTTCAGGGGCTGGAGAATTGGCTCAGCAGTTATGAGCACTTGTTGCTCCTACAGAGGACCTGGGTTAAATTCCCAGCACCCACATGTTAACTCAAAACCATCTGTACCTCCAGTTACAGAATATCCAGCACCCTCTCTAACCTCCACAGGCACCACACCAGGCACATAACATGTTGGACATACACACACACACACACACACACACACACACACACACACACACACACA
>CAJQZJ010008773.1:16921033-16943647 GCA_907164525.1 Lophiomys imhausi
CACACACACACACACACACACACACACACACACACACACACACACACGGGAAATACTCCTACACATAAAATAAAATAAATTTAAAATGAAAAATACTCTCCAAGACCCAACATGTGACATATGATGATAAACACATCTTTGTGATTATGTAGAAAGTTAATCCTTTTAAAAGAGAGATGTGGACTCTTTCTGGATCTGCCTTTGGGTCCCCGCTGTCTTGCTCAGAAGGTGCCATATCCCGCCACTCCAATCTGAACTTTAGTTTCCATTCTTGTGGTCACATGGTCTGCTTGTCAGCTCACTCAGGGTTCCCAAGTGACCAGTGCTCACCCACGCACTTCAAATTCTGTCTCTGAGAACCAACTCTTTTGTTTTATTCTACATTCCACTGGCTCTTGGCCATCCCTCACTCTACTGTATCAGGGAATGGGACAGAGGAAGCCCAAGAACATGCATTGTGTTAGCTGTTATATTGGTGCTGAAAATAGTGATTTCAGTTTCTTTCTCTGTGGCCAGTCATGTCAGGTGAGATACTGTTTATGAAAGTACACAGCACAACCACACCTGAGGGGAAGACATTCCCCTAGTTTAGCCTTTAAAAAAGAAAGGCGGGGCTGGAGAGATGGCTCAGTGGTTAAGAGCACTGGCTAGTGCTCTTCCAAAGGTCCTGAGTTCAATTCCCAGCACCACATGGTGGCTCACAACCATTCACAATGTAATCTGATGCTCTCTTCTGGCTGCAGGTGTACACGCGGATAGAGCACTCACATACATAAACTAAATAAATAAATCTTTAAAAAAAAGAAAGGCATTTGCAAATCATTCTTGAAACTAGAATCTGTACCCAATGATGAAAGACGATCCATCAAAGTGTTTCAATACATGGCTTGAGTACTTGACACTCAGTAACATTTTTCTTCTAATTTCCAGAACTACATTTCTATTTACTAAGAATTTGTGGCTTTAAAAGTCTTATCACAGACATATACACAACCACCATATACAGCCCACCACATCCACCATACAGTACACATATGCACACATATACATTCACATACACACATACACTGAATATGCCCTAAAGGTAGTCTCAAGCCCTCACTCTATACTTTAACAAACATTGCTATTTATGGGGGGAAAATGTTATCTAAATCCTTACTTAAATTGGCTAATGAGTTGGAATCCTTTTCCAAGTTATTAGTTTGATTTTCTGTTATTTTCTGTCCCATAAACTGCCATATGGCATCTATTTACTTTTATCACTAATATGAGTTGAAATTAATCTTATTTGGGGAATTTGGAAGAATTTCATAAAATCACTTGAGGTAGCTGGCAATGCCCTAGAGGGAAGCAGAAAATGAATGAGTGTTGGGAGACAGTGATCTAGACCAAGGCTGATAAAGACCCTGGCAGAACTCTCGCTGTGCTTTGTATCAACCAGCCTGCTTATTGCAAATAACAGTTAATCCTAGTGTACTGAAAATGATTCTTAATTCTTTAATATTTCTCTGAAGGTAATGCTTGTGATGAAACCATGACTCATTTTTCTTTTGCTTTGTAGCTCTTAGGTGGATGTTCTTGGTCACTGAATTATGACTCATTTGCTAATATTTTAAATTAAACTCAAAATCTACTCATAGTTTACTCAAATGGGTGATCACAGGACATGGGGCAAATAATTTACAACTAATAATTTACAGCTGGATCAGTTCTGCCATTAAATAAATGCATCAGAGATTAAAATGCGTAAGATGAATGGTAAGTGCTGAGAGCTCGTCTTTGCTCTTAGTACGGCGGCAACTCCTGACTTTAATAACTTCGCTTTAATGTGGCAAATTTAATTTCGGATGTTTAAAGAACTTTAGACAGAGCTTGGGAAGTAGACCAGTGCTAAGCAAGCATGAGGCCCTTAGTTTGATCCTCAACAGCGAATGAATAAGTGTATAAATAAATAAGGTGAAACACTTCCGACTGGTTTGTTTGTTACAAACCACAGCATTCTAGGTCCTTGAATGATCTGTCCTAGAAGATGTGTTTCATCAAGAGTTAAAAGTGGGTTAGGACTTAAGTTAGCAAACCCTTTGTAGGAGACACAAGGGTTATACCAAATTCCAGTCGATGAATTCTCTCCAAGCCCATAGAACAATGCCTCTCCTTAAGCTTTGAAGTGAGGAAGCAAAGAGAACCCGCCCCTGTCTGCTTTGGAACATGATAGATTATTCCATCAGACGTCACTCCTCAAAACAGCTTCTGGCTATGAGCACATAATAGGTCAGCATGGGAACTGGCCATATACTCAGATTGCTCAGTCCTTTTAATTCGTTCACCTCACTAGAGTAGCACCCCACACACACACACACACACACAACATGTTGATTAAATGTCCTCTAAGCAATAATTATCTGCCAAGAAAGCTATGGCCTATCCATCACCTGGGCTTGGGTGAAAGCTACATAAGGTCTGGGCTTTGAGCCCTTTTATATACTTGGGAACTACCACAAAGCTTGGTGCAGAGGAGTGATCATATGTATACACACATGTGCACACACACACAAGCAGGCAGGCACATGAGCATGTGTATACACATGCTCACACATGCGTACATATGTCCACACAGAACTATGTACACATGCTTAGACCTACATGCAGAGGCAGGCACACATGTCTATACATGTGCAAACGTGTATGGAGATGCTCACACACAGTAGTTACTAACAGATGGACCAGATGAATGATTATCAGTAAGTCATTGGGAAACTGAGTCCCTGAAGCTCATTAAACAACATTAGGTGTGCCACGCATAGCAGTTCCTAAAACTAATTCTGGCAACTGTTAAGGAGATGTGGTATCTTTGGCCTCTCCAAGAGCCACCTCAGTTTACTTATGTACCCACTTGAACCTCTGTAAGGTAATGGACCCCGTCATCTAAGCTGTGGTCTCCTTGAGCATGTGTTTTTCAATTCTTTTGCATTCAGCAAAGATTACTGGTGCTTCCTTAGTTTCCTTGAATAGTCAGCAGGTCCAGCAGTTTTGTGCCCACAGCCTCAGCAGACAATGACAAAGTACTGTGAGGTACGTAGTCTCATTTTTCCTTTTATGGAAGAACATGATTTCTCATTGTCAGTAGCAGCTATGTGGAACTTAAGGAATGCTGAGACACAGGATGCAGGTGGAAGTGAATAGGTAACTGGATTGACTGGTCACTTTGCAAACAGATCACCTCCTGATGTCCACTGTCCCATACCACATTGAACTCTGTGGGCATCAAGCTGGCAAAGCAAAATAAGAGCCCCACCTGAAGCCATGGTGTCATGACACACCCCTGTTCTGTCAACAGAAATGTTGCTCTTTCAAATTTCCGGGTTAGTGTTCAATTTTGTAAATACATTACAAAAACAATAACCCAATTAGTGTGAGTTAGCATGATTAATTGAGGACTGATTAGCACACTTTATTGAGAATTGTTTGTTCGTGAATTGTGAACACTGTGGTATTCTGTATAAATAAGCTTAGAATGTTGATCAGACTGAGTATCACACATCCTAGGAACCCACTCACCTTTCAGATACTGAAACTCCTACCTCTAGTTTGCTGAAGACAGACAAAGATGGTTTCCAGGCTTTGTTTTGTCATTCCAAGTTGGTATTTGCTGCCTAGATTATAGGACAGTTATTATTGATTAGAATCTTAGCTAAAAATAGTCCCATTTAACTACATGGAAATAGTAAATATTGTCTTAATTATCTCAAGGCAATGAGGTTAGAGATGGCTTCTCTTTACTAAGGCGTAACTTTGTGTCATAATTCCATGTCTGAGGCATCACTCATGTTTAGATTCAGGGTTGAAATAACCATCTTGGATATGAAACACATTAATTACAACACAGCAAACTGTTTGCTCTCACACACTCAGCATCTTTATGCACTACCAATCAAGTGTAATCTGCTTACTTGCTTTCTTAGTTGGGACCTGAAAACCATAGCTCACTCACATGGTTCTTTAGAAATAGTTATATTTGTTTATCTATCCATTTGGGGGAAGGCATGTGACATTGTGTCAGGTCTGGCTCTCCCCTTTCACCATCTGTGTCCCAGGGATCAAACTTGGGTGCGGTCTGGCTCAGTGGCAAGTGCCTTTACCCACTGGTCATCTTAGTAGCCCTGATTTTTTTTCTCAGCTTCATTGAAAAACAGTATTAGTGAAGGGGATGTGCTTGTATGTACATGCTCATGTACGTAGCGATCAGAAGACTGCTTTTGGAGTTATCCTGTTCTTCCTCTGTAAGATCCCTGAGTTGAACTCAGGTTGTCGGGCTGCCATGGTGGGGGCTTTCAGGGATCAGCCTTCTCTCTGACCTTCACATGGTTCTTCAAGCAACATGTCATCCTACTCTAGGACTACATTCAGCAAACCTGACACACCCACACTACGGTCATTTCCTGTGTGGTTCACTTGAAAAAATAAAGTGATTTGCAGTTGCTGAATCTGAGGTAGGCTTTTCACTAGGTGGGAAAATGAAGTCTCTTTCTGACCTTTTCCTAAAAGGATGCATTAGTGTCTTGACCAACAATGTTGAAAACAAAAACAACACTGGAAGGGTTATAAGGAGAAAAATAAAATAACAGTCTTCCAAGTTATCACAGAACACCAGTCAGGTAGGCTAACAGAATTGACGTAGGAAGGAAAATCAGAAGGGTGTGCCTCCTTCCCTGTCCACCTTTATAGAAGGAATTAAACTAGGAGGCATTTAAAGCTCATGTTAAAAAGCAGCCATGGTAGGGTGGGAGAAATGGCTCCATGTTTAAGAGCATGTACTTGTCTTGCAAAAGACCCAAGTTGAGTTCCCAGCAGTCACAACAGGAGGATCACAACAAATTCAGGAAATCTGGTGCCCTCTTCTGCCCTCCAAGTACCCCCACACTCATGAACACACACACACACACACACACACACACATACACATCTCTCTAAAAGTAAAATAATTATTTTTAAAAAGTAGGCAAGGTAGGCTTTGCTTACCAGGCCTCTATGGTCTGCCAGGCCACACAAAAGGTAGGCAAAGGTGCCAAACGTCAGGAGGGAGAGTTTAGTATCTATTGTCCAGGTTATCTAGCAGGATGGAGAGCTGCCGAAGGGAGAAAACAAGGGAAGACATGGTGGCTTAGCATCATTACAGTTGTTTTGATGAGAACAAAGGCTGCAGTGTGTGTCCTGAGTGTCAATTCCCGCTCCCCCTCATGGGAACCATCATGTTCTTCTTACCTTTGAATTTCGTCATCTGTGAGACTGGTAATGATAGCACTTAGAAGAATGAAAACAGCAGAAGCTAATATTTACTGGGCATTTTCTGGGTCTGTCATTGTGCTATTTGCATTTGTTATTTATCTCAATCCTAGTATTTAATCTCACTTTCTACATAAGGAACCCAAGGCTGGGAAAGATTAAGAACTTTGCCTCAAGTCTCTCATTCACCTCGGCCTTGGATAAGTGAAAGAAAAAAAAACCCACCTTGAAGAGGACAATGTATAAACCGCACTCAACACTTAAAAGAGGATTCCCGGGGCCACATCTCAAGATGTTATGCTGACAAGTGACGGACAGGTCAGGGTCGGAGGGAAGCGGTGTAAGTCTGCCATTCACTCTTACAACTGGAACTTTCCGTAGATAAAGGGACACCACCTTCTGCAAAGTGTTGTGGAAATGTAGAATTAGTCTTCTTTGGCACCTACCTCAGAGTTCCATCTTCTGCTGTAGTAAACAAAGCACTTGGCAGGGCTGGGGGTATTTGGGCTCCAGTCCCAAGTTTGGGTAAACTTGGTTTATATACCCAGGAATACATCATCTTTGTGACATCTTAAGTGTTCACAGTCAAAAGCACGTTGCTACTTGAGCAATTTTTTTTTCTCTCAGGGGTAGGCACCATGAATTATTAAGCAAGCTGTGTTCCAGGGTACTCAGGTGGCATAGGACCTGAGAGGTCTCTTGGCTTTCCCTCAGCCAAAACATTATTAGAACTAATCCATATACAAAAAAACAAAAAACAAAAAACAAAAAAAAAAAACAGCAGTACAGATCTTGATTTTTAACTTCTCTTCATTTCTGAATTAGAAAGAGATCTTAATAACCAATTTACCAGAAGTATGTGACAAGAAAAGGTCCACCTTTTATAGCTTAGAATTACTTTAAACAAGTAAGTTAGGAACCGCTGCACTCCTGCTGTATACTAACAAAACATGTGCGTGCACACGCACTCGTGTGTGTGCAGACACAAGGGTGCGGGGACTAACAGGAAGAGGTCAGGGGCAACCTTGGGTGTCAGGGCTCACACTTTCCACGTTGTTGGGAACATGGTCCCTTTGCTGTCTGTGGCTCCCCGACCACAAAAACACTGGGATTACAGGTGCGCATCACCACACCCACCTTTTGTGTGGGTTCTGGGGCTGCCACTCTGGTCTTTGTTCTGGTTAAGCGGGTGATGTACCCACCAAGCCACCCTCCCCAGTACCCAGTGTACTGTCTAACCTATTGTTTCTGCTTCAGTGGCTGGCTGAAGAAATAAAAACATAAAAACTACCCTCATAAGGTGTCTGTCTCATATTTTGGCAAAATTACTATAATTATTCTCTGCATCTCTCCTTAGGTTAGCCTTCCATGATGATAAAGGGAATCTAGGACACAAAGGAGAGGATTTTTAAAAATAGAATCTAGCAAGGTTATGTGTAAGATTGCAGAACTATGGGAGTTCACAGGAGCTGTGCTGTTAAGACCCCCTTGTGACATGTTGGGTAGTATCCCAGGAAGTATTATCTGGAGAAGGTGCTGAAGAGCATCACATCACATCTCATCTTTGATAAACTTGTCACCAGGTAAAATAAAATACACAGATGTTTGCTTCTTTCCCCCTGAAATATAAAGTAATTATGGCTCTATAAAAACCTTTTACCATAACTAATTAACTAGAAGCTCCTCATAAACTATGTGTCTACAGCACCATATGTCTAATTATCTTTTTTCACCCCATTGCGATGTTGAATAATGAAGAAAACATTACCTGATGAAGTCCTTTATTTTATGATGATATCTCTAGAGACAAAGGAGACACAAAGGCTTAAATGCCACCTTCAATTACATCTTGGCCTTCGCAGGCTTTCAGCTAGTTTTGATTTGCATGGAAAACACATGAAAGAAAAATGAAGGGTGAAAGAAAGGAAGAAAGGAAGGAGGGGGAGGGTGGGAGGAATTGGTTGATTCTTAGAATTATGAACTGTGAAGGCTGGAGAGATTACTCAGCAGTTAAGATGCCCTGGGCTCTTTACGAGGACCGAGGTTTGATCCCAGCACCCACATAGCAGCTTCTGACATCCGCAATTCTAGTTCCAGGGGCTGTAACTCACTTTTCTGGTCTCCACAGGCGCCAAACATACGTACAGTGTACAGACATTCATGTAGGCAAAACCCCCATACACAGAAAACATAAAATAAAATCATGATATGTGGGTCTGGAGAGGTGGCTCAGTGGTTCAGTTCTTGTAGAGGACCTAGGTCTAAATCCCAGCAACCACACAGTGGCTGGCAATTGTCTACAGCTCCAATACCAGGGGATCCAATATTCTCTTCTGGCCTCTGTGGGCACTAAGCATGCATATGGTACAGTTATGTTCATACAGGTAAAATAGCACACGCACATAATCTTTAAATTCATATAATAAAATAAATTATGAATCATGCTCCACAGCTATTCAAGCAGCACATTGCCTGGGCATGACAAGCTCTTCTCATATGAAGAAGGTTATGGCAAGTGGTTTACCTCTAGCCTATTCTATTGGGCATTATGGCTTGTATTTTGATAATCCAATCTATAAGTCTATTCTCTCCCTCCTCTCTAACTATTCTATCTCATTCAAACTAGATAAGCATGAATGTACATAACAGAAGTAGAAAATTAGTTTTGTTTTTGTTTTGGGTTTTTTTTGAGAAATAGAAAAAGGGTTTGTTATTTGCTTGAGACATGATCTCATTATATAGCCCAGGCTGGCCTTGAACTCATTATATAGCCCAGGCTTTTGCAGTCCTTCTGTCTCAGCCTTCTGAGTACTAGGATTACAAGATTCTGCCACCACATAGAGCTTTATCATTCATTCAATCATTTCATGTGTATATAGCTTTTAATTTTGAAAGGAATGGCTCCAACCTTAACTGCAGGCACTTTTGTGCAGACCAGACATTCTGGGAATAGTGAATATTTTCTATTTTTGTCAATTCCTAAGCCTGTACTCACTTTCCAAATATTTCCATACTTCAGAATTCATGACTACATTTTCATAGGATTGGGCTACTAAGCATGCTTTGTTTGTATCTGGAGCTAACTTTTAACTCGGATACTTTATGTAAGAATCAAGGTCTCTCAGGGGGAGAGGTCCAGTAGTCCACAGTTACAACTGAGTCCCTTCCACATCAGGTCCGGTTCTTTTCCTGGGGGGTCTCTATTTGAGATAGCTCAGGTTGATTGGCATGTGCTAACCATGCCTCCTAGGCTGGCATCAACTGGGGTCTTGTGAAACATGGGTCCTGAGCCCATGTGTCTGAGATGAGGCCCACAGCTCTGAATTTTTTTAAAATTTTGTTATGTCTCCATTGCCACTCCCTCCCAACCCTCTACCCCCTTTCCCACCCCTCCCATGCCCTCAGTGTGGGGTATCTCCTTGTATCAGCCCCCCTCAGTTTGTTAGTCACATGAGGTCTAAGAGCTTCCTCTTGCACAGGAGGCATACATGGCAGTTCCACTAGGGTGGGGTATCCAACTAACAGGTAACCAAGTCCATGTTCCTGCTCTTTTGAGTCTATTGATTGTAGTGTAGTTATCCTCTACTATAATGGCTAAAATCCAGTTATAAGTGAATATATGTCATGTGTATCTTTCTGAGTCTGAGTTAGCTCACTCATGATGAGCTTTGTAGTTCCATCCATTTGTCTGCAAATTGCATGATTTCCTTGTTTCTGATAGCTGAGTAGTATTCCATTGTGTAAGTGTACCACAGTTTTTTTATCCATTCTTCTGTTGAGGGACATCTGGGTTGTTTCCAGTTTCTAGCTATTACAAATAAAGCTGCTATGAACATAGGTGAGGAGATGTCCTTGTGAATTAGTGAAGAATCTTTTAGATATATGCCCAGGAGTGGTATGGCTGGGTCTTGAGGTAGAGCCATTCCAAGTTTTCTAAGATATCGCCAGACTAATTTCCACAGTGGTTGTACAAGTTTGCACTCCCACCAGCAATGTGGGAGTGTTCCCCCTTTTCCACAGCCTCACCAGCATGTGCTGTCATTTGAGTTTTTGATCTTAGCCATTTTGACAGGTGTGAAATGGAATCTCAGAGTCATCTTGAGTTGCATTTCTCTGATGATTAAGGATGCTGAGCATTTCTTCAAGGGTCTCTTGGCCATTTTACATTCCTCTTTTGTGAATTCTCTGTTTAGATCTTTTTCCCATTTTTTGATTGGGTTACTTGGTTTGTTGGTGTTTAATTTCTTGAGTTCTTTATAGATTTTGGATATTAGCCATCTGTCAAATGTGGGGTTGGTGAAGATCTTTCCCCAATCTCTAGGCAACTTTTTTATTTTAGTGACAGTGTCCTTTGCCTCACAAAACCTTTTCAGTTTCATGAGGACCCATTTATTAATTGTTAGTCTTAGGGCCTGAGCTATTAGTGTTCTTTTGAGGAAGTTGTCACCTGTGCCAATAAGTTCCAGGCTTGACTATTGGGTCAGGGAAGAAATAAAGATGGAAATCAAGACTTCCTAAAACTCAATGAAAATAAAGGCACAACATACCCAAACCTATGGAACACAATAAAAGCAGTGCTACATGGAAAGTTCATAGCACTAAGTACCTTCAAAAAGAAAATTGTGACAGCCCATATTAGCAACTTAACAACTTAACTGGAAGAGCTAGAAAAAAAAAAAAAAAAAAGAAGCAAACACTCCCAAGAGGAGCAGACAGCAGGAAATCATTAAACTTAGGGCTGAGATCAACAACTTAGAAACAAAAAGAACGATACAAAGAATCAGTGAAACCAAGAGTTGGTTCTTTGAGAAAAATTAACAAAATAGACAAACCCTTCGCCAAACTAACTAAAAGGCAGAGGGAAAATATCCAAGTCAATAAAATCAGAAACGAAAAGGGAGAAATAACAGACATCGAGGAAATCCAAAGAATCTTTAAGTCTTACTACAAAACCCTGTATTCCACAAAATTTGCAAACCTAAGTGAAATGGACTACTTTCTTGATAGATTCTGCCTACCAAAGTTGAATCCAGATCAGACTAGCAAATTAAACAGTCCTATAACCCCTAAGGAGTCAGTAAACATCTCCCAACCAAAAAAAGCCCACAGCCAGATGGTTTCAGCACAGAATTCTACCAGACCTTCAAAGAAAAGCTAATACCAATACTTTTCAAACTCTTCCACAAAATAGAAACAGAAGGAACACTGCCAAACTCATTCTATGAGGCCACAGTCACCCTGATACGTAAACCACACAAACACCCAGCAAAGAAAGAGAACTTCAGACCAATTTCTTTCATGAACAGAGCAGCTCTGCATTTTCACCAGGCTTCCAAGCAATGCCAGTGTCACTGGCCCTTGGGTTGCACTCCGAGCCACGTGCTTTCCAATGAAGTGCTCTCACAAATAATCTTTACTCCGTTCCTCATCCACACTTCTGAATTCTGGGGACACTGACTAATGACACTTGATCTTAATATTGGCCCTTGCTCAGTCTCTATCTCCCCACCATGGATAAAAAATTCTTGTGCCAGAAGTTTACTTAACAAGCAGATTCTAAGCTTAGAATCTTAGACTCTTCATAGGCCACCTTAAGTTTTATTGATTTGTTTCAGTTTAGATTGGAACATTGTTTTCTTTATACTATGCTGGGAATACATTTCTTTACAAAGAAATACACCAGTCTGGCTTTCCAAAGCTTTGAAAGAGATTCCTATGAGGGTAGCTGTGATTCTCAAATATGCTCCAAATATCAGACCTGCTTTCCCAGTCCCACCAACCTGTCCCCAGAAATGTCCAACAAGGAAAATGCCACCAGCAACTTCACCTAGTTTTACTTCTGTTGGAGGATGTTTTTGTACACTGTGTATTCAAATGCTGATTTCTGTACCCAGGGATCTGGTTACAGTCCTGACCTTGGCATTGTTGTTATGAAGCATCTCCTGTCTTGGTGTATTGTAAACATTGTCCCTTATCACTTTCTGATGGGTCTAATAAAGAGAGGAAAAGTTGAGACCTCCAGGCCCAAAGAGAGAGGGTGTCTCAGGTGGGGACTGGAGAGTCACCATCTGATCGGGACAAGGATGAAGAAGGAGGGCTAGACTAAGATGGGCCATGTGGCTGGGAAGTAGGCCAGGCCACTATTGGCGGGTTAGAAGGCTGAGTATCTGCTCAGCTATAGTGCCTGAAGCTTTTAATTAATAAATATAATAGGTCTCCATCATTATTATTCAGGATCTAGGGCAAGTACAGGAAAACCTTACTTTTATATACTTCCCTAAAGATTTTCCCTCATGCTCCCAGCTTTGCTTATCCCATCTCCTGGACCTAACCTGGTATCCTAAGGTATTAAGAAAAATGAAATAAATATCTCCTCCCCATGTGGTAGTTTGAATAAAAATGCCCCTGGAGGCTCATAGGGAGGTATTATAGGAGGTGTGGCCTTGTTGGAGGAACTGTGTCACTGTGGAGGCGGGCTTTGAGGTCTCATATACTCAAGTCAGGTGTTTTCCTGCTGCCTGGGATCAAGATGTAGAACTCTCAGCTCCTTCTCCAGCACCATGTCTGCCTACATGCTGGCATTTTCCTTCCATGATGATGATGGACTAAACCTCTGAACTGTAAGCCAGCCCCAATGAAATGTTTTCCTTTATAATAGTTGCCATGGTCATTGTGTCTCTTCACAGCAATAAACCCTAACTAAGGTACACTGTTAAAATAAAAATAAGTAACCTCTTAATTTAATACATTCAATGTATAATGAACCCTACCTACTTAAAAAACTATATTTCAGGCAAATGTGCTTCATTTACACACTTCGTTCTACAAGTACAAAGAAAAGGCTAAGTAGGAAGAGTGTTTTGTTAGCATATACAAGACTCTGGGTGTGTTCCCCAACATAAACTGGATGTTGTGATATTTGCCTGTGAGGTCCACCCTTGGCTATATAACACCATATGATTTGGGCCATATGATATGCTGCCTTTAAAAAAATAAGGAAGGAAAAATCATGGTGATTTATTCATTTCTGCTACCATTGTGTTCCTTGTGATCCCCCACAACCTCCTCACTCCATCCTAAACATGCCTTTTCTTTTTCATGGACCCAGTCTGAGAAAATTAACTCCTCTCAGACATGGTAGAGCTGTGGTTATACGTTGAAGCCATTTGGCATTAATTGGGTGATATTCTGTGCTCCACATTTTTCTTTATTGTTGCAGCCTCACATTTAGGTATTTTATTGTTAGTCCACTTTTGACATATTTATGCATTATCAAAAGATGTTAAATTGAAATTATTAAAATTTCCTAACGAAATCCATGACCTATGCCTGTACCTTTCCCTGTGTGTCTGGCATCTGTTCATCCATTCAACAATTAATTCCTGAGAACCATAATAGAGGAGTGATTGATTAATAACCAAAATAAGGTAAAATATATGTACATAATTGAATTTAGCACCCTAATGTTTCACAATCCAGGCCCTTCTACATGTAACATCTTTTATGACATCCTTCAGAAGCAGATGGGGAAGTAATATGTCACACACAGCCCTTAATTAGTAAATTCACTTTGACAGTGTTTCAAGCCAGCATGTGAAAAACAAAGATATTAAGTGGAATAATATGAAATTTAGTTGTGACATGCCAAACAAAGTCTTAGAACAGCATCATAAAAGTCCGAGAGTAGAGCAGCGATTTGGAAGCAAACACATGCCGGATCGATTTATGGCTGATTTGACCGAATCAACAATCTAGAAAAGAAAGCTAGCTCTTAAATTTGGAGAGAAAGCTTGACAGAGAGTAAGACACCTGACCTCCATGCCTAACACATTCCATACGTAGACAGCAAACATTAAAAATGGCCCGGGGCTCAATGTCTTCAGCCAAAAAGAACTAATCCAATTGAGCGAGACCAAAGGAAACGACTGGGAATGTATGGTTCTGGGATGTCTCTGAGGTATTCAAACCTGAGTCAATTTAAGGACTTGTAAGTTAATAACTAGGACTTTACACATAATCCCATACTTTACAGGTAGCCAGTGAAGGTTTTATACAACCAGGGTAATGCGATTTTCATGCTTGGTGTCAGTCAAAATGTCAGTAACTGAGTTCAAGACCAAGAAAAGTTCCTGGTTCGGTCTGTTAGAGTCCCCAGAAAGACAGGCAGGCAGGGGTAGTCTACGTGCTAGGGAGAAAGGAGCCCATTTGGTGAGGAAGAGCAGGGGCAGAAGCTGGGGTGGGGAGGGGAGAAAGTGGCTGGGCCACGGCAACATTTAAAGTTGTGTCTGGTAAATAACGTCAGGATGGAAGATAAAGAACCAATTCATGGAAGAAATCTTAGGAGTGAACAGCCTTCAAAGCTGCAGTTCTGGGCAATTTTTGGATTTGCAGTAATGCTGAGAAGCCAGCAGCAGTAAGGACTTTTTTTTTTTTTTTTTAGTGTGATTCATCATCAGCTGTTAATAGCCAGGTGGAGAACATCCAAGGGTTAGGTAGTTAGGGAGTAAGTCTAAGTTCCAAAGGGGGAAAAAAAAGAATGTTTTTAAACACACACACACACACTTCACAGATGCTTGTGTGCATGTACTTCTTGAGATTAGATCCTGCTATGTAGCCCAGGGTAGCCTTGAACTTGTGATCTTCCTGCTTCAGTCTCTTGAGTGCTGGGATTACTATAATAAACTACCACCACCCTCCACTGAGATGAATATTGTAAATGCACTGATGGGTTTTCTTTATAAAAAGAGAATGAGCCAAGATCTGTATGGGTGAAAGTGTATGTTTTGATTTCTCAGTAGAGATACTGTGGTGTCAGATGATAAGATCATTACAGATTTAACCCTGGTTTATGTTGAGGAAAAAAAATGGGAAAGCCAACAAAACCAACTGAACAACCTCCTTTAATATGTTCCAAACACTGTACTAGGTACTTGGTACATAGTTTTTACTCTCATTTTAATATTGTAAGACAGGTAGTAGTGGCAAACAGAACTAGCAAACGGTTGTTCAGAGGAGTGTATAAGTCTAGCCCCTGACCACTGACGTCTGTGTGTAAACCAGTCACCCCAGCACCCCCTGGGCTGTAGTTAGAAATACATAATCTCAGACCTGTCCTTCCACCTGCTGAGGCAAACGCTGCCTTAATCAGTAGCCATTCCATGACTCCACTCATAGAGGATCCTTAAGGTAGTACATGGCAGTCAGATGAGGAAATGAGAAGTACATGGCAGCCAGATGAGGAAATGAGATTTTTTCTGGCTGGTTCTTGCATGAATGCAGAAGTTCCCGGGCCCTGAGGAAGAATTATTCCACGGAAACCTATTGAGCAACAACAAGGCATTACAAAATAGAGGTCAAGATAGAAGGTTCTGGAGTTAAATTATCTAGATTTTGTTTTGGAACTGCTGAGCACTGGCTTTGGGACCTTGGGCAGCTTAGTCTCATATCGCTCACTTTTGGTGTTTGTAAAGTGGAGTTGTGGTAAGGCATACAGAAAAATCCCAGTGGTGTCCAGCTCCCAATAGTTCACATCTTGGACTAAAGAGGCTGTGTACAATACGAGACAAGGCTTATTGATTCACTCCTGTTCCATCAAGGAATTCAGTTTTGAAAGGGGAAGCAGTCACTGCTAGGTTTAATGCTAACAAATGCTGCACTTGAAGGGCAGGAGACTCTGGAAATGGAAGGACCAGGCCTATGGAGAGAAGGAGAGAATATCTTTTCTTGTGGTCCAGAGCTTGATAAGGAGACATTCATGGCAGAGAGGCCAGCATTAAAAATTCAAATAAGGATAAATATACCTGAATAAACAGGAAGTGCAGAGCAAGCAGCTTCCAAAGCTTAGAAATGACAGACAGCTGGCTGCCTGGACAGTCCCCAATTTCTCTCAATGCATTGGAGCACCTCTCTTCAGCCTTTTGGTCCCGTTTCTCTGACAGACTTAATTGTAAAGCAGGAATTATGAAGGACTTGCCTATCCTGTCTTGGGAGAGCTAGGCTATCAACTTACTTGGTTCCAAGTTTTGTCCTTTTGGGACAGCATTCTGTGTACAGTTGAAGCAAGGGCTTTTTCTTGCCCAGTGACAGGCTTGCCACTAATGCAGCCATCTCCAAATATATTTATCTTTCTCAGGTCTCTGATGTGGTGAAGACTAGATAGTTATAGTCTCACAGTTAAATTTTAAGTTGTTTAGGAATTAAAAGGATATTCTAGGTCTAAGAAGATGTTTTTAAGTTGGTAATGCAAGTTGGGATGGAAACTGAGTTAGGTATAGAACTTTAAACTCATTGAGATAAGATAGATAATAGAATATTATTATCAGTTGCCAAATATGTGTGGACTGGATATTGGGAATGTGTGTTATATCCTATAATTTTCATAATTGTGTCCTAATTGTTCCTATTGTTTTGTATTGTATTTATTGTTACAAGAAAAAGAGCCTGTTATTGGACTAAAAGGGGGAGCTGTTGGGGAGAAAAACATGTACCTTAAATTAAACAACAACAACAACAAAGCAGACAGGAGGGTGAGGGGGGAAGAGGGTAGGAGGGGAGGACCGGAATGGGGAGGAGGATGGGGACTTTGACTGAGATTTAACTTGAAGAAATAAATGAGTGTTAAAAACAATTCTAATAAGGAATTGCACACAACAGTGGCTGCGTGGTGCCCTAATGGGCTTAGTGAATGCAGAGGATCAGGGTTAGGGGCCCTGGCCTGTGGAAGAGGTTGACAACTGAAAACGCTTCCTACTCAATCAACTTAGAGATAATGCTACAGAATCAAAAATGTTCTTATCACTGGGATGGGAAGGTAGCTCAGTTGATAAAATGCTTGCTTGCTACATCCTTGGAACCCACAGAAAAGATCCAGACACGGTGGCACCTACTTGTAATTCTAGCGCACTGAGGAGGCAGAGGCAGGTCTGGGGCTCACTGGCCAGACAGATTAGCCTAGTTGGTGAACTTAAGGTCAGTAAGAGACCCTATCTTGAAAACAAGGTTGGAGCTAGAGACATGGCTCGTCTATACATTGTTTTGGTCATGGTGTATTATGATAGCAATTGGAAAAAAAAAACTAACACACAGGTCTAACTGTTTTAGATTTAAAATCACAGGTACAGCGGCTTTGTATTAGAGTATGTTGCCCCTAACCATTCATTAGCTATTAACACCCCTGTATTGACAATAGTTCTGCATCTGGAATTTCCTTTTCCCTGTAGTGCATATAGGTTATGACAACAGTAATACCAGTTACATTGGTGTTAGATTCCACACAGTGAATTCATAGTGAGGGCGCAGCAGTAGGAATGCCTTAGTATGCATGGTCATGATTTTCAGACACTTCAACACTACAGGATCAAATATGCAACTGTCACAGGTCTCACTACTTTCCCAAGTATTAGTTTAAATTGTTGAAACATTGATTCACTTTTAAATGCTCTATGTGGCAGGTTAAGAAAGCTTCATGAAAAACAAAGATGTGGGGGCTGGAGCGATGGCTAGGTAGTTAAGAGCACTGGCTGATCTTCATGAGAATCTGGTTTGGTTCCCAGTACCAATGTGGCAGCTCACAGCATCTATAACTGAAGTTCTGGGGGAAATCCAACACCTTCTTCTGGCCTCTGTGGGTACCAGGTACACAAATGCAGGCAAAACACCTACAGACACACAGACACACACACACACATAATTTAAAAACAAAACAAAAAAAATAAATAAAAAGAAAACAGGCCTGGATACTGTGGTACATGCCTGAAATCCCAGCATGTGGAAGACAAATGCAAGAGAATGAATGGACTTCAAGAGAAACCTCATCTACATAGGGAACATGGGAGGAGGAAGAAAGTCTGATATTTGCATGTCTGTTATTTTCCTAGATAATAATGTTATGAATGCATCAGAAATGTCTTTCTGTGCTTAGTTTTTAGAAGACACTTTGAGCTTCTATATACTTAGAATCCTAAGGGATGACAATTGGCATAAATATGCAAAACTGTCATTGAATCAATCAATATACTTGCTTTTGCTTTTTTTCTTATTAAAATCTAAAATTCTGGCAAGTTCTCTAATACCCTATCACTGTGTGTCTTGGGAAGAAATATGAGACTCATACAGTATAATTCTCAGTAGTCTTTTTGACTCAAGGCAGTTCTACTGGAGCTCAATGGCATTGAGAGAGTTGTCAGTTTAATTTTGGAACAGCAGTGATGGAGGACTAGACCATGTCTCCTGGCTACATATGCACAGAAACAGCATTTACAGCTGGGTAAGACTGGAGCTCTCCACCCTGTCTACTCCCATCTGCCCCTACTACCCTTTCCATAGTAGTCATGTGCATCCATGAATCACACTATTCATTCTCTGTTGATATTACTGTCCCTAAGTGAAAACAACAACAAATATATATTGGGCTCCTTGGTAAAAGGCAAGTAGAATTTTAAACTTTGTAACTAAGACTATAATACAATATAATTAGGCATTAATGTTAATCATTTCTGACCTAACTCTGAGTAGAAACCTATATGTCCTAGCCCTTCCTCTGTTGTCTTCACAAAGGGGAGATCATCTGTAGAGGGGCCAGATTCTCAAGCCTTTAGTGCCCTACAACTAATTACAATGAGCTTAATTTTATTGGAGACATGATATCCTTTGTATAGAGAGATGTGGATAAGAGTGTTATGGTCATAGGAAGTCTCCTTCAAATGCCTGGTCTCTGCCAGCTTCACACAACCCTCCAGCCGTCATTAGGAACCAACCTTCTTCCCTGGCACTAAATTTACATTGTCCTATTCCTTTCATGTCATATAACTCCATTCCTGGTCCATCTTTGAGTTTTAATTATTGCACAAACTAATCCCTAGCTCTTTCCCCACACCTAGAGATTCAACTAAGGAGAGTCTATGAAACACCACTTTTGTTTTATTGTAACAAAAATGAAAGTAAAGTCCAAAGTAAAAGATAGGTCTTAAACTCTGTGGACCCAAGGATGTATAGACCATAAAAGACCCTCACTTTACTGGTCAAAAGGCCATTCTTGGAAAGCCACAGGCCCTTGGGGTAAGCTATGAGTAGTGTCTTGCTAAATGGACATGTTGCCAAACTATCTTCCAGACATTTATGTTTATACCCACAGACCTTTGCTGCTCTAACCTCAGCCAAAGAAGATTCCTTCTGCAGTGGTCAGTCAGTAATGCAGAGACATAAACGGGTCAAAGTTCTGAGAACAAGGGACTGTAGCAAGACGGCTTTTACTAACTTGTATTATATTAATTATACATTCTGATTTATTTTACTACCTTTAATTCCACTATTTCCCTTCCAGCCCTTGTTCCTTCCAGCCCCTCAACACTATGCAGGAGAGAAAGAAGGTTGGAGGGAGAGGAGATGAAATTCTCTTTGAGCTACTTCCTGCTGATTAGGGTGGTTGGGTTCTTTGGGGGCAATACCAGTCTCACTTATAACCCAAATAGCTAATCGAATCTCCTCATTGTATTTTTTCAGGAGCAATTTGTAATCCCCAAAGTGGCAGAATTTTCTGCATTTCCTTAAGTAAGTTCTCTAAAATACCTGCATCAGAATCTGCCATCAAAATATCATCCATAGAATGATAAATAATAGATTGAATAAATTGCCTATGGATTATTTCTAATGGTTGTTGTACAAAATATTGACATAGAGTTGGACTATCCAACATTCCCTGTAGAAGCACATTCCAATGATACCTCTTGATTGGCCTACTGTTATTAAAAGTAGGTACAGAGAAAGCAAATCTTTCCTTATCATTTTTATGCAACAGAATTGAGAAAAAGCAGTCTTTTAAATCAATTACTATGATAGGCCATGACTCTGGTAATAAAAAAGGTAAAGGTATACCAGGCTGCAAAGGACCCATAGGTTGAATTACTCTATTCACAGCTCTTAAATCTGTTACCATTCTCCATTTTCCTGACTTCTTTTTAACCACAAACACAGGAGAATTCCAGGAGCTGTAGACTTTTCTATATGACCAGTCTCTAGCTGTTCTTGTACCAATTATTCTAATTACTGCAATTTTTCCTTTGTTATGGGCCACTGCTCTTGCCACACCAGATTATTTGATAGCCATATCAAGGGTAGGGCTGTTGGAATTTCAGCAGTTGCCCCTAGTATAAATTTGGAAACTCCATGCCTGGGGGGGTCCAGTGTTTGGACACTGGACACAACTTGTGATTGCTCTTGAGTATCTGTATCAATACCTTTTACGTGTACATCCATCATTTCATCATTTGCTGTTGCTGGGATGGCAGGAATATTAATTTGAGTACCCCATTGTTGTAGAAGATCTCTTCCCCATAAATTTATAGGTATATCAGCCACATAGGGTCTCAATTTCACTGTTTGCCCTTCCAGTCCGACACATTTAATCCATTGTACACTTTGCTTAACATGTGATACTTTACCAATTCCTATAAAATGTGTATGAACCTTTTGAAGTGACCATTTTAGATTCCAAAATGTTTGAGATAGAATAGTGACATCCGCTCCTGTGTCCACCAATCCTTCTATTTGGGTATCATTCATTTGTACTTTTAATTTTGGTCTCTGATCATTCACCATTGTTTGCCAAAATACACCTTTTCCAGTACTCCCAAATTCTCCTGTTTTTTTCTATTGGAGCAGACTTGCCCTTTGTGTAAGGAAACAACAGCAGCTGCGAAATTTTATCCCCTGCCTTAATTGTCATTTCTTCCCATATAGATACCATAATTTAAATTTCTTCCTTGCAATCTCCATCTATAACACCTGGATGCACAAAAAATCCTTGACAAGTGAATCCACTTTTTTCAAAGATTAATTCTACTGTCCCTGATGGTAAAGGACCATAAACACCAGTGGTTAACATATAACATTCATCTGTTTTGGACTCATCTGTGGCCAGATCTAAATTTGCACTGGCTTCAGTAGTATGCAAAAAATCGACAACAGTTAATTTCATTCTTCCTGCCTGGTTGTTACCTTCTGGCTGGCTAAGGAAAATGGTTCTTTTTTTTTTTTTTTTTAACTGTGGGGCCTTGAACCAACAGGCTCCTCCCTTCATTTCCTGGCAAGAGGTTACCTCTGAGATCCTTTTTGGAACTACAATCCTGGGAGCAGTGTTTACCTTTACCACATGGGGTACAAAATCCTGGAGGCCTTGACATTCTATTGTTACCATAAACTCTTTGTTCCATTTTATCAAGGTATCTGTCATTTTGAGCTCTGAAGTCAGCTCAAACTCTGGAGATTTTAGCCGTACAATCTCTTTGAAAACGACCAAGTTCACCACATTTAAAGCACCTATTAAGACCCCTAATGATGGCTTGTCCTATGATATTAGCCTGATGCTCCCGGGAACCAATTTCAGTTGTTTCTCTTATCCACTCATCTACTGGGGCTCCACAAGGTTCCAGTGGTCTAATTGCTGTTTGATATTCAGCATTTGCATTTTCAAATGCCAAGGCATTTATCAACTCTTGTCTGATATCAGGGTTATCTACAGCTTTCTCCACAGCTGAAGACAATGCCCATAAAAAGTCTGAGAAGGTTTCCTCAGGACCTTGTATTATTTTAGTATATGAAGTAGTTCTTTCCCTAGCCTCTGAAACCATATCCCAGGCTCTTAGAGCTGTAAACCAACATTGTTCTATTGCAATATCTTCCAAATGAATCTGTTCCATAAATCAACATAAGGTCCCTCTCCAAGCATTTGTTCTTTTATGACATTTATTCTCTTTGCTATATTCTGTTGTTGTAATTTCATGACTTAAAATCTCCACCACGACAACCATTGCATTTGCTGACTACTTTCTAGCACAGCTGATACCAGTCCCTTCCAATCTTGGGGAATAACTCTATTTTATATAGACCAATCATTTAACATTTGCTTAAAGAATGATGAATGAATTCCATAAGAAACAATAGGCTCTTTAAATCCAACATGTCTACTGGACGCCATGTTAACTCCTGATTTGCCTGACTTTCATTATTCCCAGGCCTAAGTTGAAACATAACTGGAAAACCTGGTGGTGACTGTGGGGTACAAAGCAGCTCCTCTCAGGGAGCACTTGGTTTCACATTAACACTATTACCTGCCTGGTCTTCTTCTGCTGCTGCACCCGATGGCTTTGGAGACTTAGATCGGGAAGTACGTGGTGCAGAACTGGGCTGTACTGTGCATTTCTGCTCCTCCTGTTTCCCTGTTTCAACCAACGGCAAATTACCAGCTGCAGTCACCACCCTTGGCAGATATTTCTTTTTAAGCTCCTCAATTTGCTTTTGTAAACTTTCTGCTTTCAAAGCCATAGCACGCTTGTCATCATCCAACTCTGTCTGATCTCTTTCCCTAGGCAATTTGTGTTTTTTAAGCTCTTCAAATATCTCCATTTTCAAACCTTCTAGTTGTAAAATTATGGGAAGCTTCATCCTATTAATAAATCAATAGAAGAGGAACAAGAGAAAAAAGACTCCTTCTGATTGAAAAACAGAATAGAACTCAGCTGCAATCCTTGCCATTTTAAAGACAATCTGTGTCATACCCATAATGCCTAACCAATGCTGGGTGCTACCTGAAGACATTCTTTTACTGTTATTTAGTTATTAATAAATATATTGGATAATTAAAAGAATCATCTTCAAAGGGACTATTGAGTGTTCATAATAGATGGAACATCTATAACACATACAGACACACACACAGACATACACAGATAGAGACACAAACACACATACAGAGAGAGAGAGACAGAGACACACACACATCCCAAGGGACATTACAGAAGAGGAAGTAGAAAGAGTGTTAGCGCTGGGAGATGTAAAGGGTGCTGTGAAAACGCACCGTCTTCAGCTGACATGACCATTGTATCCGTTAGCTCTCTACGGTCATGGTCACCTTCACAAGATCAAGCCAACAAGACCAGCTGATACTTCAACAGGCAGTACTAATTCGATTCAGTGAGTTACCAAAATAAAGAGGGAGGATGTACAGGGACAGGATTGCTGGAGGTGCCTGGGGAAGTGCAAGGTGAGCTGGGGTAGATACGCTCAAGATACATCGTCTGCATGGATGAAAGTATCAAAGAATAAATAAACACGCTTCTTTATTTTTTGAAGAACCTCGTCTAGAATCCCATCTCTACCAGATATTTGATCAGCATGCTCTCTGATGTCCCTAGTTTACAGATGCTTTATTTTCATGTACCTGTATGTGTTTGTGTCTGTCTGTGTGTGTCTTTGTGTGTGTGTGTGTGTATGTGTGTGACTCTGTGCATGTGGGGGGTCTGTGTGTGTCTGTGTGTGTGTCTCTCTGTGTGTGGG